>CAWUFW010004421.1:1200000-1546332 GCA_963921515.1 Calotriton arnoldi | reverse complement strand
CCTGGGTTATGTTGTGTGAAGCACAGGGACACTCTTGGGACTCTTAGCCAAACAACTGCCAGGACAACACTCCCAGCCATCCTGTCAGCACAGCCAGCCCACCCCACAGGGAAGCAGAGTCAAAGGAAGGAAGCATGGGCATGCTGGGAAGGGGGTGGAGGCAATAGCATGATGGGAGTCGTAGTCACAGCCCTACATCCCCCACCACATGGCCCAGCAAGCTCACACTCACGCATGCACATCCCACAGAGAGTGGAAAGGCCCATCAAAGATGACTGACACTGTTGCTGTGTCGTGGGGAGCACAAGGGCATGCTGGGTACTGCACACCAACCAACAGCAGGACACCACTGACTGACATCCTGAGACAACTTGCACTTTCCCTGCAATGCAAGCACGTTCCATGGTGGGATATCCGGCTGGCTGGTGGGAAGGAGGACTTGCAGCACTGACCATAGTCACCAGCACCTCCTCACACCCCCAACACAAACTCCACAGTACCCACCTGGTAGAATGCAATGCCCTCCATCCTAACACAAGATCCCCAGCTTCCCTGGGTTATGTTGTGTGAAGCACAGGGACACTCTTGGGACTCTTAGCCAAACAACTGCCAGGACAACACTCTCCCAGCCATCCTGTCAGCACAGCCAGCCCACCCACAGGAAGAGTCAAGGAAGCATGGGCATGCTGGGAAGGGGGGTGGAGGCAATAGCATGATGGGAGTCGTAGTCACAGACATAGCTCACCCTCACAACTGTCCCATCAACACCACCCTGAACCATGCTCCCCATCACAGGGAGTGGAGAAGGACTCACGAGATGGCTGACACTGGCTACTGCTTTCCACTGTGGGGAGCACAAGGCCCTGCTGCCAACTGTGCACCAGCAAACAGCAGGACACCACTGACTGACATCCTGAGAGACAACTTACCTCCCTGCAATGCAAGCACGTTCCATGGTGGGATAACTGACTGGCTGGGTGGGTGGGTGGGAAGGAGGGTCTGGCTGTCAACCAAACACAATCAATGCAAAGACCATGTTCACACCCCAGAGAATACATAGAAATGCCCAAATAATGCAGGACAATGTGCCACACCAATATCAACCCCTGACTGTGACGACTTAGGACAATACAATGTACAGGCCCGCACCCCGAGGCACAGTCACAACTGTCAGGTGTGTCAACCACTGATGCCTGCAGAAACATGACATACATTGTTTGTGTCTCCCAAAAACAGGTGATGATAGGGACACAGCAGCAGACGCTGAGGAGTCCCAGTCCCAGGCTCAAGAGGATGCCGAGCTCACTGGCGTCGTACAGCCTCTGTCCTCCTCGGACGATGAAGAACAACCTGGCACATCCGGTGCAAGTCAACATGCTGCACCAGCAGGACCACCAGCTGCAGCACCAGCAGGTCCACCAGCTGCACCCCCTGCACCCACCCCTCCAACGACTGTCACCACGAATACCATCCCTGCCGACATGGACAGAATAAGAACAACACCAGCGCAGTGACCCTGGACCAACCTGGGGCCATGGACACCACCACCACCACCAACCCCGCAGGTGGACCAGGGTTATCTGTGCGTGCAACTGCACACACTGCACATGTCAGCAGGGGTGGTGGGAGGGTGGGAGACAGAGGTCGCTGCTTGCAGACGTTGCTGGTGTGCATGAAGACCCACAACTGGTACGCATAGCTGATGCGTACCAGTCCAGCACCGGAGAGCTCAGCCAGGTAGTGGGGCTCCTCAGAGACATCAAACAGCAGCAGGCTGCCCATCATGCCCGCTTGGACTCCCACATGTCCCATGTGGAGTCACACATGTCACGTGTGGACTCCCACATGTCACGTGTGACTCCCACATGACCCGCGTGGAGTCCAAGTGGGATGTACTACATGAGATGACGGCGGTGCACAGGGACATTTTACAATGCCTCCGCCAGATGAACAGCAACCAGTCCACACCTCCCTGTGTGCCAACAACATCTGGTACCGAACAAACTGCAACTGCCACAGGGAGGAGGAGGACTCTGGCGGAGAGTCCCCTGCACCGCAGCAGCCTGCACTTGAGGGCCCCCCCCCAAGAAGAGGGGTCGTCCGAGGAGGGAAAGTGAGAGGCTGATGGCCAAGCGCAACTCCCAGGAAGCCTGAACCTGTTCTGGATTTTCGCCTTTGTGCACAGACTGTTCACCCTGTTGATGGCAACACTACTCCCACACATTGCATGGGGAGTACAAGTTGGAACAATGTGTCAGACAACTGTGGCCCCGATACTGGGGATCCTGTCTACCTGGACTTTCTATTCATCTAGGAACTTGGGATTGCAAGATTCATGTACAGCACAATCCATCCTATGCACTATTATCACAGATGTATCACAATAAACACAATAATACACCATACTTGCCTCTGTCGTGATTCCAACGTGGGTACTGTTATGGGGATGATGAACAACAAAATTACACTGTGTATGCGAACTGCAACAGCAAGGACAACACAGGCATGTGAGTACAGGCAACGTGACACATATGAGGGAGACACACCACCAGGGCTACACAACACATACACACCTAGGCCATCTGACTCATTGCCTACACTGATGTTGCCAGGGAAGACGGTGCAATGCACAGACACCACATCCATTCCCAGTTGTAGTCAAGTAGCCCACAGGTGCAGTAAGCAAATGGCAGTCAAATGTGTGACCACAGACAACGCACATCACTAAGTGAAGCACAGGTTTATTACACAGTAGCAACATGCCGTAACCACTACAGATGCAAGGTAACCCCACCTGGTAGCGGGCACACAGTCAACAACTGTAGACAGAAGGAAGTCCATGGGTGTGGCGCACATCACCTGTAGGGACACAACAGCTACCAGCCTGGATGTGCAATCACGTTGTCGGTGGACACAGTTGACCAAACGAATCTGAAAGTACCCTGTGAAGGACAGAAATGACACACAGTCAAAAGCAATGGAGTACAGGACAGAACAGCAAAACTCATGCACAATACATGTTACAAGATACCCACCCAGAACCAAGTTAGCATGTCAACACTGTTGGGGAGTACAGCCCACCTGTCACCACACATCGCAACACACATCCAGTCAAGTAGCCCATGGACACACTCCAACAGCACCAGAGCACCACCCACACATCATGCCAACTCACATCATTGACATGACACCTCAGGATACTCACATTCAGCTAAAGAAGTTGGTGATGAGCTGTGTGCGGACATCACCATCACCATCATCATCATCATCGTCACTGGCATCGTGTTCCAGGCCAGGATCCTCCACAGGTGGCGGATGTTGGTCATCGTCATCCTGGATGAGAGGCAACTCCTTCCGCACTGCCAGGTTGTGGAGCATGCAGCAGACGATGATAATCTTGCACACTTTCGCAGGGGCATATGGGAGGGACCCTCCGGTCTTGTCCAGGCAGCGGAAGCGGCTCTTCAGGAGACCAAAGGTCCGCTCAATCACTCTCCTGGTCCGACCATGTGCCTCATTGTAGCGCATCTGGGCAGGTGTCACAGGGTTCCTGAGGGGTGTCAGCAACCACGGCATGTTGGGGTATCCCGAGTCACCTACGGACAGACAAGTGCACATCAGCTGACTTGGAAAAGTGGGCGGAATACTACAGATCAGATCACACACAATGGCACAAAGTCAGTACACACCGACAAGCCAGGCACGCTGGTTCTGCATCTGTGCCATCAACCTGGGGATGCGACTACTCCTCATCACAAAGGCATCGTGTGCTGAACCAGGGAAACGGGCACACACGTGTGTGATGGTCATGTCTGCAAGACACACCACCAGTGCATTGACCGAGTGGTAGTGCTTGCGGTTCCTGTAGGCCTGCTCCTGGGCCTGTGGTGGTACCAAAGCCACATGTGTCCCATCAATGGAGCCAATGACATGCGGCATCCTCCCCAGGGCATAAAAGTCACTCTTCACGTCAGTGAGTCGCCGCAGTCTAGGGAAATAGATGTACCGGTTCAGGAAGAGCAACATTGCCGCCAAGAAATCGCGGAGCACACGGCTGAACATGGTCTGTGACATCCCACCAGCAGACGCCACAGTATGTTGGAAGGTACCGGTGGCAAAGAAGTGTAGGGCTGCCATCACCTTCACCTTGGGGGTCAGCGCTGTAGGATACGGCCGGCCAGGCTGCAAATGTGGGGACAACTGCACTGCAAAATCCTCAATCAGCTGCCTGGTGAAGCGGTACCGTCGGATGCTGTCCCGTTCCACCATCGTTGCCAGGTCTGGGAATGGCCGATGGACAGCAGGAGCCCTGCAGTGCAGAGGAGAAGTAAGCAAGATCGTCAGTCACCCCACATATGCGGCATTGAACACACTCAAGATCCCAACATACATCATCATGAGGCACAACTACATGAAGTGTGCAGTACCGGAACGACATGTATGGTACATACATGGCCAACATCTGTCAACACGGTCCTACAGGTGGCATCAATTTGTCCCAGGTTGGCCCATTGGATATCATGATGCTGTGTCACAGTCACCCCCCCAGTGACATGTGAGGACAGATGTGCCCCAGGCACCACAGCTCAACGACAGGCACATTCCCAGGGACCCTGTAATGCCACATGGACACTGGCATCACCTGGAGTATCATGTGTACACCACAACAAAACAAACATGACCCCCACAGGTAGTGGCCACACTTGCCATGGCAGGAGAGCCATGGACGTCTGTGACACACACGCACAACATCAGAGTCCATGCACACACAACGTGGATGTGGAGACTGTCTCCCATTGTGCACATGAAATCAGAGACATTGTAAACACTACATGCACAAAGACTGTGGAGGGCCATCACTATTGTGCCACTGGGACACCCTGGCTCAAACATACCGTCCCACATGGGACTCACGGGGTATGTGACATGACATACACAAACACCACTGTGAAATGTGACCATGGCACATGCACAGATATGAACAGTTGCACATCACAGTGGTCACGTACACGTAACACCCAGGATCCTGTCCCCATTAACACGTGCACAGCCTGGGGGTGGCTGCCCACAGGTGACACCCACAGGACAACATGTACACCAACATACACACAATAGGAAATGCAGCCTTACATGCCTTATGATAAGGTTTGGACAGGCTGTCGTGATGTAGGTGTGCCCCTCACTCCCTGGGAGCTATCTGTGGCTGGCATATGTCCATCTGAGACAGGCATGCTGACATATGCCAGTCACATGTACAGTGATGCGTTGAACAGCAATGGACCGATCGGTGCCTCCGGCCGGCCCATTGCTTTCAATGTGTGCGGGTACGCGTTGTACCCCTGTGCGCGTTGTACTGCAATGGACCGATCGGTGCCTCCGGCCGGCCCATTGCTTTCAATGTGTGCGGGTACGCGTTGTACCCCTGTGCGCGTTGTACTGCAATGGACCGATCGGTGCCTCCGGCCGGCCCATTGCATTCAATGTGTGCGGGTACGCGTTGTACCCCTGTGCGCGTTGTACTGCAATGGACCGATCGGTGCCTCCGGCCGGCCCATTGCATTCAATGTGTGCGGGTACGCGTTGTACCCCTGTGCGCGTTGTACTGCAATGGACCGATCGGTGCCTCCGGCCGGCCCATTGCATTCAATGTGTGCGGGTACGCGTTGTACCCCTGTGCGCGTTGTACTGCAATGGACCGATCGGTGCTCTCCGGCCGGCCCATTGCTTTCAATGTGTGCGGGTACGCGTTGTACCCCTGTGCGCGTTGTACCTCAATGGACCGATCGGTGCGCACCCATTGACAATGGGCTTGCCTG
Source organism: Calotriton arnoldi (assembly GCA_963921515.1). Lineage (NCBI taxonomy): Eukaryota > Metazoa > Chordata > Amphibia > Caudata > Salamandridae > Calotriton > Calotriton arnoldi. Next base: position 1,540,516 of record CAWUFW010004421.1, on the reverse strand, counting down.
GCAACGGACGCGTTTTCGAATATTCGAACGAGTCGGTTGCTGGAAAATCAGTTGGTCACCCACAACAATGTTGCAAAATCATGTATGTCATGAAGTTGAAATTTTGAAGGATGCTGTGGGCGTGTTTTGGTGCTGCTATTCCATGGATTGGCCAGATTCAGAAGATGCAAACGACTTGGACCTATCACTTTGGACACAAGGGACAGTATCTGCCTCTCCAGCACATATATATTGCTGCATGTTCCCCTGAGAGCCCACTTGCCTGCACTACATGCTCCAGGACGACATCTGCCACTGCACTGCTGCTGTCTCTGCCCCTCTGGACCCTGCAATGGCACGTACTGTGGAGAGAGCCCCAGCCTTCAGCCTTGAAGAGAACCAGGCCCTGCTGGACAGCCTATTTCCACAGTACAGCAAGCTGTATGGGACACCAGGGGAGCAGGTGAGTGTTCTGTGCACTGCCTTTCTGAATGTGCATTTTGTCTGACTAGCAAGGCTGAGAGTCAGCACACCACTGGCTAGCAGGCTCACTGAGTAGTTGTCACCCCCATAGTGTGTAGTGACTTGCACTGGACAGGTATGGTGCAGTGACAGTGCTTCTGAACAGGGTTTTACTCCCCATGCTATGATACCATGTAGTGACTTCTGGAAAACTGTCCATGGGCAGCCGTGCACTGCCTGGGTACACCATGTGCCCCTGTGATTGCGACATGTATATGCAACTGTGTCATGCACGGATATGTTGCATGTGTAGTAATGGCCTTATCACTTTGTCATCCTGACAGGCTTCTGCCCATCGGAAGCATGAGATATGGAAGGACATCGTCCGGGCTGTCCGGTCCGTGGGGGTCTACAAGCGCCGGATCCGCAACTGCCAAAAGAGGTGGCAGGACCTTCGGGCTGGACCCGGAGGATTGCACGGGTCCAGCTGAAGCTGTCGCCTCCTCGCAGGAGGGGCGGAACACGGACCCTGACCCCCACATGCTCAGGATCCTGGCGGTGGTCTTTCCAGACCTGGATGGGCAGCTGAAGGCCAGAGAGCAGCAAGGAGGGGGTGAGTCAAAGACTGCACTGTGTACTCTGTCTAACATGTTATGTGCCCTCCTCGGGCCAGGTTGAACTGCCACAGTACAGCAGTCATGTTGTCCAGGAGCCATGTCCCTCTATTGTGCACTGCCCACTCCTCATCTGATACCCAGGTGTGGCCCTTACATGCAGGGAATTCTGTCACTTAGGACTGTGTCCTTGCAGTTTGCTTGACTCAAGGTGGGAGACAGCATCTGTTTCCCTGACTCTGTGGTGGGCATCATGGGTGGGTCCATTGCTTACACAATGCCTGTATTCTGACATGTATTCAGCGTGTTACTTTGATCTGTGGTCCAATTGCTGAGCTGATCCACCACATGTGGCTGGGGTACCTGGCACACACCCATGCTGCGGGTGGGAACAATGTTTGGGCCCCAGGAGTATGTATATGACGTGTGTCACACATACTTAGCCAGCTGCCTACAGTCCAGGGCTCATCCCTCATTCATGTGGGGCTGGACAGTCATGCCTACTCCAGGCCATACAATACACTCTGTACTCCCACTCCCGTGTATCAGAGGACACATTGTGCACAGTGATTTGACCCCTCAGGTGTCTGCCTCTGTGTCAGTGTGCTGTGGATTAGTCGCCAGGACTGCTGTGGAGTTTCTTGGTAGGGGCTCAGCATGCCACTGGAGATGTGACCATAGGAGACGATACTTGTGTGACACATAGGTGTCTGATCAGCTGCCCATGCAGACTGGGGCATGTAAATGTGAAGTTCAGGCAGCTGTTCCCCATGCACAGCAGAGTGTGAGGGGCTCAGGTTCAGAGGGTAGTGTCACAGGTCTCCCATATGTCCAATAGGTATGACCTGGACAGATGAGGGTTAAGAGGATGTGTTGTGGGGGATGTACATGTGCACTTGTGCAGCTCCAGGACTTGCATTCCCCATGACCTACTATTGTGACACAGTGCAGAGTGTTAGTTAGTCTGGTTGCAAAGTCATACATCACTGAGACAGTGATGTATGACTTTGCAGTCATGCCTCCGCCATGGCATGTGTCTACTGATTGGTGATCCTGCAGGGGAGTGACATGTGCTACATGCACACCATAGTGGCGCTGGCTATCAGGACATGGGTGCATCATGGTGTCTGTCGCTGGAATGCATCACATGCATTTCCTATTTGACTCTGGGCATCCCTTACATCCGTAAACCTGTACTGACTCAGTGGCAAGAGCTGTGATGTGTCCACACCGTGTCCTCTGCACTGTCCAACTACTGTGTACTTGGTGCATGTGTCAACACTGGGGTGTTGCAATCCAACAGACACCAGACAGATGGGTGCAAGGCCATGTGGGATGTGAGTGCCATGCTTGGCATCAGACTGACAATTGACTTCTCCTGTTCAATTAGGGCACTTTTAGCAATGTACAACTAATGATGCCAGGGCTTGCTCTGTAATGTGCTGTGCTCACAGTGGTGTGTGCGTTTGGTGCAGGTGACTGATGTCTGTCTGTTTCCCCATTGTTTGCAGATACATCCACGGCCACGGAAGGGGACAGCTCCACGGACCAGGAGGAGCCGGAGAGCCAGACTGGGTCAGCAGCCGAGGAGTGGTCGGAGGGACCCAGTGGCACGGAGGGCGAGGGGAGCCACACCGAGGAGTCCTCAGCAGCATCCACCTCAGCTGAGGACCAGAGCAACTCGGAGGATGACTCCCTTGTGGAGGCGGGTGTCAGCAGCCACCACACCCCAGCTAGTGTTGCTGTCCCCGCCACCACCAGCACCACCACCGCCCTCCCATCGGCTCCCATTCCCCAGGTCCGTGGAGGCTCCCATGTCCGGGAGCGTGTCTCCTTTGGGCCAGGCACCGCACCCCCTGCCCCTGTGTCCCCTGCTGCCCTGAGTGAGGAGTCTGTGTACCTCCTTCGCCAGCTCCATGTAGGGCAGACAGCCATGCTGAGTGTCCTCCATGCGCACACCGCGCTGTTGACTCAGCTGGTGTCGTTCATGGAGGGCATCTCATCGGGCATGTCTGACCTACAGAGGGGCAATAGGACCATGGACTCCTCCCTGACGGCAGCAGTGTCCCTCCTCAAACGGTCCCTCACCCCTCCTGCCTCTGCTCCATCCACACTCCCCAGCACCTTACCCATCCCAGGCACACACACACTGGCACAGGCACACACCAGCACACACACATCCAGCACACTGACACACACGCCAATGACAAAACGCACACGCACGCACATTCAGGGGACTGAAGCCAGACTCACAGGGATGGGGCCCTGGAACACACACACGCATCCACATGCACTGCGCAGTCCTCAGTTCCCTCTCCCTCCAAAGCACCCTCCCTTGCCTCACCTGCAACCCCAAAGTCACAGCAGCTCTTCCTCTGTGACCTCGGCCTCTTCCCCACCGATGAAGCTGCTCCAGCATCCCGGGGGAAGAGGAAGCCCACCCACACGGAGCAGAGTGCCCCTCGCCCCCGGACACCCTCCCCCAGGCGCAGACGGACTGAGGCCCCCACCCGCAAGTCCCCCGGGAGTGCTAAGAGCAAGACCCCGCCACCACCCTGCAGCTCAGGCACAAGGTCTCCGTCCTCCATCCCTCAGGCCCCCACTGCACAGGTGCCCCCACCACACCCTGCCCCAGGTTCCCCCACCCACAGATATACCATCCCCAAGATGCTCCGGCCTTCTCCCCCTGCCACTTGCTCTCCCAGCACCACACCCCCGCTGCGCTTGTCTGTGCCACTGATGTGGTGAGGGTGTCCCCCCTCTGTCCAACCCACCTTGCCTGTTCCCCATTCTCCTCCCCTGGAGGTAGGCACTGCAGTGGAGTCCACTACCGCCCTGTCTGACTTGGGCACTGCAGTGGCGGACCTGTCCACCCCATCTGCAGGGTCCACTGCAGTTGTGCCGGCACCCACGACATCTGTGTCATGCCCCCAGTTGTGCCGGCACACACCATGTCAGACACCTCCACTGCAGTTGTCAGTGGCTCTCCTGCACCCACCACCCCTTCCCTGACTCCCCCTGGTGAGCCCTGATCCTGTCCCTGCGGTGCCTGGCCTGCCCCCGGTTGCCCCTCCTAGTGGATTGTCCCTGGTATTGTGCAGGCATGCGTAGGGTGACATCTGCCAGTGTCACCCTGTTTGAACTTTGACAATGGACTGGCCATTGGCCTTTGCTCTTTTTCAGGACTTCGTTTGGCCTCAACACATATGCTGAATAAAGCAACTTTCTTTCTCTAGTGCTCATGCTTCAGATGTACATGTTGTTGGTGCAGCTAACCATGCCCTTGCTGCAGTGATGGTGATATCTGGTCTCATGATTATGAAGTGTTACTGTGCAGGAACCCATGTGGTCCAGGGGAATGTGTCCTATCATGTGGTGTATCCATGTCATCAATAGCAGCATCTGAGGGTGTCATGTGTTCAGTATTTGGCAATGGGTTTCCTACTTACATTGGCAATTTCATATCTGTGGCTTCCACCCCTGCACATCTGTTGTGCCTGCCATCGTTGCATTTGTCTACTTCCCTGACCGTGTTGCCATCTCCAGTGGACATGCAGGTTTGGGCATCAATGGGGAGGGACTCATCCGTGTAGTCAGTGCAACATTGCTATACAAGTGTGTTGGATCTGTGCTGATGATTCCGTTGGCACATCCATGACCAGGCTGATGTGATGGGAGCCCTCATTTGGTGCTAATTGTTGATTGTGTGACCAAGTGCTCAGCTGACATGATGGGGCCCTACTGAGGCAACATATGGCACAGCTTTCCTCACACAGGAGTGGAGTCCCCTCATGGCAGTGTGTACACGTGTGACATTGCCTGCACCCAAGGTGTGTGTTGTATGTGCATGTCTGTGTGTTCACTTCCATTCATCTGCGCATGCTGTGATCCCTAGTGTTGTACCTGTTTGTGATGCTTGCTGACTTGAGCTATGTTCCCCAAAGTCTTCTCCTGTGTTCTCTGTGATGTGGGTGCATGGCACATTACTGGTCATCAGGGTGTCACCCATAGGTGTGTTTGCTGTCAGGGCTGAGTTTGTGTGCAGACGCAGATGGGTCACAGTCAGGTTTCCCTTGGCACTTGTTGTTTGCCCCTGTCATGTGATTTCCAGTTTGTGTTATCTTTCAGTGATTGTGACATGTTGTGTGTGTGACTGCTGCCACTCCTCAGGGTCAGAGCTGCAATGTTGGAAGTTGTCTATGTGTGTTCTTTGTGGGTGACCTTGGCTTCTTCATTGGTGTGTGACTGTGGCTGGGATCCCATTGGTCGGTGTGGTATTGCCGTCATGTCCATGTACAGCGTAGTGTGCAGTGTGTCAGACATTCAGGAGTCTTGTTGAGTGTCCATGTGTGATGTGTTTCTACACCTTGGTTCCCACCCACCACCCTGGAATAGTCATGGGTGCATGTGCAATGTCACCAGTGCATGTGTACTTCACTGCTGCACATTGTTGGAGGTCGAGGGGTGTGGTGTTGAGTGTGTGCAGATGAGAGTTGTTGCCCGGCTAGGCCCCTGCCTCCATGTTGGCCTTGGCTTACTGGCCATGCTGATTGATTTGTGCTTGTGTAGGTGTGATGGTAGTTTGTTGCTCAGGACACCTGACTGTGGTTCATAGTGTGAACGACATTTAGCTTTGTCATCACAGTGGTATTTTTATTCAGCCCAGGGTCACCACATTGTGGGGGCCCTGGGGGTGGTGCTGTGGTGTGTCTGTGACTTGCTGTGTCAGTTGTTGTTCCTACGTGCCTGTGTGACATGTGTGTTTTGTGCTCCCTCTCACCTGTCAATGCCTGCTTGCCCACATAGGGGATTTGGATCCATGAGTTACCTTAGTGTGGCAGTGTATGCACATCTGTATGATTGGTATTCAGCTCTCCTCATGTGTTGTGTTGTTGCCTGGGGACAATGGCACCCCCACCCCTCACCTGCTGTGTATGATGACAGTGTTGGTCTGCCTGTTTGTGTTTGTGCATCTGCACCACTGCATTGGCATATCTTGGGTGTGCCATTGGCTGTATGTTGTTTGGTGTGTTTCCCCTGCTGTCCCTGGGACTCCTAGGTCATCGGTCAGCACAGTGATCATGGTTTGTGTGTCCCATTGCTGCCATGGTATGGTATCTGTTCACCTCACATCTGCTGTCTCCACAGGGTATCTGCATTTGTGTGCCCATTGGTGCAAATATGTGGTTCTGCATTCTGATGGTCACTTCTGTCATTGTGTCATTGATGACTGTTGACGGTCTCAGCCACCATGGGTGTTGTTTGTCTGCACATGGCCAAAGGAATGTTTCATTTGCACTGCAGTATTTGGCTCCCCCAATTTATGTTGCAATGGGACACATACACTACTTTGCCACAGATGAGTTTTTGGTTCTGTGACCAGGAATGATCCATGCAGTTTGGCAGTTGCAGCTCTTTCTTTGTCAACAATTACCTTTTGGTCACTGTGATGATGAGGGTGTAGACCCCATTGCCACAATGGTCAAAATGTGCTTCAGCTATGGACCCCACACTTGCCTTTTGGTCACTGTGATGATGGGGGTTTAGACCCCATTGCCACAATGGTCAAACTGTGCTTCAGCTATGGACCCCACACTTACCTTTTGGTCACTGTGATGATGGGGGTTTAGACCCCATTGCCACAATGGTCAAACTGTGCTTCAGCTATGGACCCCACACTTACCTTTTGGTCACTGTGATGATGGGGGTTTAGACCCCATTGCCACAATGGTCATGGGCTGCTTAGCATTGTGGGTGCCACACACATATATGTGTGGCACATGTGCTAGGGGGTCACATTGTATGTTCAATGTCATGTTCGGTGTTGTAGGCATTTGACACAGCCTGCTCACACGCTTGTCATGGTGGTGGGGGATGTCTTAATCTTGCATTCCCTAGGTTGTGGTGTGCTTGTTGTGTCATGCATTGTCCATCCTATGAGTGGGGGTGGTAGTAGTGGTAGGCATCCAGCCCCCTGGCTAAGGGTGGTAGTAGTGGTGGGCATCCTGCCCCCCTGGGTGAGGGTGGTAGTAGTGGTAGGCATCCTGCCCCCCTGGTTGAGGGTGGTAGTAGTGGTAGGCATCCAGCCCCCCTGGCTAAGGGTGGTGGTAGGCATCCAGCCCGCCCTGGGTGAGGGTGGTAGTAGTGGTAGGCATCCTGCCCCCCTGGCTAAGGGTGGTAGTGGTGGTGGGCATCTGGCACCCCCTGGCTAAGGGTGGTAGTAGTGGTGGGCATCCTGCCCCCCTGGGTGAGGGTGGTAGTAGTGGTAGGCATCCTGCCCCCTGGTTGAGGGTGGTAGTAGTGGTAGGCATCCAGCCCCCTGGCTAAGGGTGGTAGTAGTGGTAGGCATCCTGCCACCCTGGCTAAGGTGGTAGTAGTGGTAGGCATCCTGCCACCCTGGCTAAGGGTGGTAGTAGTGGTAGGCATCCTGCCCCCTGGCTAAGGGTGGTAGTAGTGGTAGGCATCCTGCCACCCTGGCTAAGGGTGGTAGTAGTGGTGGGCATCCTGCCCCCCTGGGTGAGGGTGGTAGTAGTGGTAGGCATCCTGCCCCCTGGCTAAGGGTGGTAGTAGTGGTAGGCATCCAGCCCCCCTGGGTGAGGGTGGTAGTAGTGGTGGGCATCCTGCCCCCTGGCTAAGGGTGGTAGTAGTGGTAGGCATCCAGCCCCCTGGCTAAGGGTGGTAGTAGTGGTAGGCATCCTGCCACCCCTGGGTGAGGGTGGTAGTAGTGGTAGGCATCCTGCCACCCTGGCTAAGGGTGGTAGTAGTGGTAGGCATCCAGCCCCCTGGGTGAGGGTGGTAGTAGTGGTGGGCATCCTGCCCCCTGGCTAAGGGTGGTAGTAGTGGTAGGCATCCAGCCCCCTGGCTAAGGGTGGTAGTAGTGGTAGGCATCCTGCCACCCCTGGGTGAGGGTGGTAGTAGTGGTAGGCATCCAGCCCCCCTGGGTGAGGGTGGTAGTAGTGGTGGGCATCCTGCCCCCTGGCTAAGGGTGGTAGTAGTGGTAGGCATCCAGCCCCCCTGGCTAAGGGTGGTAGTAGTGGTGGGCATCCTGCCCCCTGGCTAAGGGTGGTAGTAGTGGTAGGCATCCTGCCCCCTGGCTAAGGGTGGTAGTAGTGGTAGGCATCCTGCCACCCTGGCTAAGGGTGGTAGTAGTGGTAGGCATCCTGCCACCCCTGGGTGAGGGTGGTAGTAGTGGTAGGCATCCAGCCCCCCTGGGTGAGGGTGGTAGTAGTGGTGGGCATCCAGCCCCCTGGGTTGGGGTGGTGGCGCGCATTCAGGCCCCTGTGTGCATATGTGGCATTGGTGATGGGCATCCCGCCCCTATGGTGCTGCTGTTGCAAGTATATTCAGATTCCCAGTGTATGTGTGTGATGTGTCGTGTACGTGTTGTATGTGTTTTGTGGTTGGTGTCTGACTTACCTTCTGCGCCGTACGCGTCCGTGCCTGTTCCGGTAGTAGATGTAGAATATTGGTATGATCGGGACGAAGGGATTCATGGTTGGTTCGTGTCGTTCGTCCTTCTCGTTGCTTCGCGTCGTCCTCGCCGCTTGGCTTCGTCCTCGCTCGCTGCCTCGCGTCGTCCTCGTCTGTGCTGTGTTCTGCCTCGTAGCCGTGGATCGTGTTGTGGCGCGATTCGGAGCTTATGTGCGCCTCTCCCGGATGCTTTGACGTGCCGTGCGTAGCGACGGGTTCGGGCGCGTACGGAAAGCGCATCGTACTTGTCCGGCCGGACGGGGCTGCATTTTCCCTTCCGTGCGACTCGATTCGGGCGTTTCCGGATTCGCCTCGGTCGGAGAACAGGACCTGGTTTGGGTGAGTACGGCTCGGCCGGAATTTTTGCTGTTGTGCGCATCGTACTTGCTCGTTCGGTGTGTTGTAACGGATCGGTCGGGAAACTGGCTTTCGCATGGCTTTTTCCCGACCGAATGGTATTGGGTGCGCCTCCGACCGAGATCGGAATCGGCCCCTATATGTCTACAAATATAGATTTCATCGTTTGTCACGGTTTTTATGTTTTGTCTGTTTTATGCACATTTCGTTGTTTTTAGTGTTATTCACAGTAGGAATATGAAATAATGTCCAGTGTCATATTTGAGTTATATGTATTGTTATATGTCACACAATTAAGTTGCTTATGTAAATATTTTTTTCTTTTTTTTGTTGTTATTTGTTGTATTTGTTTCAGCCCTGATGAAGTTCATATATTGAACGAAACGCGTTGGCTGATGCTGTGCTTAACTTTTAAGGATTGTGAAAAATAAAGACGGATATATATATTTTTTGATCACGAAGATACTGACTGTGCTTCTTTATTGATTTGAATTTGATTGGTTAGTGCACCGCCCCATTGTTGTTCAGGGTTCCATATAGATGTTGAACAGTTGCGGGGAGAACACTGATCCTTGGGGAACACCTCTGGTGACGGGGTGTGAGTCGGACGTGAAGGTTTTGATTTTTTTGTCACTATTTTGGTTGTTTTTGAAATAAGAAACAGAGCAAATTGGATAGTCTTCAAACTTAAACTTTAGACCAGGGCAAGACAATGGAGCAAACTAATTTTGCATTCTTTTCACTCAGTTTACATAATATGAATTAAAGTACATTGATTTTCTAATGACTGAGTTCTTCTGCAAAAGAACTATTTTAAATTTAGGATATGTTGTTTCTAATTAATTTTATATGTTCTAATCACAAAAACTGCTTCTCTCACCACCTCCCAACTGCATTGTAACAAATACCATATAGAGTTTGTCTAGTAAAGTGTTTTTTTGGGATTTTAGTTATGTTCATTTTCAAAGTCAGGTATCTGTTGTATCCTACATCACATTAAAAGGAGAGGTAGTTGTTTTAAGCCTACATAAAGAAGTAAAAAGTAAAATTAGAAATTTTAAGACGCCTAAGTAAATGTGAAGCAAATTCAAATTGGAGACAAAAACTTAAGTTGTTATCCTTAGCTTGATTCGTAAGAGCAGCGTCAACACAGCGAATGGTATCTAGTTTGGGAGACTAGAAGTCTCCAATTAATGCAACTATAAAAAGTGAGCATGGATTCGGAGCAAAAATGACAACGTGCTTGCTTAGTCTCTTAGAAATCAAACTAGATTTTGAAAAGCTCCAACCTACGCATTAAATTTAAAATGTTCTACTTTTGGATTTTTTTGTTTGTGAACTAACATAACATGCATTTGTAAAGTGCACAGTCAACCAGAAGGGTATCTTGGCATTGAATAACAGATGTTTATTATTACCCAACTCAATGGCACTAATTTTATAGAGCTCAGAAGGATGAAAGGTTGAGTGGACCTGCCGGGATTTGAAACTGTGACCATGAGGTCAAACACAGGCCCCTACAGTGGACGCAAAAGTCCACTAAGCCACCAGACCAAGCTACTAATTTATGTATTTGTTTGATGTGTTTGTTTGTGCATTTTTGTGTTTTGTTTTGAGATTGAAATTGTAGACATTGCTTAGTTTGGCGTCCTCGGCATCCAGTAGTGAGTCAGTTGGAATCCACACAAGTCAAATGGTTAAGAACTGCTGTCCTACATCCATGTAAAAAAAAAAGGACTAATGTTTTAGTCTCTTTAAAAGTGATCACAGTTTTAACTCAAGTGGCCACATGGTGATTACTATTCCATTATAAATGATCCTTTTATAGGAATGAGCACAGGGTGGGATGAAACTAGACCTTAGCTTCTGCTCAGAGACAGGTATGGAACAAAGTAGGGAGGTCCAATGTTGCCTGTTTTCCACATTATTTCTTATAGTATAATGTATCCCATTTAGACACATTTTTATATATATAATTCCAAGTGTTTATCCTGAAATATGATATCTTATGTTACATATATTTGTATAGTGCACATCGCATCCTGGCATTACTCCACCCTCTATTGATCACTGTTGAACAACAAAGAACTAGAAAAATATATTGTTCTTTTGTACAATCTCTAATATTAACTTCACTGCTACAAGATACAAATTGAGATGAATAGAGTGTCTTTTCGTTGTACAATTTGAGTGCTATTGGTGATGTTCTTCACCGTTAAGAAATTAAGTTTCACAATTTACATTCACATTGTGCTTATTGAAACACTCGATCCCAGAAGACATTGCAAACTATGCCGTTTCTATATAAAGCGACATGTTCTCCAGCTTCTCCGTGGGTGGGGATTTTTAGCAGCATGGAAAGATTTCTCTATTTCTTGAGCATTAACGTGTGGGGCACATATCCTGATAGCATTGCTACCTCCTAACATAGTTGACTTTTCTTTATTCTTTAGTTCCTTTAGATTTGAAATCATATTACCAAAATCAGAAAAGTTACTAATGCACCCGGGGACTCCAACCCTTTGACCTCCTCAGGTACTCTTGGTCTCCTACCCTATATACTGCCAGACTGAACCTTGGATGATTTATAACCCACACATCTTCCCTTCCTCTCATGTGGGCAGTAATGAACTAGCAGACTAACTAATCGGCTCAAACTGCACAGAGACTTTTGTTCAATTAGAAAATGTTAGGATTTTAAAAAAATGCTTTTGGCAAATCATGTTTCACTCAAAGAATTGAAAAATGCTAAAATTCAGAAAAAATACACTAATATAAACATTCTAACCCCCAAATTCCACGAGAAAGTGAGTGATATAATTCATCTTGCACTTTATAAACCCACCTAGCGGCCGCCTGCAGTTAGTAAAACTTGTTTGTGGTTGGTTTTGCTCGTGGAAACTATGGAGAGTAGCAGCGGTGGCCTGTGCTGGTAAGCACAGTGGGGCAGGGCGGGGGTGGGGGTGTAAGTGACAAACGAGGGAATAGGGAAAACAAAATAAATAATACCACTTACCTTGCGCTCGCCGCATCGCTGAGTCTGACATGTGGCGAGCGCTTGGTAAGTGGTTTTATTTATTTTATTTTCCCTTTTCCGTTGTTTGTCACTTCCACCTCCCCACCCCCGCCCCACTGCCCCACCGCCTCACCACGCTTACCTACACAGGCCGCTACTGGAGAGTAGGTACAATTTTCCTGGTTATGTGTTCCACCAATAGTGCCTAAATCATCAAATACAGTAGATGTCAGTCTTGTCTATCCCTTTTATCACCCTCATTAACATATTGTTACACTAAGCTTGGTTAGAGAATTTTCCATTTACATATAACTTCTGCTCAACTAGAAATCCTCATTTGAGTAGATCAGTAAATGCAACATTTTGTCTATCTTGTAAATGTGCAGATAAAAATAGCAGCATGGACTTACTCCTCATTAAGTTCCATCTAAAATGTTCATGGCATTGGTAACTCATGCCCGATTATGTATGATAATCTTCATTACTTCCAGCTCTCATATTCCTTGTGTCTGTGCTTTGAATTGTCAAAAAGTAGATTAGACGGATCGGGGCTGTGTGAGTCCCACAGGACGAAGGCTCTACGCAAATAAAGAAACCCTACACAAGACAAGATTCAAAGTCCTAAACATGGAGATTTATTTAAAATGAAGTATTTTTACAGAAAACAAAAAGCCAATTTAATTAAGCAAGAGGATAACATAGGATTAACCTCAAATATATTCTAAGTAACAATCAAAGAGCAAACTGTTGTAAGGACTGCTCAGTAAGAATAAGGAAAAAGCTCTGGCACACATCACAAATGAGGCACTTTTCATAGTTTCATAGCAGTAGAGAGTCATGCCCTTCTCATAATGTGAGATGGTGAGATGGGCTGTACAAATAGAAGCTACATGTCAAATAAATCAGCATTGCAGAAATTATGTTACATAAAACAGGCGATGCCAAAGGCCACCCACATTATTAAACAATGATTCCCATTACCCTACATGCAAATGGAAATACCATTGCATGATAGAACAATGAACTTAGCAGAATGAATAGACAAAGGGTTGAACCAGCAGTCAGCATCAGCCTTGAACATTTGTAACATGTAAAATGTTTTCCGACAAAGTACATTAATTGAAAAAGCGGAAATAAACAACATCACTGAACAGATCACATTTTCGTCTATTTTATGAAAAAGGAAAATCACAAAATGAGAGAGAGAAATCATGCACACTGTACAACTTTTAAAAACGATGTTTCTTCAAGAAGAGTAGGACTAGGAGTAATGAAAATTACTTATGTAATCCGCGCATTACCTCTGCATTCTTCTTCCTCATCACAGTCCTTACTTGTGAGTCATACCAAACCACTAAGACAGTTGTGAAGGGACCAAACCACATCCTGGCCAACAACTAGAATAGTGTGACCACAGTCATAGTGCCAGACCCAATAGTGGATGAGCAGACGCAAAAATCTGCACCAGGTACCAGCTAAGGACTAACACAGGAGAATCCACAAATACTTCTTCAGAGGCTCAGTAACACAAAAAAGAACCACACAAAACCACAAGGGGTGTGAAGACAAGCTAGCACAGTCCAGGGTCTGTGAACAATTCCAGACCCCAGATTACCAACATGGAAACATGCAGTGGAACCGGGACCAGCTGTATGCCTGCAAAATACTAAAAGATAATTCTATCTCCCCTACTAGTCAGCAAGCATCTGGTCAAACAAATCCCAGTGGAGCCAAACCAGCCCAAAAGAATCAATTATGATGTAACATGAGAAAATGCCACATTGCAGACCCTGAAGGGCTGCCCCTATGGGAACAGGGCACCAAGAAGTAACAGGCCAGGAGAACAAACAGAAAAGAACTAGTGGACATAAAGACTCCAAGCCTAATAGAGAATACACAGCAATACATAGTAACCCCAGGAACTGGAGAAGATCCCAAAACAGCAAAGCTTAGGACCAACAAAGTCCAGAAACAACAATCAGCATGAAAGAATGTCTAGCAAGCATTTCTAACCAGGCTTCGAGATAAAGCAATCATGAAGGAAGCCTGGACGCCCCTGGGACTGGCAACCAAGGCACGAACAAAGGAGACTGAGTCCACAATAAGATCACAGGAACCAGAAAACCTGCATGCCTAAACAGAAGAAGAACAGCAGGACTAGACACTGATTAAGATTACAAAATATGTTGAAGGAGGATGCCCAAGATGAACATCCAACACCGAAACAGTAGCAGTGGAGATGAAAGGATACAGGACAAGCCCAGAGCAATGGTAGGACATGTAAAGCACAAACCAAAGCAAAATATCCCCCTAGCAGTCCAAATAAAATGAACAGGGGAAGACAAAAAAAGCACAAAACCGGGGCCAGTGAGATTCACCATGTAAATGAGAGAAAGGAGCTGGAGCCAGTGCTTAATTTGAGCCAGTGCTTTCCGGTGCTGAGCACCGGCACTTCATTGGTTTCCGGTGCTCGGCACCGGCACCTAATTGTCAAAACCACACTTAGGGCAGTCTGCCACATGGTGGCACTGCTCATGTAATTTAGAGATGAGCAGTACAACAGTTGTTTAGGAAAACAACATACATTAAAAAATTGCTAATACCTGCCTCCCCAGCCATTCCTTTAGCTTTGGGGACCTGGCATAATCTGAACTGTCGCATTTACATGCGAGAGAGATGGTTAGTAGTTGTTTTAGCAGCAATGACAAGGGCGATGGGTGGTGCAAGCTGCAGTGGCCTCCTGGTCAGAGCCCTGGCACTTAATATTTTACAAATTAAGCACTGGCTGGAGCCCACATGGGGCTCAATACCACTCAGCACAAAAACATGCCGTCTGGAGAAGCAGGAGGAAAGGGAAACCTGCAGTGAGTTTGGGAACCTAAAACTCTGAAGCAGTTGTACTAGACACCAAGCCCAACAATGGTAGGTCTAATCTGCAAAACACAGAGCAGCGCAGACAGTGTGGTACTGCCAGTAGAGCAGAAGGACCAAGAAAGACCACAGCAGTAGAACTCTGGCCCATCCACAACGGATTTGGAGCCCGGATCCAGCTATGGAAGGCACAGAATGTGACATATATACATGAATGTCTTGAAAAGCTTGCAGGCATCAGTCGGCAACTTGGTGCCAAAGAACAAATGAGCAACAGTTCTGTACCAATGACAGCCATACCAATAACCCCAGATGGATGACAGCATCCTCAACCATAGTGCAGAACAGTCAGATCACAAAGAGTCTCCAAGAGCCACAATATGGCATCATTCTTCACACTGCCACCCTGTGAAGGAACCATGCACATGGTAAATACTAAAGGCCGCTGTAAACCCTTACATAGAGTAGATGTCCAGTACTTAGGTGTATTCACAACACTACAGGAGCGCGTCATGGATCAAGAAAGCTCCTCAGAGCAAAGGAGGTATCCCGATGTGCATTGGTGATATGAAGAGTGCAGATGAGGCTGATTAGCAAAACCCCCACTCAAAGACCCCAGCACCATTCTTTTCTAAGATCCTACTCACTTGTTTATCATAGGAGCACACAGTAAAAATGGTCGGATATGGCAAAAAAAAGTCCCAGCATATGCACAGACTGTTGCTGTACTCAGACTAATCAGCCCTGAACTGAACACAGGCTACCTTGGGATGGTCCCATAACACTGTGGTTGTTGAAGCCTTAGCATCATGGTCATTTGTCAGATAACAGAAAAATAGTATAAAGTCCCAGTGAGTTAAATTGCTTCCTAACTGTGTTTACGAAAACTGTTGGGGACGTCCCTCAGCACACAGTCCATATGTCTTCTCCCCTGCAGAAGGAAGGAAGTACAGGAAGCAAAGCAACCAGTAACTTTTCACACAGGAAAGCTTCATATTCTAATAAAAAATATTGCCTTTTGTATAAAAGACATTTTTGCAGCATCTTGTGGGTAAGGAGATCTTTAAACAGTCACAGGCCATGGAAACATTGGGTCCTGAATGTTGAAAATTCAGCATGAGATTCACAGACCTTATCCAATAGGCCTCCAGCGACGCTACCATACATCATTGCAAGGATTCCATATGCACTAATAAAGAGAAGGGAAATGGCTCCCCTGACTGCTGTGTGGGTAGAAATAACAGAAGTAACCAGGATTCATTGGGCCCCTCAGGCCTCTGGGTCCCAATGGCAATGCACCAGCTTTACAATTGGTATTTCCCACCTTGCCCTGGCTTGGTTAACATTGTTCCTCCAAAACCAAAGGCAAGTCATCACCCTTGAACAATACCAGTCAGCAGAAAAGACTCTGCTCTCCGGGGTCCCACAAGGGTCTATCCTAAGTCCAGTGCTTTTTAATGTCTATATGGCCCCACTGATCAGCTTTATATTGTCCTTCAACATTGAGACCATCTCATATTCGGACGATACACAGCTAGTCCTGGTCTTAGACAAAAACACCACATTGGCTGAGCAAAACTTCCATCAATGTCTCACAGCGGTTTTTCACTGGATGAAAACCAACCACCTGAGATGCAATTCAGAAAAAAATGAAATCATGCCATTGGGGAAAAGAAATGATTTCTGCCCCAGTCTATGGTGGCCGGCCGATACCTCCCCTCCCCCCCCCTTGAACACAGTAACAGCAGCCAGAAACCTCAATCAATCAATCATGGGTTTGTTGAGCGTGACTACTCACCCGTAATGGTCTCAAGGCACTGGGTGGGGGAGGGGGAGGTGCAGGGTCCTGTCCATCAAGGAGGAGGTCTATCGAAGAGCCATGTTTTGAGGTCCCTCGTGAAGTTGGGGAGTGATGTCGTCTGTCTGAGGTGGAGCGAGAGGGCGTTCCAGGCTCTGGCCGCGAGGAAGGAGAAGGAGCGGCCTCCCGATCTGGACTTCCTGGTGCGAGGGACCACGGCGTGGGAGAGCTGGGCTGATCATAGGGTCCTTTGGGGTGCGTGGAATGTGAGTCGGCTATTCAGTTCTGCTGGTCTGGTGTTGTGGAGGGCTTTGTGTGCGTGGGTGAGAATCTTGAAGGTGATTCTTGCCTCGATGGGGAGCCAGTGTAGTGTGCGAAGGTGCTGGGTGATGTGGCAGTGTCGTGGCAGGTTGAGGATTAGTCTGGCGGCGGCATTCTGGATGTTTTGAAGTTTGCGGGTGAGGTTTTTGTTGATTCCGGCGTAGAGTGCATTGCTGTAGTCAAGTCTGCTGGTGACAAGGGCGTGTGTGACGGTCTTTCTGTGTTCGAGGGGATCCATTTGAAGGTCTTGCGTAGGAGGCGGAGGGTGTGGAAGCAGGAGGATGTGACGGAGTTGATCTGGCGGTCCATTTTGAGTTCGGAGTCCAGGATGATTCCGAGGTTGCGTGCGTGGTCCATGGGGGTGGGCGGGCTTCCGAGGGCGGGGGGCCACCAGGTGTCATTCCAGGCATTGTTCCAGGCGTCGGGGTGTGGGCCCATGATGAGTACTTCTGTTTTGTCCGTGTTGAGTTTTAGACAGCTGCTCTTCATCCATTTGGTGACTGCTTCCATGCCTTCTTGAAAGTTGTGTTTGGCTGTGTTGGGTTTGTTGGATAGGGAGAGGATGAGTTGGGTGTCGTCTGCGTATGAAAAAATGTTGAGTCCGTGGGTTCTGACCATGGGGGCGAGCGGAGCCATGTAGATGTTGAACAACGTGGGGCTGAGGGAGGATCCTTGGGGGACTACGCAGGTGGTCGGTCCGAGAGGAAGGGAGGGAGTCTGACCCGCTGCGTCCTGCCGGAGAGGAATGAGCGGATCCAGTCGAGGGCCTTGTCCCGAATCCCTGCGTCGTGAAGTCTGTGTGTTATGGTGCGGTGAGAGACTGTGTCGAAGGCCGCTGATTGGTCGAGGAGGATGAGGGCTACTGTCTCTCCTCTGTCCAGGAGGGAGCGGATGTCGTCTGTTGTGGCGAGGAGGGCGGTTTCCGTGCTGTGGTTCTTTCTGAAGCCGGATTGGGATTAGTCGAGGATGTTGTGCTCTTCGATGAAGGTGGCGAGTTGGCTGTTGATGGCTTTCTCGATGACTTTCGCTGGGAACGGGGGGTCAGATTTGATTCAGCCCTGTCCTTCCACCAACAAGCGCTATCTGTGGTGGGCACCTGCTTTCACCTGATCAAATCATTAAAAAAGTTCTTCAATCTACTTCCCATCACAGCGAGGCAGACAGTTGCAACAGCCTTAATTACATTCAGAATCGACTATTGCAACAGCCTCTATGCAGGAGCTAATAAATCAGTCCTACACAAACTTCAGATGGTTCAACATGCTGCAGCCCGACTAGTATTAAAATTGCCTAGGAAATCATCCACATCAGCCGCTCTAGAAGTGCTGCACTGGTTACTTGTCCATAAAAGAATCCTGTTCAAAATCTTGATAATTACCTTCAGAAGCTCCCACTCCTCAGGCCCCCAGTATCTTCGGTCCAGGTTTGTTTGCTATTTACCATGCCGCACTCTTAGATCGTCCAATGCAAATCTCTTGAAACCTCCATCATTCAGATGTATCTCAAAAGAGGGGAAATCTATCGTAGTGTTAGGCACAAAAGCCTGGAATAAACTCCCTAGTAACATCCGTATCATTTAATCAGAAACCCTCTATAGGAAGACCTTGAAAACCTGGATTTTCACTGCCCCAGATGCACTATGCAGAGCACTCATACAAATTCTTCCATTTTCAGCTCTCAATTTCTCTCTGCCCGCAAACTAATCTGCTATAGCGCCATGATACTCCTCGGAGTGGCAGTTGCGCTCTACAAATACTCTCTAACATAACATAACATAACATAAAGCCCCTAAGAAGCAAAACACCCCACTGACCCAGGAGGAGCATGAAAGGACACAACAACCCAGAGCAGGGTAGGTGCCCAGAATGGATAAACCCTAAGAAGGCAATGGTGCCAAAACACAAAGGTAGGACATGAATCTCCAGAAGGGGCCAGAAGATGTCTAGCAGCAGTCAAAGACATGCCCCTGTTTTTCTCAGCCACGATGAAGGAACAGCAGGAAACCAAGGATGAGCTCTAACCTACCAGAGCATCTTTGCAGAGCTGACAGGCAACCTGCACACCAGCCACAATTGCCCCCAAAAAAACAGAAGCAAATCATGAGCACATACCGGAGCAACTGCAGAAAACTTGGTTCACACTCACTGCCAGCAATAGCAAGACATGACAGCCAGTGCATGTGCCTGTGAAAGAAAGTTATCTCCCAGCATATGCAAGTCATTTAAGCACGTTTGTCTCTCTGGGGCCACCATGTTTTATATGGCAGACTCATACAGAAAGGATGCCTGTCAAAATGGCATCACAGGGGCTACCCTAAATACAGCAGCCCCTTCAATGCTATCAGTGCCCAGTATACAGCAAGGCTTTTTCCAGTGGCACGTCTAGTGGTGCTCTCCTTTTTGAAAACAGCTTTATCCTACACTATGAATCAGGCACGGCTACCAAAAGAAGATGGAAGGGACAAGAAAAAGGTTCTGGTCGATGCCTCATTGTCACCGCCTTCAAATTAGGCCATACGTTTCTATCAATGTCTTCAGTGGGGCAAAGCACTCAGCCTGTTTAGGTTCATTGAGGATTCCATTTTTAACACTCAGCCTAGAAAATTGGGAGTCTAGGATTGCAGGAAGCAGCTAACGCTTTAGGGAAAAGCATCGATCTACACTAATCCTTTTAGGCGTGGAGCCCTATATTCGTAAAACAGTCCTATGTCCACCACAAGCTTTTACCTGTCTTAACTTGGAACTAACGCTATGTTATATGTGGCCCCAAAAAAGTGTCAGGGTGCCCAATGGATTGTTACAGACAAGGAAGACACTCATAAAGGGGATGAGAGAAGGATAGACCATATTGACTCCTTCCATAGGCATTTGTCTAAAAAGAATTGTGCCCTCACCCATATCCAGTGGCATGCTTCATCACTGGGTACCTCTCTCATACCATAATTTACTTAAGTACATAGTAATCTCACTTGGGAACTTTTATCTGGATGGAGGCTTTTTTGAAGAAGAATGCATACCGTACACACAGAGTAGGTACACTCACTCAAGTAAATGTGTTGCAAGAGAGAATTCATGACTTCTTCTCATTATGGGACCTTACAGTTAAAATGCATAGAAGGTGGTCACTAAGCAAACCCTTTATTATAGCTGTCTTCCTTGCATCTGTAAAAACAATAATCATTGAAGATTTATGTAATGCAAGCCTTTAGTAAAATCAACATGTTTCGGCCCTCATTCAAGTTAGATGTGGCCCTTTTACAGTGCAGTATACTACATTCACAAGGCCTCCTTGGTCAGTCAAGTGTCTCACCGTAGCTCACAGAAGCTGCAGATGGGGTATGCAGTTTGAGAGTGCACCTTTAGAGAGCCAGTGTAGTTGACAAGGGGGCTAAGTCTGCCATATATCTCTCAGTGTATGCAGATGACCTTTCAGTTAGCATAGGTAGATGAACCCTGCTCATTGGATCTGCGTTCAAGAAAAGGGAGCCCAGCACACCTGCTTTTTGGCCATTCTGTCCTATAATGCTTGATCATGGGGAGTCTTGATCATGTGTTATTTTTTCCTCATTGTATTTGACATTGAGGTGGATTAGGTGGACAGAGGTGTACATGTAGGGGATGCCACATGGCATATTAAAATAAGCATTTACTGTTGCGGTTAATGTATTAAGGATCAAAGGGGTATAAGAAGGACCAGCAGTCAGGCCCTTGCATGTTTGGCTCTTTGCATGGACCCCATGGTAAGTATGCTTGGGAGTCCAAAATGTGGAGGAGCAGGGTGGTCGTACTAACCTTAGTTCATCTCTCCTTTTCCAGTGAAAAAAACAAAATAAATATTGCTGAATATATACATACTTGCCCATCCAGACTGATATCTCTGGATCCAGTATTCACAGAGAGTTGGGGGAGACGTCTAGTCTAGGTTCTCTTTCATCTAGCGCTAGAAATTACACTGTTGTATTCCTCTTAGGGTATCCATAAACGGGCATTCCAGTATCATGTCCTTATATAGGCACAATTCGCCCTGCCCTTATATAGGCATAAAATCCCAGCCCTTATTTAGGCATTAAACCATGCACTCCAAATACAGGCATGGTCCCTGACATCCGTCCACCCTAACGTCACAACGAGTTCATGAAGAACAGACCCTTAGGCTGCGGGAGTTTCCCTAGTCCAGGACTATTGATTTCTTCAAGGACTCATACATTATGCATGAACCATTATTCCTTAGGGGGTTCATTCATGACGTCTTTCGCTGTCCAACTCACGTCAATACTAACATTCTTAGGTGCTCTCAGGTATAAATATACCTTCCCTAGCCCCTGTAAACCAGAGGAGACCTCGACTTCAGAGGAGCCCGTTTCCCGGCCTGACGCACTGAGAAGACGCTGCCTTCCCTGCACGCAGAGAGCCCAGCTTCCAGCTTCCAGTGATCTGACTTCCCTTGCGGGGTGTTGGAGTTCGAGTCTGGCAAAGAGATTCCTACCTCTCTCATTCTTCAGGCATGGAGCTGACTAGAACCTAGAGGGACTCTTGGCATACTAGGCATACTAGGCATACTAGACTTAACATACTCTTAGTATACCATAGTAAGGAATACTTCACCTACTTCTTCCCTCTTCCTACACCTAGGTCAGGTTAGGTACATTGGGGTAGAATTAGCTTAGCAACGCATTGTATGAGTACTCGCATTTTTAGTCTGTGTTATTTATGTAAAAGCATATGTACTAAAAGATAATGCTCTCGCAGTATTATTTATTTCTACTGCTCACACTGTACATTATTTATCTCGCATACTGTCTTGTGATCGTAACAGCACATTTTACTTACACCAGAAACAAGACTGTTCAATAAATCTTTTATTGAAACGCCCGTCTATTTCTTTCTGTGTAACTTGGAGAAAACTAAGCATGCACGACTGAGCTGAGTGAAATAGTTATCTATTGTTTCCACGACTCTGGGACACGTTCTGATTCTAAAGGGAAACACAGTGGTCATGTTTTGCGGCTGCCAGAAACTACTCCCTTCTTGTTGTCAAGGAGTTTCTAGTGGCCTCTGAGCTAGCTGGCACAAGTAATTAAGTTTAATATACTCGATAGGGACATACTGACCTTAGTCCTATGTCAAACCTATAGGATATATTATTCCAATGCGCAGAGCCTATTAGGGAAATAGGAGCTACACTACATGGCACCCAACGGTTTGGTAAGGCAGTAATTCAACGTTAGATACTGAGTAACTCAGCCGTGATTTTTCTCTCAAGAGACCCCTACCCATATACTCCAAAAGACGTCTGGAGTGGGCAGGGTTAAGTATCCACCAAGGCTACATAGGGAAGTACCCTATATATTAGCTGTTTGGTTTGCTCAACGTTGAAGGATACAGTGTTCCACAATATTGTGCACCTTATCTTTGTTTCCTTGAAACTTGTTTTTCATTTTGCAAAAAACAAAATGACTGAAGACGCCGGAGACGGTGTAGCTGCGGCTGATCCAGCCCTACCAGCAGTTTTTAACTTTACCGGTTTAAATGAAACCGAGGAGGGTGTCATAGACATCCCTCAAAACTTAAGAAGAGCCATCACTCTAAAACTTATGAAACATGGCCTACCACCAAGAGGCGGTAGAGCAGTTTTCGTGATAGAGGCACATGAATCCTTTCAGACAGAGGTATTCTATTCATGGGTAATATTTCCTGAATCCAATTCAGTAACACACATGTTTCACTTCTACAAAGAAGATGAACCACCAGAGGAATACAGTCCTTTCGAGGATATAGAAATTCCATTAACATACCAAGAGCATCAGCTCTGGTTTAAAGGCGCCCTAAAACATCACAAAAACATTACTAGGCTCGGTCCACTAGGTAGACCAGGAGCAACATGGCCGATTTTAGCCGAGCTACACACCTCATCCTGACATTGAAGAGATGTCAGATGAGGAGTTACTTACTCAACTCACAGAGTTAATAAAAATCTACAGACAATTGGTCCAATATGTCATGCGGACTTTTACAGTCCGACCACCATTGACATATCCAAATCCAACTCCCCAACAGGGGAATACACTAAAAATTACACCACAGACTCTATATGCAGTCATGGGTAAAATGCCCACAAAACGTGAGCAAATTCCATTTTGGATAGCTCAAAAAATTACTCAAATTGAAGCAGTATTTCCAAATACTAGCCCGCATGAGAATCACAGAATCCTAACAATCAGTTTACCAATGGGGATCACACCACAACTGGAAGACTGCACCACTTGGGGCTCAGTCTTTGCTGCCATCTATACTAAAACACATGGCATTCCGTCAATTGCGGTAATACCTGATGTCCTAAAACAAATTCAAAACGAATACGGGGCAGAGCCTGCTCTAAATTTAGGTATGAAATTACTGAAAAATTTCGACCAGGTCTCAACAATAATATTATCTAATATTAAAGGGGAGGCAGCAGCAGTGGCGAGCCGCCAAAAATTGAGGGAATTCGATGTTACAGAACATCAAACTGAGCTACCCAGAATAATAGAACAATCTTATGCTGAATTAGGCAGAGATAGTTTGGGTGGAGGACCAGTGAAGCCGAAACTATCTGAAAGTCCTGAGAAGGACTCAATTAAACAAACTCCTACATCTTCTAAAAAGAAGTGGAGTCTACTAAACAAAAATCAAACGAGAAACGTTCTCAATCCCGAGGTAGGTCTCCTCAAAAGGAGCCCTCTGAAAGGAGGTATAACCTCAGGAATAGGGATAACTTGAGAAAACCTGATAGGTATCAAGATACTGATACACGTTCCTCTCGTCCCTTTCAGATCTCATCACAGACTTCGGAAAGAAGAGGACGATCAGAACATAAAGAAGAACGCGTGAAATCGAAAGACGACAAACACGCTCCAAAAAATAAAACAAAACCTCAATTCTCCAAAAGAAGGTAGCAGGTCTGAAGATCAGACATGCCGAGAATACTGAGAACACAACTCAAGAACGGAGAATGGGCTCAGACCATGCTGGACAGTGCAGCAGAAGTCACAATAGTTCGCCAGAACCTGAAGGAACTTCTGGAGATAGTGGACTTGAATGAGTACATCACAGTTGAGACTGTAGACACTAGGGTTAGTACTCCACAAAAGTTATATGAAATAACACTCCGGATGGAGGGAGACAAACCTAGACAGGTGAAAGCACTTTTTTGGGAAAGACTATCAAGGGGCTATGACATACTTCTAGCAGAAAAGGACTGGCCACCACAATTTGTCAGGGAGTGCCCACACGGCGAGGACATTATTATGCCTGCCTTCTCCAACCATATTCCAATTCACCTAAAATATACATATGCCAGGAAATGGGCAGTGGCCCAGGCCCCAGCATTATATAAAAATCATGTAGGATGGGATGAGGACTCACCTCACCATAAAATACATCTGAAACATGAACCAACTGCACAACGGCAGTACCCAATAAAGCAAGAAGCTAAAAAACAGGTCAGGGAGATCTTAGATCAACTTGAATACCAAGGGGTGATTGAAACATGCACCTCCTCGATGAACAATCCTTTGTTTCCTGTCTCCAAATCAGACAATACATATCGTCTAGTTTTGGATTACAGACACCTAAACACTTGTTCTAAAACTTTTGCAGTGCAAAATACACATAGCACAGCATTAATGAATAACATTGTGCGTAAAAAATATAAAACAACATTAGACATCTCAAATGGTTTCTTTTGTCAAAACATAGCACCTGTAAGCAGGTACTTAACAGCATTCTCCATAATGGGGACCCAGCGTCACTTTTGTCGACTCCCACAAGGGTTCAAGAACAGCCCAGGTTTATTCTCAGCGAGGGTAACGGAGTTACTACAAATTTATGACAATGAGGCATTGTCCTATGTCGATGACATATATCTGAAAGACGATGACCTGGAAAAACACTTGAACAGGGTGAGCACCATTATACTGGGTTTCGCCTCTGAGGGCTACAAGTTCAACTTTAAAAAGTCCAGAATTGCCCATCTCAATGTCCTATTTCTAGGATATGAGCTTTCAAGTGAAGGCAAGAGCTTGGCAGCTAACTTTTTAGAAAAGTGTGCGCTGCTCCAACCTCCAAAAACGCTAAAAAACTTACAATCCATCCTGGGTTTCCTAAATTTTGGAAGAACATACATACTAAATTATGCAGAAAAGGTTAAACCTCTCTACGCATTAATCAAACCTGATTTTTCAATCAAAAACTGGACACAGGAACACACAGAAATTTTGCGTTCACTCCAGGCTAACATGTTAGCAACAAATCACTTACAAACACGAATAAGTCAAAGAAATTTGGTGATCCGAATAATTTCGGGTCAATGTGGATTCACATACTTAACCTTCAATGAGGGTGAGAAGATACCAATAGCATACAAATCCCATTTGTACACAAAAGCGGAAATGCGCTTCAGTTCAACTGAAAAAATCTTAACAGCAGTTCAAACCGCTGTAGCAAAAGAAAGAGCCTTAGCCCAAGGGAAACGCATTATTGTCATAACCCCAGTACCGGCTTTAGAAGCGGTCACAAAAGCGAGCATTCCAAATGCTAAAGCATTACATCCAAGATGGATACAATGGGTTAATTCTCTTGCTGCAACAGATGTTGAATATGTTTTTGATCCAGATTTAAAAACACAAGCATTCCTACAATATGAACAAGAATGTCCTCTGCCTACTGAAATTCTGCCTCTCGATCAGTACGAATTTATAATTTACACTGACGGATCCGCACAACCCGCAATAGGGAGTAAGCAAGCTTACAGTGCAGCGTGTGCAATCGTTAAAGGTCGCATGCGAGATGGCATCTTCAGACCTATGGTCACAAAAACTCAATCTCTAGGGATTGTACAGCTCAGCGAGCTGAACTACAAGCATTCAAACTGGCACTTGAAAGTACAGATCGAGAATTCCCCACACTAATAGTGTGCGATTCCTTTACTGTGTTCAGTCGTATAATGACTATATACAAAACTGGCTTGAAAATGGTTTCAAAGATGCGAAAGGTGGCACAATAAAGCACAAATTGCTTTGGGAACAAGTAGTTCAGTTGAAAAACGAACTACCAAAGGCTCACGTGATCCACACACTGAGTCATCAACGTGATGGCGTTCACGTTGCAGGAAATTCATTGGCTGACGAAGCCACAAAGGGGCTGTGCAGATGGCTTCCGTAGCTGCGATCACTCGTTCAAAAACAAAAATAGACGGTGAGATAATGTTGGCTGTCAATGCTTCAAGCAAAGGCAGCAGTGCAGCGTTACCAAAAAAGTTTCCACTCAAGTACTCTTATGTAATTGATGCGAACAACGTTCCTTTTGCTCGAATCCCTGGAGTGGGGGATAGGGTAATTCCAAACAAGGAACGCAGATTAGGACTAATCCTAGCAGCACACGAAGGGATAGCTTCTGCCCATGCAGGTGTTTCCGCAACAGTATCTTTACTGAAGCAAAGATATTGGTGGCCTGGCATTAGAAAACAAACAAGAACTATGTTTTAGAATGTGATATATGCCAACAGATGAAAGTCTCCACATTGAAACGTCCTGCGCAGACACCCCTGTTAATTTCAGATAAACCATTAGTTTGTGTTTACCTTGACCACTGCGGTCCCCTGCAAAGGGACGGTAACTATAAATACATCTTGGTTGCAGTAGATTCATGCTCTAGGTTCCTATGGTTATGGCCTCAGCGCTCGGCTGACGCTCGAACTGTTATAAAAGATTTGCGAGTCTTTATCGGCACATACGCAATAGGCACGCTACATTCTGACCAGGGTCCTGCGTTTAGCTCTAGGGCTTACAAAGAAGCCATGGCCAGTCTGGGCGTTGCATTGCGGTACTCCTCTCCATTCCATTATGAGGGAAATTCGGTTGTGGGAAGGAAAAACCGGGACATAAAGCAGTCTATAACAGCTAGGGTATTAGGTTCGGGTGATGGGTGGGTCAAACACCTTAGTGGGGTACAGCGCTCATTGAACAATCTGCCAAGAAGTTCTCTAGGGGGGGGGTCACTCCATATGAGATCCTATTTGGGACAAGAATGTGGGTACCAGACCTTGAACACGTAGGCACAGTGGTGGAAAATAAACCATTTGATATCAAAGATCGTTTGGCTGTTTTACAGGACTTAAATTAAGAACGAAACAAAGCAACGTATTCCTACAGTCAACCACCACTGGGGATCAACCGGCTGTCCCAGCAAGGCCTGTCTGGATTCCAAAAGTTGGGGATCTAGTTAGAGAAAAAATTGCGGTCAAGAAGGAATTTGGACCTTCTTACAGACAACCAGTACCTGTCCTAGCAGTTCAAGGAACAAGAACAGTACTTCTGCCGCCCCTTGCTGGAAGAAAGGAGAAAAGATTTGTGTCCATCGACCTGATCAAACCACAGTATGTGGCCAATACTAAACAGTAGGCCTCGTGGACTCCGACCTAGTAGCAGACACACTCATCTCGCTACTATCCAAGAGGTTCAGACTGAAAGACTGATAACTATCGAGAATTCAGCTGTAACAGATGGAGGACTAAGCAACAATGCTATGGAACTCATCCCTCTTGAACACCAAGTAACAGTTTGTCCAAATACACCTGTCTACACCAACGTAACAAGTGATGAACTGGTTCCAGTGATTTCTACAAATCCTGATGCAATTCCAACAATTGACAGAACTGCTTCTGGCTACTTCATTAACTTTGATACGTTCTCAGAAGATCCGAGTGAACCTGAAACGACGCCAGTGTCATTGAAATTCAAGCAGCAAGTACAAGACTTTCTTCGATTTATGAAAAATACTTATTTGGTTTCTCCATGGATTGAACTCTGGATTACATCTGGACTTTTTGTTTTCCTGCTCTGGCTAGCTTTGGTTACAACTGTAAGCGTGCTTATAAATGGAAGATACATCCATGTGAACTCTGAAGGAAAAGACGTAAACGTACTTTTGAAACCTCATAAATCTTCCCATCGTGAAGCAAGAGACTTATCATCAGTGAACATCACAGCTGTTCCTATACAGGATGGTATAGTGTGGGACAAAACAGATTATGATATCTTCGGCCCGAATGAACAATTGAACATTCCACATTTGTTTAAAATTTCACGAAGTGATCTAATTACGTCCAGTACCTATTCAGATGATTGGGACTTTGAGACTGTAAACGATATCATGTTTGACCTAGAAAAATCTGCTGCATTTTCTAAAGATGAATATTTAGAGGGTTCATCA
The DNA here is from genome assembly GCA_963921515.1 of Calotriton arnoldi. Taxonomy (NCBI): domain Eukaryota; kingdom Metazoa; phylum Chordata; class Amphibia; order Caudata; family Salamandridae; genus Calotriton; species Calotriton arnoldi. Next base: position 1,512,379 of record CAWUFW010004421.1, on the reverse strand, counting down.
GACTATGAACAAATGTATTGTTATAATCACTATGGTCTTTATTATTTGCATAAATCTGCATATCCAAGAAATGTGTTTATGTTTAACCAATGGGAACATTGTCCTACACCACCTAAAGGTAGTTCATAAACATTTGCTAGTAAGTTTCCATATTTTTCAGGATACAATACATCTGAACCAGAAATGTTTTACTATAAAAATGTAAACAAGACAGGGCTGAAAATTATGTTAACAAATACAAAACAGATTTACTCTGAATTATTTAATGCCCAACTGTCTAGACAGGGTTTCGACTTTTGGAAAGACAAAATAGACACAAAAACTGTGTGGGGTACTAAAGAATGGCAAGTGCAGGGGATAGAAGCTTTATTTAGAGCCTGCATCATCCCAGAACAAATAATGTTTTTGAATGAAACTATCCAACAAACATCTTGTCTTGGATTAGCCAAGATAAAAGAGATGAACACACCTTCTGTACCAACACCTGCCAGTGAAAATAATACGAAGGCAGTGGTGACAGTTGACAATATACTACAACTCAACAGATCTAATGCTACTTGGAAAAAATGGTTGATCTGGCCCACAGACACGAATAACTGTCAGGAAAGATTCCTGAATAAAACTCAGGGCTTTACTATTCATAGGCCAGACCCAAGATACGTCCAAAGACAACATCCGGGGTAGTAACAACATACAGTGTAGGGAAATTATGCCTCGATTGGCTGCATAAGTCTACACTACAGGATGTGAAACAACACTTAACCTTACTTAAAAAGGACGCAGACCTTAGGGAATTCTTGCTTGGACCAAGAAAACCGCGTCAAAAACGTTTCATATATGCCGGCATTTATGCTGCTTATAATGAAGCTTGGAAGGTATCACAGATAGAGGCCGCAGAACGAATACGTGAACTTGATCGTATTAATTTAGAGAAAACACTCTCTGTGGTCGACAATGGGTTAACAACTTTGTCCTCCAGAATATATTCATTGGATGGCATTGTATCCTCTGCTATCGACATACTAGAACAAGATTTGGCGATGTTACACCAAGGCCAATCTCAATTACATTCTATTATGTTATTAAGCTGGACGCTGCAATCTTTGCGAGCGGGCTATGTGCCTTGGCGTTTCATCAACACAACGGCTCTGTTTGCAGAATACAATCTCACTGATAAACAGATCGAACTGGCACAAAGAGGAGCAAAGTATACAGTGCTGAGCATTGAAAAACTGGAAAAATTACCATTCACAGTGGCAGAGAAACCAGCTACAGAATGGCTTATTCATGGCAAAATAACATTACCTGTGAGTACTTTTCAGTTTCAGTATTGCCTCAAACAAATGCAAGCAGGCAAATATGAAAGGTTGGGTAAGGAATACATTAAGACATCGTGGGATTTACCGTATACATATAGATGTTGGAGTGGGGATCGTGAAGTGTTTTTGAGCGGTTCACACTGTAAACGTGCACTGAGCGGTTCACTTATATGTCAGGACATTTCCTTGCACTGGGCTTGTAATGGTTCTCTGGCAAATTTGTCTTGCCATCTGCAGGGTACACCAGCTGCTGTGATTAATCCAACGTTTGGACAACTTTCTAACGGGAGTTACCTCATGTTGAATGATCAGAGTTGCTGTGGCATGCTGCCAGGCATCCCATATCTAGTAACGGTCAACTCCAGGGTCACTTGCTGTATGCAAGTATTGTTTCCCCCAATAGACACAGTCAGGGAGTCGCCTCTATGGCCTTCGCTGAACGTCTCTTTTATAAGATTTGATACTTTAAGCAGAATGAAAGCCATGTTTTTACAGCAAACAGTGCCTTTGACCTCGGCCAAAGAAACCTATGATCTACAAGTAGCAAGGACTTCGGCTGAGATACAGACTTTAATACGTACAAACTGCCCTATACATTTCGTGGAAATGATATCACGTATCTTTAACATGTCTGATACAACCGGAATTGTACATGTATTTAAGAGCATCTGCTCAGGTCTGTTAGCACCTTTCCAGGCAATACTGAATCATCCCGAACTTTGCACATTCGGTGTTTGGTGGCATACCATTAATTCTAGCACTTGTTGCCGGAATTCTAGTACTCTTCCTGCTATTGCGCTATGGCCAGCCTATTCGCAGACATCACTCCGAGCGAAATGGAGAAAGCTCTGCTTGAACGAAAGTGCCGTGAGCAAATAGTAAAGCTTTTGGGCATGACTCGTCTACGGGACCTTAATACAACTTGGTTCCTGTCATTCAGACCAATCTGGCAAGATTGCATCTTACCTGTTCTACGATGCCTGCTATGCGGTGAAGAATGCGTGTTGGACACCTGTCTAACATTTCCATCAGCAACGCCAACAGATGTCGATACTCTGCTGAACCCGAAATCGGCCCATGCTCTGTGTTGTCCCCAGAGGCTTCCTATCCTGCTGTCAGCATTCATTGAGATCTCACAGACGCTTCCGGCTGCTGCTGAGGTACGAGAAAGATCTACAGGCACACAGGTAACAACGGACGCGAACATTGCTGCGGCAACCTATGCTGGAAGCAATGCTTCCCATCTCTGTGCAATTAATCTACTACACGAGGTGTTCCAACTGACACCAACAACAGTGGATGATGTTTTGTCTATTGAAATAGATGATCTCATGTTTACACCAGACCCGTGAACTAACTCTGATTCAGCATACAGTGTTCCAGAGATGCAGTGACAATTTGGCCTTCATTTTTAAACAACTTGGAACTCTACCAAAATTGAACTTTTTCCCATTTTTTTTTTTTTTGGAACGTAAATGGCTCATTGGTCTGCTTAAAGTAGAACTAGCCTTATAATACAGACTTCAAGGTACTTCCACGGACACTTAGTCATCTTGTGTGTCTAAAACAGTTCATTAATTTTCATGACATGAAATGACTTTGATTTTTGAGAAACTTATCGATCATTTTTTGTCACATGTAAATATTACTGCTTATTTCATTCCAATTGCATTTATTTTCGAACTTTATGCCTGTAATGAAAAGCAATGCTTCAAATGTACAGTACCTTTTGCATTCTAATAGGTTTTTTAAATGCCTTTTTTAAATGGTTTTATGAAAAATTTTAGAAATATGCAATACTCCATTTTAATGTTTAGCATTTTTAATGTTTAGCATTTTTAATGTTTAGCATTTTAGTATTATCGTACACACGAAAGAGGAGTGGGTGTTGTATTCCTCTTAGGGTATCCATAAACGGGCTTTCCAGTATCATGTCCTTATATAGGCACAATTCGCCCTGCCCTTATATAGGCATAAAATTCCAGCCCTTATTTAGGCATTAAACCATGCACTCCAAATACAGGCATGGTCCCTGACATCCGTCCACCCTAACGTCACAACGAGTTCATGAAGAACAGACCCTTAGGCTGCGGGAGTTTCCCTAGTCCAGGACTATTGATTTCTTCAAGGACTCATACATTATGCATGAACCATTATTCCTTAGGGGGTTCATTCATGACGTCTTTCGCTGTCCAACTCATGTCAATACTAACATTCTTAGGTGCTCTCAGGTATAAATATACCTTCCCTAGCCCCTGTAAACCAGAGGAGACCTCGACTTCAGAGGAGCCCGTTTCCCGGCCTGACGCACTGAGAAGACGCTGCCTTCCCTGCATGCAGAGAGCCCAGCTTCCAGCTTCCAGTGATCTGACTTCCCTTGCGGGGTGTTGGAGTTCGAGTCTGGCAAAGAGATTCCTACCTCTCTCATTCTTCAGGTATGGAGCTGACTAGAACCTAGAGGGACTCTTGGCATACTAGGCATACTAGGCATACTAGACTAGTCTAGGCATACTAGACTTAACATACTCTTAGTATACCATAGTAAGGAATACTTCACCTACTTCTTCCCTCTTCCTACACCTAGGTCAGGTTAGGTACATTGGGGTAGAATTAGCTTAGCAACGCATCGTATGAGTACTCACATTTTTAGTCTGTGTTATTTATGTAAAAGCATATGTACTAAAAGATAATGCTCTCGCAGTATTATTTATTTCTACTGCTCACACTGTACATTATTTATCTCGCATACTGTCTTGTGATCGTAACTACACATTTTACTTACACCAGAAACAAGACTGTTCAATAAATCTTTTATTGAAACGCCCGTCTATTTCTTTCTGTGTAACTTGGAGAAAACTAAGCATGCACGACTGAGCTGAGTGAAATAGTTATCTATTGTTTCCACGACTCTGGGACACGTTCTGATTCTAAAGGGAAACACAGTGGTCATGTTTTGCGGCTGCCAGAAACTACTCCCTTCTTGTTGACAAGGAGTTTCTAGTGGCCTCTGAGCTAGCTGGCACAAGTAATTAAGTTTAATATACTCGATAGGGACATACTGACCTTAGTCCTATGTCAAACCTATAGGATATATTATTCCAATGCGCAGAGCCTATTAGGGAAATAGGAGCTACACTACAACACATTTCTGATTTCTCAAGCCTAATTACATTTGACTTAACAAACATCTTATTTTTTCTTCAAAATAAAATATTAACAGTGTTCTACTTTGTTGATTTGCTGGCAATTTAGCTGTCACTGTATTCCTTTAGCCAGTGCTTAATTTGTAAGAAATTAAGTGCCAGGGCCCTTCTTGGAAGACCACTGCAGCCTGCACCACCCATGCGCTGCTATGACTGTACCAACATTACACCTACCCATCGTACTCCTACTAGTATGACAATTCAGACTATTTCAGGCCACACAAAGCCATAATATTTATCACGAGAGTCTGGTGTTAATCATTTTCAATACATATTGATTTAATAAACACGATTGTTGTGCTCATCTCGAAATTAAAAAGACAACACTACCATGTGCTGGACTGTCACTAGAGCCGGTGCTGACAATTATGTGCCGGTCCTGAGCACTGGCAACCACCGGCACAAATTAAGCACTGCCTTTAGCAATCACCTGTCTGAAGCATAATTGCAGACTACAGAAAGCAGTACTCCATTGTTAGGTCCTGGCTTTAACAAGACATCTGTCAAACAGACTTACTGCTAACTATATGCATCGAGTGGGCGCTGGGTCCGCCCCTTTCAATCATTGGCTTTCCTAGACCAGCTCTTTCAATCATTGGCTTTCCTAGACCAGCTCTTTCAATCATTGGCTTTCCTAGACCAGCTCTTTCAATCATTGGCTTGTGAGGTTACTAGTTTCATCTTGACTTAACCCAGTGCACTATGTATCGCTCACCTAATGCTGTTGGCTATAAGACTATATCCTCCGGCCTTTACTCAAGTGCTCATAATGAACTGCATTAGAGACTACTTTACAATTATAGCCTGTTGGATCCTTCCTCTGTGTCTCACGTTAATGTATTAATACTGCATGTTTTAGCACAATATCAGCTTTGTCAATGCCTGGTATAGTTAAGACATATGCCAAGACAGCAAGCTGTTATTTCCTGTGCTCATCTAGAGAGGAAGAGAATTTTTTTTGTATAGATTTTCCTATAGCCAGAGGTACTTATTGTAATTTGTTTTTTTATTTCACTGGGTTTGCCATATAAATAAAATATATTCCTAAGAATTTCATAAAGCCATGATCACCTTGTGAAAAGTTGTGAGAACATATACAAAACCCCTATTTCTAATTAGAAAGTTTATTTTCCTCTTTTCCTAACACTTTTTACATGTATTGATCAAATCATGATAAATTAGTATTGGTTGTTTTAAGTTAGTCAGCTGTCTTTGTAGCGTTTACGTATCTCTGACCATGCTCACTTTCATATCCTCGCCACCAACTCAATAACCTTCTTATACACCCTTAAACACATTGCTATCACTATACTCAATCCATTGTAACTCTACAGTGTAATAAGCCACTGCTATCACTGGCTCATATCCCATCCCCTCCAACCCAAACAAAACCCCCATGACTAAACACAAAATCCCACTGACTCAATTCTTGTCTTCCTTGATAAAATACACACTGTCCTTGTTAGTCTCTTTTATGCCATCTCCTCTGACAATTTCAACAGCACTCTCTAGTCTGTTCTAGAAAATAGCTCACATATTGACAGCTTCTCTCTGACCATCTGTCCATCCGCAGCCATAGATCTCACCCTCCAACCGTGCCCTCAAGCCACAGACAGAAGTGAAGGAAGTCTGGTCCCCCAAGTACCTAGAGACCTTCGCAGATGATCTCAATGCTCTTCCAAAAGCATTCAATTCAGTCATGTCAAAGTACTACATTGGCTTCATCTTCTAACTACCACCTCTCGTTCCCTTGTCCCACCATGTCCTGTCCAGCCTTGCTGTCAGTAACCTTGCATCATAATTTTCCTCAAAATCACCTCCATGAGAAATACCGTCATCATGCAGTTGCACCCCACACATGTAAACCACACTTTCTCTCCACACAGTTCTGCATAGGTTGCCATGGAGATGATTTTCATATGCCAAGTATCCAACCCACGCTGCATCCTTTTCTATCCCTTCTGCTCTCAAACCATCAAACCAAAAGCCTTTCCTTCCAGACTCCGAACCTGCCTCACCTCTTTCATTTTAACTAGACTCTCCCTTCTGGCTGTGTCAGGGACTGTCAGAGCCATGCACACGCTATTGTTGATCAAACATCTGAAAGCCCTCTGCCGCCAACTATTATATTGTATCTCAAACCCCTTTTTTCTCTAAAACGGTCTTGGTACCCCGAGCCTCCTCAATGTACTGACAATTTTGTTTGCTAATATGGAATGCCCTTGCTAGAGATCTCTGCACAGACCCTTCCTTCTAATAATAAATAAAACATGCTCTCAAAACCCACTTCCTAAATTTCAAAAATACAAGTATCATTCCTCGCTGCCCAATATCCATTATTTCACTAAATCATCTTTAGGCCCTGTCTTCAATGCCCCCAAAGTGTGTGTGTGTGTGTGTGTGTGCGTGCGTGCGTGTGTGTGTGCGCACATGTGTGTGTGTGCATGTATAACTTTGGCCTCATTTACAAAATGATTTGTGTGCCTTAGTGTCACATATACAAAGTGTTGAATTTCGAGTTGGAATTCACGAATTTTTGTTTCACAAAAGCAGGGTTTGCAGGACGTGCCTGGCAACAAATTGTACCTATTGAATGGGTAATTGGTCATAATTACTTAGGCAGTAACAGAGAAGTGAGATTTTACCACTTCTAAAGAATGTATTTTATAAAAGTCAATTTCTGAAATTAGTGGTATTCCAACATTTGGTGCTTGCCATTTGCCACCGATGGTAGGTTCTCACCATTGCCAAATTAAGGCCAAGTAATCACATCACTTTGTAAAGAAATCCTTCAATTGAAACAGCTTTTATTTTCTCTCCGCCACAACTCCTTTCTTACAATATCCTAGTGTTTGTGACGTTAACCTGTGCATTCCGCTATGGACGAGAAGATTTGGATGTCCTTGGACTGACCTTTCGGAAGGACCTTTTTGTGGCCAACATACAAGCCTTTCCTCCAGTAGCTGAAGAGAAGAAACCCCTCACACGCCTGCAAGAACGCCTCATCAAAAAGCTAGGCGAGCACGCCTACCCCTTCACATTTGAGGTATGGTGTAAGTCATCAAATTCTCTTACATTACATTTTCTCTGTATTATGACTTCTCTGTCAAACACGTTGATAAAACAATGGTTTATTCTTGTGCGTTGGTCAGCACTGATGTAAATAAGGATACATGCTCCTTGTGAAGGCATGCGACTAGATACATTTTAGATCAACATTTTTAATCAATCTCTCTTCTTCATTGTTAGAGCGCTTCAGAGTGAGATCAATGATAACTCTTTTGAGTATTCATGGACAGCATGCCACTGAGGAAGTTGTAGTTTAGTAAATTGTTATTATTACCTAATGCCATGATATAAAATTTTAAAGCTTTGGAAAAGAATAGGCTGAGTGGACCTGCATGGATTTAAACATGTACTGCAATATTCAGGGTGAATACAGATGTCTTTAGAGCTAGAATAATCTATCTATCTATCTATCTATCTATCTATCTATCTATCTATCTATCTATCTATCTATCTATCTATCTATCTATCTATCTATCTATCCCCCAGTGTGCCCATCTGTCCGCCCACCTGCAGGTCTATCTATCTATCTATCTATCTATCTATCTATCTATCTATCTATCTATCTATCTATCTATCTATCTATCTATCTCGGTCTGTCTGAAGTTATCTAGTGGATTCCCATGGCTCATCTTTTGTTATCATACGCTAAGCTTAGGGCTTAATATGTCAATTATTTGGAGGTGAGAGGCATACACTAGCTATATTGTTTAATAGATAAATAATGTATAGATCCAAATTAAAGTGTTATATAAATCATTACCATGTGTTAACATGTTGGTACAAATATTAGACAAAGGGAGCCTAGGAATAACATGACAAAGAAGTTGATGACTTCCCAATGAAAGGTAGTGGGGTCAACCTCTAACATGGGAATCAATAGGGCTAATGTACAAATTCAGAAAAATGACAAAGTCCCCCCAGAAAATTTTGAAATGGACATAGGGCCCATTAAGGATGAGAAGCAGGTGAACATGGGTATTGGAATTGGATGGTTTGTGCCTGTCAAAAATGTTAAATTCTGAGTTAATCTCTAAAGTGTAGCGAAACGCAGTTATGCAGGGAGAAGGATCCAGCGGTATCAGAACAGATTTTTGCCACACTCTATGCTCTTGGTGGCAGTATGTGCTGATAAAGAAAACCTTGGACAAAAGCTACAAGTGATAAGTGTCACCATCCAATTGATGTTTCATACATGGGCTACTCATTAGATCCTTCTAGTTCTTTTAACTTTTTCTACATTTCTGGACCTTGGCTCAGTAGATGGAGACAATGGAGTATGTGGTTTGGCTAAAGAGAACTTGCTGAGCTTGAATAGTAGTTGTGTTAGTGCATGCTAGACGCTCTGCGTGTCAAGGTAATAGAGCATGTCACAGAATATACTTATTTAGGGGTAACCTTTAATTTAAAACTGACTTGGTTGTCTCATATAGAATGATCAGGAACAGACTGATATCAACAGCTAGCGCTATTGCATGTTTTTCCCATCTACATGGGGGAAGAGCCATGGTCCCCAAATCAACGGTTTTAACAATGAAAGAATTCCCAATCCTTCTATATGTTGGGCACTAGTTTTTAACAAACAATTGATGAAGCTCTTAAATGCTACTTTTATCAAAATTATTCTGCAAACTTTTGATTTAAGATCTTCTACACCACATACCTTAAATAGACTAGAATATGGTCTGACTACGTTTGCTGTTTTAAATTCTATTGAAAAAGTTAACTATTTATGTGACTGTCAGAATGCACCACTGTCCAGTTTAAAGGGCCTAATCAAAGAAGATCTGGACATACACCCTAAAGCAAGAGTGGTGTCCACCGAACCTGAGTTGGAGCTCATATTAGGAAATCATCAACTGCCTACAATAAAAACATTTTTGTTTGGATTTGGACAAATATCACTTTAATTGACAACATTGCTTTTCCTTATTCACACATAACTGGGAGTCGGTTTCCGTTTTTGTCTGGGAAGTGCCGATGATGACACAGTGAGCTAATTGGCGAGTACCTACCAATTGCTCCTTAGGTGTTGCTTACATGGGGCACTTCCTTGACTCACCTCACTTTTTATGTTTGAACACTTGTCAAGCTCTGTGGGATACCGGCCTGTTTTGAATTTGTTTTCTTAAAAAAGACACACAGCAGGGGTGCATGATTAGATATCAAACCCTGTCTCACTAATAAAGAAATGGTGTGACATTCCCCTGTAATTTTGATATATATGTGTGATACATAACCAGGTCTTTGTATGTTGATAATATTGAGTGGAGGGCGTCCTGGTTTATTTTCCTTTTCCAGCTCCCCTTTTGAAATATGTCTTTTTGCTCATGACATGTTTCTGAATTTTTCTAAATTGTTTTGGAAATTTTACTGTGTTGTGTTCTTTACTTTAATCTTGTTGGTACTGCTTGAATTTATCCCACACTTCTCTGGGGATTGCCTGCCGTTTGTGCTATAGCTACCAGAGGTTGAGCAGAGATTTATTTCAGAAGTGTGTTTTTGACTTTACCTGGCTTGGGTTTTTGAGTTGGTAGAGGTTCCCCCTCCCAAATTAATGACCTCTTTTCTGACAGGTCTCTTAACCTAAGTTGCGAGAGATCAGACTGATAGCTCCAACATCTTCTCTCAGAGCCCTTCCAGCCTTTCAGGCTTCTGGTTTTCTGTCTTCAGGACCGCACCCTGTGGAGTCAGGGAGACAATGCTTTATGTACTTGAGGATTCGTACAGCACATAAGGGTAGTGGCTATCATGCTCGGCAGTGCAGTGAAGGACCTGGCATATATTGTTTCTTCAAGGCTTGTTCAAGGTTGTAAAGTCCTATACTTCCAATACATAGGATAAACTTTGAACCTCTTTCTGAAAATCTTAAGCATAAACTGTAGCAATCATAAGCTTATGCTAAGGTGATCTACAATGGTGTTCTCCAATAGTGTGAAATAGCTGAATTTTGAGAATATTGGTTTCAGACATCAGGGAGGTGATGTGGGGTTAGAGACTCAGAAGTCAGTAAACCTTCTAGATATGTGCTTAGCCTTTGAAAAAGAAAAAATATTTTACTGATCACACACTACACAATACTGTACATATACATCACAGCAGCAATCTTTATGTTAAGCTTTTGTAATGTGGTTAAAATCGATAGGGTATTGGACCAAGGCTGCTCCATTGGAACAACCCATAATGATGCCCTGAACAGTCTCTGGATTTCTTCTCTGGCATAACCTTCTACTAACATAAATGGACTATTTCAACAAACGGTAATTACCTATTTCATAAGACCAGACAGGGGGAGCTACAAGCTGAGCTTGGAGCAAGAAAGATGGTAGTATGTCCATGGAGAGGGTTATGTGCATATGGCCCACCCCCTGTTACCAAGAGGGTTATAATCCATTCTAAGTGAAACTAAAGAGTGGCCATAGAAAGACTTGCCTTTGCGGAAAGTTTTCTGTCTACTGTTTAGGGGAAACAGGGTTGGGCCTTGTGGAGGTGTGGGAGTGACTGACAGACCCATCAAACCCTAGGAAGAGGACATGCGGAGACTATTCCAGAGGGGACAGGGGATGTACTACACTAAACCAGTCTGCTGAGCGGAGAGCGCTCCATTGAAGCTCTGCTAGAGCATCAACAGAAATCATTCCACTCTGCGGTAAAAGTAGAGAGAGGGGTTTCGTTTGGTAGCCCTTCTCCGCTCACCAATAACATACTGGCATTTATTAATCTGATTTCTTTGGCTCTTCGGTCCATTCCCATCTTTGTACTCACTAGTAACCTGTAAATATTATTGTTTTAAGTCATTGGAATCATTGTAGAATTGTAATCCGCTACTGAAGTCTACCCAAGACCTTCTACTCTGGTTCTAGTCTCAAGCAGAAGTAGGCAGCTTTAACTCGTTCAGTGGGTCTTTATACAGGGTATAGCTTGAGGCAGAAGCATAATAGTGCTAATAGGACATTCCACTACTGAAGGGAAAATGTTATGGATTAAACAGAAAGACAAATACTAAAATTCTATAGCAGATTATCTATACTAATCATTATTGACCTGTGCCACTCCATTGTTTTCAGAGGAGGTCCATACTTTCTGATGTTCTATTCTTGTTTTCTCACTTGGGACCTGGTCCACCTTGAACATCGTTAAGCGTATATGGTCATCTGTGCACCCTTCCTATGTATAAGGGCAGCTGTATTGAAATTAAATAATAGCATAATTGACCTGTCATGTTTTGTTATTTTCTGCATTGCTATATGTCTTAGCTGAAATAAAGTTATTTTCTAAATGTTTCCATGCTTATTTTATAGATTCCTCCTAATCTACCCTGTTCAGTCACCCTGCAGCCTGGACCTGAAGATACAGGGAAGGTAAGATATGCTATTTCCTTCTTTATGAAGCATATGGAAAGGCTAGCTTCTATGCATTGTACAAAGTAGTAACATGCATTCATCTACATTCCTAAATTGAGCACCCCCTTACACTCATGTCAGGTCAAGGACCTGAGATATACAGCATAATCTGTTTGATTTATTGTGCAATCATGCTTTAATAAATTAACACATCAAAGAATACAATTTACGGTTTCATGCCAACACTTTATGAAATTCATTTAATGCAGTGAAAACGTTTATAGATTCTTCAAAAGTAGATTTTTTAAAAATGCATAAGAACCAAGTTAAAATCAATTGTAATACTGCACGGGGCCCCACACAAAAGGTAAAATACTAACTATTATTAGAATAAAAGTCTCTTGTCCTGAACTCCTATTCTGTCCTGATGGTAAATTCAGAATGGACCCAAAAAGGTCTCCTAGTAGTGGTGGGATGCCCCTTAAAGATCACCAGGAGCTAGGAGAAAGAGCAAAGAAAGACTCCTTATCAATCCTGAACCGCCAAGCTAATGATATTTCAAACTCTTTGACACGGGGCATTGCTTTCTCACAATTCTATAAAGAGAGCAAAACAGAAAAAATGCATATTTTTTAAATGCAATCCTTATTAAAGAGGCACATGCTATAAAAATGTTTTTCACCTTTCCATTTGTCATCTGACCCACCTAAAAGAGAAATATCCAGTAATCCTCGCCCATAGCTTGTCAGTAACTATCTTGTGGTCAGCCTTTGTAATATTGTCCAGTCTATGTCAAAGGCAGGAATAGCAAGATTCTTGATACAAATCAACCAAAGGAAAAGGCAGTTGCTCTCTCCATTTAGAGAAGATCCCCTGTTGAGTCCCTGTGTGACCTCTAAATTGGCCCATGATGATATCCAGTAGATTAATGGATGCAGGTCTGTTTGGGAAATCCTCTCCAGGCCAAACTCAGAATAGAGAGGTGAAGTAGAAGCTGAGTTCAGAAGAAACAACTATTGCTAGATATATCGATTTCAATTAGTGGTATGATAGGGAATTTCCAGACTCGCATATTAGTTCTCTACAGAGCACAAGTGTATACTGACAATGCATCCAATACTGCACAGCTCTCAAAACTGATGTTAAAACTGCCAAGACCCCCGGAGGTTTAGGTAAAGTTTTTTAGATTTTAGAAGCTGGTCTTTCCAACAACACCCAAAGAAAAATAAATCCACAAATAATGTATATTTGTTTGTTGTTTCCCATGGACCAAGATTTATTCCTAAAATGTTAGCTTCTTCGCTAGGACTAAGATATTAAATTTGTCAGCAGTAATCAATAAATGCCCTCTCTAAAGAAAAAAATGAAACCTGTAAGCAGGTGAATGAAACTGTTTTCAGTTCTGGCATACCAAACAGCAAAATCCACATAATCAAGTAAAAGTATTAGAGATCCTTCAAAGGCTGGCATCATTTTGGAGATCTTGTATGTATCTAGGTGTTATTTGTATAGTATGAACCTGGCAAAGAGGCAGCGGAGCACTCTACTGGGTCAAAGGAGATAGAGGGAGCTGTGGTCTGTGAGCAGAAGTGGACTGGCACTGCATTGGGATGTAGTATTCTTTAAGGAGGGGTACCTTCAGCTCGTTCCTACATTGTAGCAGAGCTGGTGCTGATGCATTGGGGGATGGTGTTCCAGATCTTGGGGGGGAAAGATGCAGAGGGGCATGTGCCTTGTTCTTTTGTTTTTGCAATTTTTTTTTATTCCAGTCAGATGCTATCCTGGCTGTAGGTGTGCCTAGAGTCACTAGAAATAGTGAGTTTGTCAGCCAGACATGCAGGTCAGGTGTGCTCATTATGATGGCTTTGTATATGATGTAGCTGGTTTTGAAGATAGTTTGAGACAGGCAGGGAGTCCATGGAGTTCCATTCATATGGAGGATATGTGGTCGTATTTCTTCAGGGCCTGGATGAGACGTGCTGTGGAATGTAGGGATGCCTTTATGGGGGTAGGTGTGGCATCTTGGAGGCCATTTAGCAGAGTACAACAGCAGCTCTCTGGGAGGAATAGTTTCACTTTCTTAAATAGAGACAGTTGGTAACAATGGCCATTTAATCAAACAGATGCCGTGCACTAATGATGCACCATCCACTAGCTCTTCGCCAATGAAATATTATGGCAAGCCGTACAACAAGCAGTGGAACCCCTCACATGTGATACTCCACAGCAGGTGCATGCTTATTTCTCAGCTATAGAAGCTTTAGGAGAGCACTGGGGGGAGTCTCTACATGCTGCATCCTCCAGCGTCTGGGCTGCCTCCCTCTGCTTCACTGCCTGGATGCCTGTTGTACACTGCATTGCTGACACAATCTGCAGAGAAACCTAAGAATGTTTGCTCTAACTGGTTCCATACAGCCTTTACTTAGCTTAAGCCTACAGAGGAATACCTGAATTGTTCAAGTATTAACAGCCTTTGAAACCAAACACTGATCAGGGAAATCCACAGCTAAGGTTCTTCAAGAATTGAATGTATTATTGTATTGCATTGACAATTTAATGTCAGTGACATCTTTCACATGGCCTCTGCACTTTCTGTGCTCTGATAGGGCTCATTGTTATCACCTCACTAGTAGTTGCACATACATTTTGGATGCTAGCACACCATTAAAAAGTCCCTGTTTCACTAGACGTAATCAGATCAATTTAAAGTTCAATATCAAATATTCAACTAATGCTGGTTCAAAATTCTTTATACTTGAATTAGCGTTTTTATGTTCCTTCTTGCTTTGCCAACACGTTTTGTCAAATGGGCATATGGCCTTATGACATCCTGAGTTGGGCCCAAGACTTTCTGAGTCTTGGGGACTAGTGAAAGCTGCCAAACGTCACCTAACACAGCTAATAAAGTGGGAGACGAGTTCACATCACTAAAAGTATAGGGGTGGCTTTCTGTAATTTCAAGACAGAAGGCAGTTCAAATATGGGCAAGAGGACCCTATGTGCTCTGATGACTGAAAGAAAGTAATGGGGAGGCAATGTTCACTGAGCAAAGAGTCAATAGGACCTGTGTGTTTTCAATAAGGATAGAAGTGCTCTCATCAATGTTAATAATGCTACGTTGTCTTCTAGGACAAATTCTCATGGGCTGAATAAATGATCTTTTCTATTGAAGCTCATCTGCATATTTTAAAATGTATCCATGCCTTTTTATGAAATATCTGGGCAGCCTCAAATAACTGTTTATCTGTTTTAATGGGGGGCTGGTAGGGCTTTTAGGCAGCATGATATAACCTCTTATACAATAAAGGCGTGGATCGTAATTGCAACCAAATAAATAGAAAATACATTAAGTTGCAAACTGTATAGGACTTGTCGTTTGCACCTATAGGGGATTATGAACGCAGGGCCGAATTTAGATTCAGCGGACGGGTAACTCCATCACAAACGTGATGGATATTCCCTCTGCCATATTACAGGTGCATTATATCTAAGGGGTAGTGTTAGACCTGGCACCATTGGCGTGGGTCTCCCTTTCACTGTTGCCTCCTATGTTTTTGCTATGTTTTGCTGGTCTAGATGCTTTGGTGCACTTTGCCACTGCTGTTCAGTGCCAAAGTGCAAGTGCTCCCTATTGTAAATTGTTGTAATGGATTAGTGACTCTCTGATTGGCTTATTTGATTTACTTGTCAGACCCTAGTACAGCGCACCATGAGTGCCCAGGGCCTGTAAATCAAATGCTGCTGGTGGGCTTGCAGCACTGATTGTGCCACCCACAGAAGCAGCTTGTAAAATATGGCTCAGGCCTGCCATTGCAGAGCCTGTGTGCAGTCTAGGACTGCCATGTTGACTTGGCAAGTGCACACACTTGCCAGTCCCTAAACCTTCCCTTTTCTGCATGTTAGGCACCCCTAAGGTAGGCCCAAGGTAACCCCGTGGGCAGGGTGCATTGTATGTGAAAGGTAGGACATGCCCTGATGTGTGTGGCATGTCCTGATAGTGAAATACTGCCAATTTCGTTTTTCACTATTGCAAGGCTATCTGTTCCCATAGGCCAGAATGGGCAGTTTGATTATAACATCTTATAAGCATAATTGACCCAAGGAACAACATAGGAAAATAAAGTTTAGTATGCCTGAACTCAGAATGTTAAAGTGCATCTTTTAGTGTGGGTGATTTTAATATTCTGTGTTTGAAAATACCACTTTTAGAAAGTAGGTATTTTCTTGCCTAACCATCCAGTATGCCTCTGCTAGGTTTGTGTATTACATGTCTGGTTTGTGAGTGACAGGGGGCTGGAGAGGGCTTTGGCTCCAGCAGTCTGATGAGTCAGGGCTGGGCTGAATAGGACCTGGGTTGAATAGAGAGTAGGGGGAGGACATTTCCTTTCACTTGCCTGAGCCTACATTGAATAGAGAGTAGGGGGAGGAGATTTCTTTTCAGCTACCTGGGCCAGGTCTGCTTTCAACAATGCTGTCTCCACCTCCTGCCAGGAAGCTGCACCAGGGAGGACAGAACTGGTTTGGGCTGGGTACAGACACTCTCTGCCTTCAGAGAACAAAGAAATTGTGGGTATAAAAAGAGGGGCCCAGACCCCAGAACTTTAGATCACTTCTGGGAATCAAGACGAACCTTTGCCAAGGAGAGAAACCAAGGAAGCTGAAGGAGGAGACTGCCCCTGCGCTGGTTACTGTTTGGCGTTGGCCTGCAGTGGTTACTTATTTCCAAGGAAAGGAGAAAAAGGAACTTTGTGTGTACTTTATCATCTTGAGGAAGATCTCCAAGGGCTTGAAGCTGAGCTTGCCTCCTGTTCTGAAGTCTCAGGGACACAAAGACTTCACCACCTGCTACCCCTGAATTTCCTTGCTGGGAATTCTACCTGCAGAGAGGTGCCTGCTGCTGTTTTAGGACCTCGAGAGACTGCGTGTCGCTGGAAGCGTGACGCAATGAGGAAGAAGCGTGTCGCTGCCGCAGCTGTTGCCGTCACATTGCCGAAGAAGCGTGCCGCCCCCGCAGCTGTTTGCCGTCGCATTGCCGAAGAAGCGTGCCGCCGCCGCAGCTATTTGCCGTCGCATCACCAAAGAAGCATGCCGCCGCCGCAGCTGTTTGCCGTCGCATTGCCGAAGAAGCGCGTCGCATCACCGGAGAAGCGTGCCGCTGCCGCCGCAGAGGTTGACGTTGCATCACTGGAGAAGCGCGTCGCAGGGCCTGTCGCGGCTCCAGAAACCACCGATTTCGCCGCACGGCCGTCGGGCGTGCCCGCATCGTATCCAAGTTGTCGCATCGCATCAAAGACGCCATTTTGTCGCATTGCACCGGAGCGTCGCATCGCATCGAGGCGCCATCTTGTCGCATCGTAACCGGAACACAGTAAGAAACTGGCGCATCACCTTCCCTGCGACCCTTTTGTTTATATTGCGTTACGCATCCAAGGTACTTTGAGAGTAAAGTGTCGCATTTACCATCTACATTGAACTAAGCTATTTTTACCAATTGAAAGTCATATTTTTGAATACTGTATTGTGGATTTTTGTCGTTTGGTCTTGTGTTAAATCTAGATAAAGATTAATTATTTTTCTAAACTGGTGTGGTGTCCATTTGTAGTGTTTTCACTGTATTATTGTATGTGTTCACAAATGCTTTACACACTGCCTCTGAGATAAGCCTACCTGCTCGTGCCAAGCTACCAATGGGGTGAGCAGGGGTTATTTTAGGAGTGTAGCCCCCTTACCCTGACTAGAAGCAAGGGCCCCTACTTGGTCAAAGGTACCTACCTCTGCCAACTGGAGACCCCCATTTCTAACAGGTAGACGGAATCTCTGTGAGATTCCATGGAGTTCCACGAATGGACGGGAATCGGCACACCGCGCTGCTCGCGCGCTGATTTTTAGCACTAGGAGCTTGGTCCAGGCTGCAAAATCAGCATGAATGGCTGCCAACACGCTGCTTCTTTCCTGCCACTCAAGATTGTCTACTCGAGCGGCAGCTTTCTCACTGTGAATGGTCAGGATTGCCAGTGACCTCTCGCGTAGAGAAAATCTTGATGGTAGCCCTCCTAGCGCCTGAAAATCGCACTAAGGGATGCCAGTTCTCGCTCACCAACTTATTGTTGGTGAACAACGTGCGAGAAAAAACTCCACCGCGTGGTGGAATTTGTCCAGAACTCCACGTTGCAAGCGTAACGTGGAGTGGGCAAAACTCTGCGATCTCCGCCGGCAGAGCAGAATCTATCGCCCACACCTAATTATATCCAATAGTACTTGTAATACGGCGCACGGGATATCTGTCACATTTGTGATGGAATATTCTGTCCGCCGAACTTTAAATCAGACTCTAAAATGATAACATTTGGGTCATTTGCCAGTAAGGCCCAATGTATTATCTTTGGGATTGACATGCAGGATGCATTTCAAAAAACCTTGAAAAATAGGACACTGCTATACAAAACCACTAAGCTCTCATGGGCCACCCATGCCAAATGTGTGCATTTTGTATTAGATAAAGTCTTTATGTTTGCATCATTATGCCTCACCTGGTGTAAGTTTCACTTTGATATATAGAAGATTTATTAAGTTGTTGAACAAATTAAATCAAAGAAACCTATAATAAAATTAGGATACATCACAACAGACCATATTAAAACATCCTTACTTTATGTTAAAAAAGTATAACATTCATACAAAAATTTGTATTATTATTATTATTATTATTATTATTATTTGTAGTTGTAGTAGTATAAATAGTATTAGTAGCAGTAGCAATGCAGTTACTTTTGTAAATGTTCACTTTTGTTGTTGTTTCCATTATTAGTGTTGAGATTAACAATGTCATTACATCATATAGTATTGATTATATTGCAATCTGTTCCTTCAGGCTTGTGGTGTTGACTATGAAGTGAAAGCTTTCTGTGCAGAAAACCTAGAAGAAAAAATCCACAAAAGGTACATGGGAAAATATATATGAATAATGTAATCTGTTATGTACCATTGAGCTTAACATCAAATATATTGACAAAGATATTCTCGTGATCCGACGGGGAGTGTTAAATGCACTTATTTTATCATGTCATGCATAGTGTGTACTGTCAGTGGATGTGAACATAAGCAATTTCGATGAAAAACTTAGGGAGTTTATATTTTTGAAATTACTGGTCAAGTTTCTGTGATGATAGCTTTAGAATCTCATGGGAAACAACCATTACATTGCATGCGTTTCAACGCATGCGATTACAACGTGGTCGTTACAACGACTGCGTTGTTACATCGCAGTACATTACAACACAAGTCGTTACATTGACTTGCTGTAGGGGGCGCGCTAACCTAAGGAATAGTATAATTTACTATTCCAACACCTTCCCTACTGTTGCGCACACTGGAGTTGGAATAGTAAATTATACTATTCCTAAGTCCAGCGCGCCCCCTACAGCAAGTCAATGTAACGACTTGCGTTGCAATGTACTGCGATGTAACAACGCGGTCATTGTGACGACCGCGTTGTAATTGCATGCGTTGTAAACGCATGCGATGTAAGGGGCTATATTCGAATCTCATCACTCATTGGGTCCAGTTCAAACGGTAAATATATGCATGTTTATTTACTTACGCGTATCTACTCCTACACCTAGCTGTAACTAATCCTTTTTTTCTTTAACATTTCCCAGTGGAGATTTACACCTAAGTGTAGGCTTACATGTCTCCACCCAATAAAATGATGACCCTTCTCTGGGTCACCTCCCCAACCCACTCCAGGCATACCAGGGCCAAAGAGCAGGCAAACACTTGCCCCTGGGCCTGGGTTACCCTACACACCTGGCTGGTGTACTACTAGGAGGAAACCAGCCTTTCTACTACAATGGTAATTCTAGCCCCGGTGTCCCTCAGAGCAGTGACGGGGATCCCATTCACCTTGATCTGGTGGAAGTGATGACTCCCACCTTCAGGGATCTCCAGTCTACCCTCTGATTTCACCCCCAACTAAGAGAGATTAGGGCATGTTCTACTTCCTTCCCCTGGGGGTTCCCTACCACCAAGGGCACATGCCCCCCCCTACAGAGGTCCCACCAGTGGGTGGTTTCTGTGGACAGACAGAGACACCCTGCTTGTGTCCCAGGTGGGAACAATCAAAGCAGCGGGGTTGGAAGTGGGGCACCGTGTGCCACTGCCTACCAGAATTCCCCTCCTTCTTCTCAGAAGGGACATGGGAACCCTTTTGTTCACCTTTAGCCTGGGACTTGTCTGTGTCTTCCTTGCCCTCCCCTTCACTCTGCTGGGGAGAGCCTGAACCACCCTTCTTGGGGTCACTCCCAGGTACCTTTTTGGACACTCTGCCTCCTCTGCAAGCTTCCTGGGATCAGCAGGCTTGCTATCTTTTAAGTGTTAGCACAGCTCTGTAAAGCAGATATTGAGCATTTGCGCACTCAAAATTAGGTTGTGTAGCCCTATATAATCATTCACTTTGCTGCCCCTCACCCAGTCCATAAGTGCCTTGCTGGCATAATCTAAAACGTTTGGGAGCTTGTGGCCGTCCCTGAACCTCTGTCTGTACTTCTCAGGGGTCAGCTCAAACTTAGTAACAAGGATTGCCTTCATGGGGGCATTCCTGGTCTGATCCTCTGCCTCTAATGTGAGAAGTGTATTCCTCCCCACCGTGGGCATGTGTTTCTACAGGTTACCTCACCCCCAGTATTCCTCTTGGACCTTGTGTACCCTGAGGACAGCTTCATAAGCAGCAAATCACTTGTCTATATCATCTCCCACCACATAGTTAGGCACCAGCTCCTGAGGTATGCGTACTCTGACCTTTCCAGCAGACACTGTTGGTATGCTGCCACCTTCACTGTTCGCTGCTGTAGATTGCCTTGCCTCCAGTTTAGGGGTGGGCGGAATTTGCGTAGTCGCGTTACGCAAAGTTCCGCGAAGCTGTAAAAAATCTCCGCCAGCTACGCAGAATTCCGCGAGCACGCGGAATTGCTTGTTCCGCCCGTTCGCGATGCATTTTTCCTGTTCGGGGACATTGTTTGCGTGCTCGGGGGGAAATATCTCGCGAACTTGCCCATGCGGTCGCCAATTGGCGCGGCCATCTTGTTTCACTTGTCCCGCCCGCTCGCGATGCGTGTTTCCTGTTCGCGAACGCGGATGTCCGATGTCACGTCCGAATGACGTGTTCGTGATCGCACACTCTCGCGGGATCGCGCGGCCGGCTACCAAAATCTCGTGGCGCACGTGAACGGATAGGAAAACTCGTCGGCGAACGCAGGGATCCCGGTAAGTCGCTCCCGCGCACGCAAACACGCATTTTGAAAGCGCGAACAAGGAAAAAATTCCGCTACGCCGCGGAATTTTCGGCAATTCCGCGTTTTCTGCGGAACGCGGAATTGCCAAAATTCCGCGAGCGGAGCACAATTGACCGCCCAGGCCTACTCTAGTTCCAGCACATTTCTACTCTTTTCATGCTCCAATAGTAGCTTTTTTCAGCTAAGGCCCTCTCAACCTCAGCCCTCTTGTCCTCCTTTTCCAGCTATAATTTGGCCAGCTCTAGCTTGAGCTTCCTCTTCTACCTCCTGTCCTCCAACTCCTCTCGGGTCAGGCCTCTAGAAGGCACACCTCACCATGCGCGGGGAGCGAGTTCCAACTCAGGGGTCAAGTCATCCTCCTCAGCTGAATGTTGATCCTTGAAACTGGTATCCAAGTTCTGCTTCACATCAGTCTCTCCATCCTGGTCCTCTGTTGTACTGGCCACTGGTGGGCCTTTGCCTATGCCCTCAAAGCCTTTTGGAGCTCCAGCTTCCTGGTGCTCCTTTTGGCAGGCAGCCCCCTCTCCTGGCAAAACTCTTTGAGCTCAGCTACAGTGTACCTCTCCAGATTGGCCAGCTCAAACTCCATCCTTGCCGGTGGGGTCAGGGACACAAACAGTCAGGTAGATTAGGAATGAATTTAGAAAACACAAAAATGGCAATGAAGGAGAATTTAAAACTCAAATAGGTCGTAGATGGTAGTATACACAGAATCACCGTATAGCACTGCACTGCACACACACAAGCCCTGTCCTCATTGCTGATCATCAAAAATCAGCGCAAAACACCCGCAGCATGTTTCTTCGCGGGCCAGGTCCAACAGAGGAGTTTCCCAGATGCTTGGCAATGGATAATGGAATACAACTCACTTCTCAATCCATGACAGATTTACTCATGACTCATAATTTGGAGCACAATACCACTCTGTATGACCCTCAATGTAATGGGCAAGTCAACAGAATCAAACAGTCTACATCAAGGTGGAGAATTGCGGATAGGAGTGGAGAGAGTATGTCGAGAAAAATATGTTGTTAGCACATTACTCGGCACAGTAGAGCAGAAGTGAGTCCCTTTAAATTGCTAAAAGCATATGAGCCTGCTTTGTACGTAAGTCCTTGGTGGTTGAGTAATACGCTGCTTTGAGGAATGTTTCTATGGACAGCAAGATGATCATGGAGCAGAGAGTTGCTGGGAAGTAGGACAAAATTAACAATAAGTATGATGTTGACAAGATGATGTGTATTTTGAATTTCAAGGTGGGATAGTGGGTCCGTATCTTGAAACCTGGGATTATTGCCAAGGCGGCATCTAAGTTTGTAAAACCATTTAATGTAATCAAGAAGAATCTCCACAGTGTGATAACACAGGATAGTGGAGTTTAGAATTTTAAACATGTGGCTAGGTGTGGTAGAAGAGTTGCTGATAAAAGAGGTGTGCAGGTACCTTCTGGTGATGAAGTGAGTGATGATTTCTTTGTTGCAGTGAAAACAACAGCAGTCAGTGAGATTTCCACTGTTCAATCAGAGTGTGTTGCTTTCGAAGATACTTTGACTAAGAGTTGTTCAAACAGTTTGAGGGGCTCAGATGAGGCTAGTGGGATAACAGATGAGTGTGATTCTGTTGCTATGATAGTCAAGCTCATAGGTAGAGTTAGAATGGCATCTGTTACTCTTAAAGATTTTGTATGAGTTATACCACATCTGTTAGACTCAAAGATTTTGTATGCATTAGCATGTGTAAAGCCAGTTTCACCCTTTTATAACTCCACTGTATATATTGTTTCCTATTTTCCATTTCTAGTGTGGTTTTCTTTTTGTTAGTTCTTTTCAGTTCTCTTTTCTGTATGGAGGGGGATATGTAGTGTAATTCATAGTTTAGATTGTCTTGTGGCTGCCACACAAGCAATCAGTCTCTGTACTTGCTGTTCCACTGTTTCTTAACGTCCTGGAGTTCATTATTCCACAAGTGTGGCACTGTCATGAGTGTATAAGATGTTACTTACCTAGCTCTTCGTGGTACTTTACAGTGGGTTTTGGTAATAATTGGTGACTAGCACTGCATTAATATAGGCATACACATCATGCATCTGCCTCTTTTCCCTTTAAAATAAACCTATCACTTCTGCATTAGTCTACCACAGTCTACAACTTCTTCGAAAGGGCATTTATGAAAACACCTGGCTGCACTGTCAACTGATTATAGAAATGAAGTGACTGAAAGCCTAGGCACATTTCCAAAGGTCAAACATCTTAATTTCAGAATGGTCCACTGAACCTTCACAGATGATACAATTAGTACTATTGAGGATAGTGATGATAACACCTAATGTTTATGTACCTAAAAATAGATTTTAATGCATGCTACCTGAAATATATCTAGTTTGTTTTCATGGTGTAAATATGTCTCTCATTGTTTCTGTAATCAGACTAATCATAAGGAATGGTCAGATTCACAAAGAGTGTTTGCTAAGTAAGTGCAAATTTCACTTGTAGTACTCCTGCAGACGTATTATGTATTGGGCTCACTGTTCATGTATGCACCGTGGCACACCTTTAAACAAATGTGAAGGCACAAACATGAACAGTGCACCAGTCTGCAATGAATGCATTGCCCTGAGGGGCTTATCCAGCCGCTCCATGTTTCACTGTGCAGGTGGCACCTGCCTGCACTCCATAGATGAGACAGAGATCCCCCTGCTGGCAGGTGCAGTGAGTGATTGCATCCTCCTGGAGGGGATGTCTGGAAGTCCAAGAGGACATCTTTGTCTCCTCCAGCGTGCTGCCCTCAAGGGGCACATTGACACTGTGCCTCCTGATGCCTTTGTTGTCTTTGTGCCCATGTCCATAATACGGCAAGGGTGCTGAGGCAAAGAGATTCCCTCATTTGCATGGGGCCATGCGCCCATGCAAATGAGGGAATGGCCTGTCGAGAAATATGTGCACCAGCCCTATCAGTAATACAGAAGGAGCTGCACAAGCATCTGCAGCCGTGCTGTAAAAACCAAATTGCCCTGGGGTGCACAGAGTGTGAGGGCAGATGCCCGTTGCTCCACCTGGGCACTTTCTGTAATATAGCCCTAGGTGTTTAAGTGCATTTATATACAAATGATGCCCTTCTAATAACACCAGACGGTTTACAATGAGAATTAAATGAACTTGGTTTTTGCTGCTATGATCATTTTCTCAAAGTGACTTTATTATTTATTTATTTAATCGTTTTCTTTAGTGCAAACAGGACTTTAGGGCATCAGAGCACTTTACAATTAAAGAAGGTGAACAACAAGGGAACATATTTAATTTACAAGTAAACTCAATAAATCTAGCAAAAAAAATATAACGTTATTCGGGAAATACCAAGGATAGTATCATGCACTTTGAAGGTTGGCAATGAGTTTCTCGAGATAGATAAACGTTATGTGCACTTTATTGTATTGCTTTTGCAGAATTTATAATGTAAACTACATGTTGATCGGCATGTTGGAAATGAGAGCTCTCATGCGGTTATGTTGCCTTATAACACAACAGGTTAGCAACATTTTTCATTTTATTTAATTTATTTTAAGTAGTTTTATATAGCGTGGGCATTACCCAAAGGTGTTACAGTTCTTTACATTAGAAATAGGACATTCCTTAAAAGTCATAAATTATACCAGTCAAAAATATTTAATAACAAATGTAAACAGGAATGATGCTGAAGAAAGTATCATAAGTGGAGGTAGAGGGGTATGCCGTAAACCAGCATTCAGTGCATCATCTGAGTCCGAGAACAGTGGAAGGGAGAGAAGAAATCAATGGAAATGTCTCTGAATAGAAGGGCTTCCAGTTCGAGTTCAAAGAGTGTCTGTGAGGGCATTAGAACATTGGAATGTTGAGCGCTCCATTGCAGACAATGGAGTGCTCAGGGCTTCCAATGGCTGGTAAAAGCTGGTGCTCCAACATTCCAATGTTTGTCTTTCACAGCAATAGCTGTGAACAAAGGCTTCACGGAGCCAGAGGGGATTTTAACCCCCTTGGACTCCCTGCAGCCTTAGTTTTACTGATTAAAACATTCTGCCCTGGTACTGAATGTTCTAATAGGATTATAGCCCGCCGTAGCTGGGCTATACCGAGGCTTAAAGGCCATCGGCTCGGGTCTTTAACGCTGGAGTGGGCATTTAATGGCCAGTATAGCTACAGCGGGCTATAAGGCTATATTGGTGCAAATTGTTGGAGGTAAAGAGTTTCAGGCTTTACTGGCACTCCTAGAAAAGGACTGAGCCATAAACTGTTCCTTTTTAAAGGGGGGGGGGGTCAGCATTCTGTGATAGCTACCCCCACATGATTTCTCTAGTTTGGCTACCAGGTCATGTAGATTGCAGGTGTGAGGGCCGGGTGAGTGATGCAGGTCATTTTGTATATGGCTCGAGCTTCAATGGGAAGCCAGCAAAGCGTTAATAGAACCAGTGAGATTTGGTGATCCCTTTTGGCTCTAGAGCTGAAATATGCTGCCACACGAAATACAACTTTTACTGGAACAAGATGCATTTTTGGGGAAGCCCAGTCGGGACAGAATTATAGTAGATGATTCTTGACAACACCAAGGGGCAGATTTACAAGAACTGACGCATCTCTGCATATCAGCAGAAATGCGCCAGTTAATTTGCGTCACGTAAAAAAACCCTTGCGCCACCATGGATGCCTCTCATTTACAATGCGGCGCACCGTGGCGCAAGGATTGACAGATGCGTGACGCATCTGTCGGCGTAAAGGTGATACAGTGCTGGAGTCGTGTCGCAAGCGTGACGCAACTCCAGCACTGCTCAGGGACGGCCTATACTTGCTGTGCTGCATCACTCCTTATGCCTGCTTCAAGCAGGCGTAAGGTTTTGACGCAGTGGCGTAAAAGGGACTCAGTGAAATCTTGTAGATTTCACTGCGTCACTTTTACGAGGCTTTCCTGCGTGGGAACGCCCACTCTGCATACATTATACCTGACGCAGGTATAATGTGACGCAGGGCTTTACAACGTGACGCATCTCCCTAGATGCGTCACGTTGTAAATTTGTCGCAATGTGGCACATTGTTTACAACGCCGCTGCGTCGCAGGAGTGACGCAACGGCGGCGTAAATGTAGCAAGGGGCTTGTAAATCTGCCCCCAAGAGTTTTGAGAACCTGTCGAGAATGAAGCAGCGAGTGTGGATTACAGGCCATTGGTACTGCATTGTCAATTTAAATTGAGACTTTTGTCAATGATAACTCCTAGGAATTTGGATTTGTTGACAATGGTTGGTTTGCACTTGAGGATTTTGATTGAGTCGATCCAGGACTGGCAGTGTGAAAGCGCTCAAGAAATGAGGAGCAATTCCGTTTTCTCATACGAGTGTATGAATAAATGGCCCCTGCTACATTACCCTAGGACCAGACTGCCTCTATTCAGGCAGTCTGACACTAGTGCGCAATCTGTAAAAGAACAAGTGCCGGGGCCAAAAGTATTTCTCAGAGGTATTAAATGTCAGCATGCCGAATACCAAGGCTGAGCTGTCTCGATTCCCTCCCATTCCTCTTTAATCCACCACCAGACATTCCTGCCTCTTTATCTCATTCTTGCAGGTTCTTTTTCGCCCCTGCTTTCTCACTTTGTCACTACTTTTTCTGTGTTTCTTTCCTTATGTTACCCTTTTGTGTTTTTTTTCTCTCTTGCTCTGGATGAAAGCCTGTTGAGTGCCGCTCCCCAAAAATAAGTGCCTGTGGGCCCACCTGCAATCACTGGCTCAAATTAAGCAGTGTCTGACGATATGGCTGGGGATCTTTGGAACTCAGTTTAATGAAGTTGGTGCAGTTTTTGAAAGGGGTCTTCACATTTTGCTCACTGCCCCAGAATTCTTAAGAGAAGTCCTTAACCGAGAGATGAAGATGAAGATCTGTTCCGTAAGTTCAATAAAATTTAAATTATGCACTGAGGAATTTTGAATTCATGCAAGATGAACTACTTTTGGTGAGAGGGGGCTTAAACCTGGTGGACTGAATCGTAAAGAAAGCTGCACTAGAATATCGTTTTGGTGCTGTCTTAAGTGATGGCTCCCGAATAGGCAGACGTCACTCTGCATGCGCCTTCGGACATTATAAAAATGCAACAGTATCTTATAATGCTAAATGATCACATAGTAGTAGGATTTTTTCTCAACTAAAAGAGCTAGGGGCTTCCTTTGGGAGCTAAGGGTCTGATTTATAGTTTGGTGGACGGTTTCCTCCATCACAAAAGTGATGGATATTCCGTTTGCCTTATTGCAAGTGCATTATAGCCTATGGCACTAGTAATATGGCGGGCAGGATATCTGTTACCACTGTGTATCCCTTCCATCAAACTTTAAATCAGATCTTAAACCAGGCAATGAGCTTGGCTTACCCTGTAAATAACGGATTTCTACTTTTTCCAGTACTGAGGAGACAGACCTCCCGGACCCTGTCCCCCTTTCAGCTAATCCATAGTTGACTTCATCGCACACCACACTCTTGCCTCCACAGACTACATCCTCCTCGGCGACCTCAATTTCCACCTGGACAACCTCCACAACCGCAACACCTTATCCCTATTGGAGAACCTCAACACCATCTGACTCAAACAACCAGACACCTCTACAATCCACTCAGGAGAACACACGCTAGACCCCATCTTCTCCGCAAGCAACAACATCTCTGTCAGCCACACCTCCGAGCTACATTGGATCGACCACCAGTGCATTCACTTCTCCTTCACCAAACCCACTGTACAACACCACACCCAATACTATCCTTGCAGAAGCTGGAACAAGGTCACCGAAGACCAGCTCACCACCTCCCTCCACAAAACCCCACCACCGATATCCACAGACCCCAATGCCTCGACACGCAACCTCCACCTATGGATCTCCAACTGCGCCAACACTCTGGCTCCCCTCAGGAAATGCTCAGGCAAGCAGCCCTCCAAGAAAGCCAGCTGGTTCTCTCCCACCCTCCAAGAATCCAGGCGCACGTGTAGACAGCTTGAGAAAAGATGGAGGAGCAGCAAGATCTTGGCAGACCCCACAGCCTTTAAAACCGCTGTTACCACACACCACCACCTAATTAGAGCAACAAAGAAAATGGCCATACAGGAACACATCAATGCACACAACAGCAAAGAACTCTTCACTGTGGTCAAAGAACTCGCTAAACCCAGCACGGAGACAGCAGACATTCCCCCCTCCCAATTCCTCTGCGACAACCTCGCCACCTCCTTCCACCACAAGATCAAGGAGATCTATGACAGCTTTGCAACCGAAGACCCACCCACATCCACCGCACACAATGGCTCCAGACCCTAGCAGACCCTCAGGATCATGAAGAGCATCCACTCCGAAGTCCCCTCGGATCCCTGCCCTCACCAAATCTTCAACAGAGCCGGCACCTCCATCGCCCCCGAACTCTGCTGCACCATCAACTGCTCCATCGAGTCTGCCACCTTCCCTGAAGACTGGAAACATGCAGAGATCAACCCCTTGCTAAAGAAACCCTCTGCCGACCCGACGGACCTCAAGAACTACAGACCCATCTTTCTGCTCCCCTTCCCAGCCAAAGTAATCAAGAAGGCCATCAACGCCCAACTCTCCAAGTTCAACAAAATGAACCACATCTTGGACCTCTCCCAATCAGGCTTCAGAAGCAACCCCAGCACATAGAACGCACTCCTCGCCGCTTCAGATGACATCCGCACCCTCCTCGACTGAAGTGAAACTGCAGCCCTCATCCGCCTGGACCACTCGGCCGCCTTCGACACCTTCTCTCACCACACCCTCTGTGCAAGACTCCACGGCGCTGGCATCCATGACAAAGCCCTAGAATGAATCTGCTTCTTCGTCACGAGTCGAACACAGAGAGCCAGACTCCCACTGTTCTACTCAGAATCCGCAGAGATCAGTTGCGGAGTGCCTCAGGGCTCCTCCTTGAGCCCCACCCTCTTCAACAGCTCCATGGCCCCGCTTGCAGCCATTGCCAGAAATCACAGACTCAACATCGTCTCCTATGCCGATGACACCCAGCGGATTCCCTCCCTCACCGACAAGCCCACAGCCGCCAAGGGCAACTTCCACAACAGGATGAAGGCGGTCGCCACCTGGATGAATGACAGCTGCCTCAAGCTCAATTCAGACAAGACCAAAGTCCTCATCCTGGGCTCCACCCGCTCCACCTGGGATGACTCCTGGTGGCACGCAGTGCTCGGAACCCCCACCACACCCACTGATCATGCATGAAACATCGGCATCATCCTAGACTCCTCACTCTCAATGAACTGCCAAATCAACGCTGTCTTGTCCTCCTGCTTCCACATGCTCCGCCTGCTTCGGAAGATCTTCAAGTGGATCCCCACCCAGTCTAGGAAAACCGTTTCCCATGCGCTCGTCAGCAGCAGACTCGACTACAGCAACACACTCTACACCGACACTATCCAAAAACTCCTAAAGAAACGGCAGAACATCCAGAACGCCTTTGCCGGACTCATCCTGAGTATCCCCCTGCAGCAGCCACATCACCAGTCACCTGAGAGACCTCCACTGGCTCCTGATCAACAAAAGAGTCACTTTCAAGCTCCTCATGCACACCTACAAAGCCCACCACAACGCCGGACCTGCATACCTCAACCACCGCCTCTCCTACTCACCCACCCAACATCTCTGCTCCACCCACCTGGCCCTGGCCACCAGCACAGAGATCTGTAAGACCTTGGTCAGAGGAAGATCCTTCTCCTACCTCGCTGCGAAGACCTGGAACTCCCTGCCTCTACACCTCAGGCAATCACCGTCACTGCCTCAATTCAGGAAGGACCTCGAGACCTGGTTCTTTGACTGAACCGTAGACCCCACCCCCGACAGCGCCTTGAGACCCTTACGGGTGAGTAGTCGTGCTTTGCATGAAACCTGATTGATTGTCTGAGGAGCAGGGACTTTTTCTTGTTCTGTCTATTGGTCTATGTCTGATAAAACAGCTGATACGTTTCCTGTGTACGATGTTTATTAAATGGAATGTGAGAACAGCATGTATGCCCCTCTGACTGACTGCAGCAGAGTTTATATTTTACAAGCCTTCGATGTATTGGGTTTTAGAGACATGATGTATTATTTTGCTTTGTTTATGAATGATTTGTAAATATTTTGTTGACCTTCTTCAAGGTCGCTATCAAAGCTCACAAACAAGGGCTGAAATGAACTGGTAACACATACACTAGGAAGTAATTTCTTTGGTGGTCCTTACTCATTAAGTTTTCTCAGATTTCCAAACTGGCCTGCCCTGCCCACAAAGAACTTTATGATACGATCAGGGGTTCACGGGCCCTATTGCAAGGAAAATGTCTCCTTCCCCCTCCCCGTGCTCCAGTTTGGTAATAAAACACCTATCATTGCCACTGTGCCTGCTGCATTGTTGTTTGCTAAGGCGCGGGAGAAAGTACAATATACCTATTCCTGTCAGAAGTCAAATTCTTCTGAATCTGAAATCTGTGCTCGTATGTGGTGTTTCCATGTTTTCCCTTCCTGTTCTCTTTTTTTGCTGAGTAAGAGTGTTGACTGGGAGCACTCTCAAAGGAATCCCCTTTCTTAGAAAGCATCTCTGGGCATTAGTGCCCCCAGGTACAGCCACTCCTTGCATGACTAGGATTTATTTTTTATTTATTTATACGATTCATTGAGCTGGTGTTTATGTGGCCACATCTTTATTCATCTTTTAGGCTGACGGTTTTAACTACATTTTGGATATTGAGTGACATTAAATCACACACTGTATAAAAAGATTAAAAATGATTTGTTAATAGATCGTTGACAGGTGTTTCATTGTATTTCAGTCCATTTGTATAAGGCACCTATGTGCCCCAGTAGTGTCACTGAGTTGATTCGCCATTTATATGTAGTTTTTAGGTCGAGCCTAGAGCCAGCGCGCATGCGATGCTCTGCGAGACTTGTTGTGGTGGAGTAGCGAATAGAAGCCCCGCCCACTCTCCACCCATATTTGCCATTTGCTTGTGCCATTGTCTGTCCTAAATGCTGTCTTCTGATTTGTCAATAGGCTTGTTAGTCCCTCCTTTGTACCGCCTCCTCTTCATTTGTCACCTCCCATGGCGACTGGCCCCTTTACTTCGGTTGTTACACGGTCCGTCTTCTTTAGTCTTACAGCACTATTTTCTTTAAGGAGGTACTGCAGGCATGACATGCTTTGGTGCCTTCTCCCACCCCCCGTTGTCGTGCCTTCTTCCCCCCTCCACTCTCCCTCCCGTTGTCCGTGCCTTCTTTTCCCCTCCCCGCCCTCCCTCCCATTGTCCGTGCCTTCTTTTCCCTTCCCCGCCCTCCCTACCGTTGTCCGTGCCTTCTCCTCTCCCCCCGCCCACCCTCCCGTAGTCCGTGCCTTCTCCTCTCCCCCCGCCCTCCCTCCCGATGTCCGTGACGCCAAGTTGCCAACCATTTGCAGAGCAATAGGTCTTGCGTAAATTAGAGACCTATTGCATTGCAAATGCTTGTTTCAACCCGCGAGGGCACCTTCCATCGCAGAGAATGGGGCAGACTCACACGTTATCTTCTAGCTGCATTGCCAGAGATATATCCTTACAGACGTTGTGGCAGCGGGCAGCACACTGAATAGGACCTGGTTTTTTAAATTCCTTTACCTGCACAGCATTTGTTCAAGTCCCTTTTTTTATTTGGGTAAAGCTTTCTATTTGTGAGTGAGAAATTTAAAGATATCAACAGAGAAGGTTTTCGAATTGTTTTTGAG
This sequence comes from Calotriton arnoldi, assembly GCA_963921515.1. Lineage (NCBI taxonomy): Eukaryota > Metazoa > Chordata > Amphibia > Caudata > Salamandridae > Calotriton > Calotriton arnoldi. The sequence goes on along the minus strand of CAWUFW010004421.1, from coordinate 1,480,403 downwards.
TTTCTTGCATTTGTGTTGGGCTGTGAGGGAGAGAAGCTTTTCCTTCTGCCCCCTCCCCTTCTTTTCTCACTTTATCCTAAAGCTATGCATGAACCTTTAGAGGGCTGAGTTTCAGTGTGCCCATCTGGCCCACCCTGACCATCTGTCCTTTGCAATATCTTTCTTTCTAGATTTGGGCTTCTCCCCGCCTCACTGGTACACTACTCTTCGCCTCCCAGTCACAAGATATGTTTCATGCTGGTTGACAATGGAGTGAATTGCCTCACTGGTCCATGTATGGACTTGTGGGAGGAAATAATCCCTTTTGTCATTTCCCTACAACAGTCTGTTTGGATTCCCTAAATGCTGTACATGTGTTTTAAGAGTTATCAAGCCTTTCATCTGCATCATCTTTGAATGGTTCCCATATAGACTTTGGATGGGCATTCAGAGTCACCATTGGGTGACTAGAGGCTAAAAGAATAATTGTGGCTTGTGCCTCTCTGGCACAGTTTTGGAAAATCTGACAATCCCATTGAAGCAGCAATCCTGGCTGGTGGGAGCCAAACAGGGGAAGAAGGACCGAATGAATGTGGATAAATACAGAGGAAAATGTGAAATAAAATCCGGAGCTTTACTCCTAATTCAGCAAACCAAGAACAAGAAAATATTATCAAATTCTTTTAATTTAGTTCAAATTACATATCTTTTGTGCCTCGCAAATAAGTTGCTGCCAGTTTCAACGTTATGACTATTTGTTTATAACTCACAGTGGCATGTTTCCGAGAGGCGTGTAAAGCCTTTTAGCCTACAGCCAAGGAAAGTACAAAAACATGGCTGTGGGAGAAAAACATGTGCATATTTGACAGCAGTGCACTTCTGTACCAAAGCAGACAGTTTAAAAACCGAAGGCCAGATGTACAAACGCATTTTGCAGTTACAAACCCTGCAATTCACAAAATTACAGGATTTGGGACTGTAAAATAGTATTATCAAATGTAATAAACGCCGTTTGTCGTTTAGAAAAGCCTTTCCGAATTGCAAAAGGGGGTTTCCTACATGAAAGAGACGCCCCTTCCTAAATATGGTTCTCAGTGAGATTATCAATGGTTTGTTACTGCAGATGCAGCGGCAAACCCTTGAAAAGTTACTGACACTTCAAACAATTACGGCTGCTCACTCCATATTATTCCAAACAGGAAACCCATGTTTTTTAACGTAGCAAATACAGGCTGCTTGAAACAGCACCAGTTCCTTTAGAAAATACAGGCTACTTAAAAAAATGTTTCCCCTTTGGAAATGTGAGCACAGGGATGGTGGTCTGCTGTTCTTTGCAGGCCTCATCTCTGCATTTGTAGCCAATCCCAAAGGGTCTAAAGAAGCAACCTGCTTAATTAATATTCATTAATCAGGTTGTGCCGTGACGTCGTGCTAATGGACATTTGGAGTTGTATGACGTTACAACGCGTTCCGTTGCAACGCATGCCTTTGCCACGCATGCATTACAACGCGAATGCCATTACCACGCATAACCTTTTTAACCACGAATATGCCTTTACCACGCATACCTTTACAACAAATTTAGTTGTAAAAGAATGAATGTTAAAGACATATTCATAGGTAAAGGTTTTCCCTGACCCCTGCCCTGAGTCCTAAAACCGGTCCCTTGCACCCCTCCCCCCACCTTGCCCCCAGCACTTCTAAAACCTACCCCTCCCCTGCCCTGAGCCCTAATAGCGGACTCCTGTGCGACTCTCCCCCCTATCCCCCAGCCCTTCTAAAAACACCCCCCCCTTAAAAAATTACAATTAACCAACCCCAGCCCAAAGCTGTATATCAGTAGCCCCCAGGCCCAATGCCCCTTACCTCTCTACGACGTCACCTCCTCTCCAGCTCTTCTGAGGCACGGCACACATCCTAAATTGGAAACGTAAGGGTCTCTCCGGTTCCTCTAACAACGCCGATACACTTCACAACCCTTACCACAAATATACCTTTACCATACATACCTTTACAACAAATTATGTTGTAGAGGCATACATGGTAAAGGCTATACATAGCAACAGTGCACACCCTTACCACACATATACCTTTATCATACATACCTTTACAACGTAATTTGTGGTAAAGGCATCCGTGGTACATGCTATGCAGAGTAATGATGCATGCATTGTAACACATGCGTCGTAAAGGCTAAGGGGCTGATTCCGATGCGGTTTGGAAGGCCTCCTAACAGCATTTGCTCCATCCGAATTGGATCGGGAACGTGTTTTTCTGACCAAATCAGAAAGGTTTCCAACCGACCGAGTACGATGCGAGTTAGGCGTTAGGAATATCCCATTCCAAACCCGACGGCATTTGGAATGACTGAGCCGTACGGAGCAGAATCGTACGTCTCTACGGGCCGCGTTTCCGAACGACTGATTACAATGCTGGATTCGGACAGCCTTTCCAAATCGTGCCCTCCGACTCGAATCGGCAGTCGGAATCAGACTTTGGGGGCCCGGTGCAGGCCCCCCTGCACCTGGAGCCTTTTCAACCGGGCCCATGGGGGTACCCATGGGTGCCCCTTTACCAGCCATGCACAGTGTGGCAGGCACCAGGGGGTGCCCGCCACAGGGTGCCCAATTTTCCCCAGCCACCCCTTTCTTCAATGGGAGCCTATGCATTCAGTCGGAACATAGGCTCCCATTGAAGTCAATGGGAGTCCAACCAAATCGTATCTGGAAGCATCCGGATGCATCGTACTCGGTCGGTCGGACTCTCCCGATCCGAGTCGGTCGGAAACCATTCCCAAACCCGTTGGGTCGGGAAGATTTCCAAACCGCATCGGAATCGGGCCCTATGTGTGGAAACAGCTGTGTTGTAATGGCTGTTTCTCGACATTTTGCCATTCAAACCTTGCAGAAAGACAGTGTGCAATAGGAAGACACTATCTATGACCTGTATATCAGCACATCTGGCACTCATCTGTTTACACACAAAATTAGCCCTAGCCAAGTGCTTTATTTAAGCTGGTGGTTGCAGGTGGGCCCCCCCAAGGGGCGTCGTGAACTCACCTCCTCCTGCTTCTGCAGCTACAACGGAGATTGGGTTCTCCATTGACGTCTTCTGTCTGCAACTCGGCAGAAAAAAGCTCATAATCAATTCAAGAAAGGAATAGTGTCAATAGAAGACCAAGCAGGAGTAGGAAAGAATGAAAGATGTGTAAATGAAAAGGGAAAGAAGGAAGGGATATTGAATGGAAAGAAGGGTGGAAGGATGTATGGATGAATGCAGTGGTGTAACACAAAATGTTGGGGCACCCCTGCAGAATGTGGTGAGGGGCCCCTGAGTCTTTCCTATCTCACAGATATTTATTGGCCCTGGGTCTGAATGGCTGCCCTTGAAGGTTTGGGTCCCCCTGTGCCTCAGCGGCTGCAGGGTCCTATGTTATGCCTTTGGATGAATGAGTGGGTGGATGAATGAATGGGTGGATGGATGAGTGGGTAGATGGATGTGTGGGTGAAAGGATGAGTGAATGGATAGGTGGATGGACAGGTGAAAGATGGCCAAGTGAAGAGATGGATGTGTGGAGGGACAAGTGAAAGGATGGCAGAGTAAAGGGATGGATGGATGAGTGAGTGAATGGATACATGGATGGACAGGTGAAGGGATGGCAGAGTAAAGGTATGGATAGATAGGTTGTTGGACAGATGAAAGGATGGAAGAATAAAGGGATGGATAGGTGGAAGGACAAGTGAAAGAATGGCAGAGTAAAGGGATGGATAGATGAGCAGGTGACAGGATGAATCAATGGTTGGCAGAGTGGATGGATGAGTGAGTGGATGGCAGAGTCGATGATGGAGTGGATGGATGTATGATGGATAGGTGAATGAATGACAGAATGCAAAGGTGAAATGGTGGATATCAGCGGGTGAATGGAAGGGTGAAAAGCTTATATGAATGGATAGATGCTTGGATTAATGAGACCAGAGAGCTCTTCTAGGGAGAGTCTAGGGCTCGCTTGCTTGGTGCCCTCAGAGCTTTAGTTCAAATTGGGGGATATTTTTATTTTCTCGCTACTCCCTTGGTTGTCGGCATACATTTTTGGGGACTGACACTTATGATTAGCTCATAAGACTTCGACTCAGAGCTACAGAAAGAAAAACCCAAAATTGGGAAAGAAAGAGAAAAAGAAAAATTGAAAAACAGTGACAAAGAAAGCAAGCAAGAATGAAAAAGAACCTGAGATAGAGGCAGGGAGCGTCTGATGCAGGGCTTAAGTTAGTGGGTGGTTTCCGGTGCTCGGCAACAACACATAATTTTCAACACTGGAATGTACGACAGCCTGGCACATGGTGGCGCTGTTTGTCTAATCTAGAGATGAGCACAACAATTGTTTATTAATTCAACATGCATTAAAAATGACTAATACCTGCCACTGAAGCCATTCTTATAGCTTTGGGGGTCTGGAATATTCTGAATTGTCATACTTACATGAGTGTGATGGTTAGTAGCTGTGTTGGTGCTGGCATTGGCTGCACTAGCAGAAGAAATGGATGGAGCAAGCTTCAGAAGACTCTTCACGAAGGCCCTATAAGTTTCTGTTTACAAATTAAGCACCACTAAGTGTGGTTGATAAAGGCTTGGGGCGGAATCAAGATTAAAAAGCCTTGGTATTTGCCATCCCAACATTCAATAGCACTTGCTATGGGCTTCTGAGCAAACACTTTGGGCCCCAGCACTTACTCTTTCACAAATTAAGCACAAGTACTGGCCTCAACTGAGGTATCGTGCATGGATAGTACCAGTTCATTGCAGCAGATGATTGGGCTTTCCATTTAAAGAGAAGCATGTGGGGGCTAAGGCTGTTATAAGACATAAATGGTATCTAAAAATCAGGGTTCAAAAAGGTTAAAAATGTGCGGCCTACCGAAGTTCAGCTAGGATTTTCTGTGTCCCCCAGATTGAATTAAAGATGCCCGTGCATGAAATTTCACAGGCGTCCACCAACATAGAGAGGAGATTGCTCTTTGGAATCTCGTTTTTATGGAACTATGGAAAGCTAATAGAAGTTCGAAGAAACAGACATTGGGGCATATTTACAAGGGCATTGCTCCACCGGAAAGTCACTTTCTTGACGTTCCGGTGGTGCAATACCCTGTACCATATTTATAAAGTGGTGTTAAGCCACTTTTTTGTGGCTTAATACCGCTTTGTAAATATGCTACCCTTTCACGCAGGTATCTGTGTGAAAGGGGCATGCAATGGGTGTTGCTGTTGGCATTCCACCGCAGCACCCATTGCTTTTTGACGCTGCCCCAGATTTACAAGGAACTGTACACCTGGGGCAGCGCCAAAAAGTAACGCCATGCAATAGCAGGTGTTAGAATGGTGCAGAAGGAGAAATGCTCTGTTTTCTCCTCATTTTTTCTTTTTCTATGTGTGTTGCATTTTGCAGCACACATAGAAAGAGCAAAACAATGTTAATGATTGTTTATGTGCAGAAAGGTGTCCCTCCCTGCACATAAACAATAATTGAATAATGGCGATTTGCTGCTTCTATGTGCTGCATTCTGCAGCACAAATAGAAGTAACAAATAGTCATTATGGATTGTTTATGTGCAGGAAGGGTCACCTTCCTGCACTTAATCAATCATTCTCTGCAACGCAGACACCTTTGCACTATGGTACAAGGATGCCTATGCTGGCGCTAGGCAGCTAAACTTAGCGCCAGCACTAGGGAAAATGCAGGGGTGTGTCGTATTATAGTAAATACGGCGAATTCCTGCGTTTTGAAAATGTCGAAGCACGGCTCTGCCAAATTTGGCGCAGCTCAGTGCTCTGACATTTTCTAGTAAATATGCCCCATTGTTTGGACATCCATGGATAAGTGAGAGTCCGGCACAATGCTCTGAGAGTTGGCAGACAATGCAGGAGAAGTTGTGGTACCACATGCACATAACTGCTAGGTGTGGCTTTGTAAAAGGATCCTAGGTCAAGATATCCACCGCTCAAGCCCCCTAGATGCCGCCTAGAATCACAAAACACAAATGCTGCAGGTTTAGCTGGGTTTTGTCCATGTGCTAAGGCAGGGCAATGCTCATTCAGAGCAGTCTCATAACCTATTAGGTCACTGTGAAGACTAAATACAGATGGTGCCGGACTCAACCACTGGGCAAAACAAGGGACATAGGGCAGCCTCATCCTCGAAGCTCCCCATCATAACTAAGGATGAAGAGGCTCATTGCACCAGTTGCCTATGTCAGTACAGTTGTACATGTTATGTTGCTGTGCCCCATGTCGCAGTGGGTAAAATGCCTCTGAGAGATCAGATGCAGAAGCGGGCAAATGCCCCTGTATCCATGGTAAGATTGGGAACAAAATTAGACCCGGGCACCGAAAGAAAAAGTGGCCCACATTTGTGGATAATGACCTTTCATGAAACGTTTATTAGTATTGTGAGTAATTTTGGGAGAGATTTCTGATAAATTAAGTGTCCAAAGCTCGTAGGGTCAGTAGCATTGGCCAGGACTAGACACAAAAAATTGTTTCGACACTCAGGAAAACTGGCTTTAGGAACCTAGGTCCCTCCTAGTTGGGGATACACCAGCCCACTATGAATTAAGTGCAGTGGAAATCCATACGGTAATTCCACTCTGCCTAACTCATAATCAGGGCCTAAGTGTCCAGTTCATGAAGCAGACTCACCTTGCCTTTTAAATCATAATTCTTTTTCTAACATGCAACTTTAAAAAAAATTAAAGTTGTCTTTTAGCATGAAAATTACAATGTGGTTGGCAAGATGTGAATATGGTTGTGAATTGGAGAGACAGACGGTCCAACTTTCTGCAATATATTTTGCACACCAAAGACAAGGATGTCTTTGATGTGCAAAATGCATCAGTGATTCTTGCTTGACATAAGCAAATTGTGTGCATGTGCACCATTCTAATGCAGTGCAAGAAAGGAAGGAAAATTCTGTTTCATATTTTTCAAAAACCTTTCTCATAGCATTTAATCCTGCCTCTTTATGTCTAGTCTCATTGAAGCTCTCCCTCATCCTTCAAGAGGAAATATTTTGCAATGTACAGACACGTATCACAAATGTGATAACTCATTCGCATCTCCAGTTGGAACCTTTTCCACTCCCATGCTAAGTTCTTAAATAAATACCCCACCTGACACTTAGGAATGATGTATAACATTGGAAATCTTTTTATGATGGTCACACACCTCTTTGCACCAGTGTGACACATTCACCATGCTTAAGGGAAGCCAATGCCTGCAATATTTATGCAGTGCCTACAACATTTATTTAGATTACTTTCTGCGGTGAACATGATACAGCTCACTGCCACAGTCTATGTTTATCCCTGAATTTACAGACAAGCAATAATAAAGTCTCATTTAGCAGCTAATTTAAATATATGCCAGTGGGCAGCATGCAAGTCAGCCAGGTTGGCAGATGCCCTGCCCTTCGTCTACCCTACCGATAAATGGCCACCATATCTAGTGATCCCCACCGATCTGGTGAACCAAATGTATTCAACCCACCAAGAATTATCTTTTGCTTTTCAGCAGCATACATTCAAAGCCGAAGTTTGGTACTGGGAAAAACCAAAAAGATTGTCTGACATGCAGTGTGTTTTCTCCCCGTGTGTCATTTCCACATCTTTGTTCCTGGGTCCACCATGGTTTGCTTGGCAGTAACTCCCTAATTTTGTTTTACTTTAACCTTCGGAGCCCAGGTACTGGACCTTCATTGGCTCCCAGTCACCCCCTCTTTATGTGTTTGTGAGTCCCAGGTATGTAACATGAGTGATGGCAGCACCATAATAACTAGGTTGAGGCTGCCATCCCTGTCACCTTGGAGCCCAGTGGAGGATGGATTGCCAAGCCGGATGATTCTACTGTCTGATCCAGCTGAGACTCTACTGGTGGAAGTCCTGCAGAATCCCACATCTAAAAGGGACAGTGGAAGTAGGAGACTGGTGAGGGAAGAGGACTATCATAGATTGGGATTGCTCCTGTCCTGCTGATCTCAAAAAAAGCCCCATAGAATTTGTGGTCGAGGAAAACCTGCCAAGTACTCAAGGAAAATTGCTGAATTTGGTGAAGAATACACTGGCTCAATTTCTTAAACTGACCCAGTGTATTCTGCTGTGGATGTAGTATTTTCTTGCATAAATTGATGGATTTTCCATTACATGCAGACACTAAATCAAGTCTTAGGATACAGTTTAGACTTCAGCGGATGGATTACTCCATCACAAACGTTACTGATATCCCTTCCGCCATTTTACAAGGGCATTATATCCAATGACACTTGTAATACAGCAGACGGGATATCTTTCACGTTTGTGATGGAGTAGTTCATCCGCCAAACTGTAAATCAGGCCCTTAATTCTCTACAAACCAGATTCTCAAAACAGTTCCAGACGAGTCAGTCATCTGCATAAACATTTTTACAAACTCTACAAACTACCTGAATCACAAAGGGAGAATTGTTATACTTTTGTATGTGTATATGTATGTATTTATTACTATGTGTAGAGCACGAATCAAGTTTGAGAGCAGCAGAGTGCTGAGCAAGTGGCATGGCTCCCTGGAAGATACAAACTTGGTGAAGGTGTCTTCAGCTGTTTTCTGGAATATGACTCGTTACAACGCGAGTCATTACATCGCGTGGCATTACAAGGCGGTCGTTACAACGACCACGTTGTTACCACGCAATGCCATTACTGCGCAAGTCATTACATCGACTTGCAGTAGATGGCGCGCTGACATTAGAAATGTATAATTTACCATTCCAACTCCAGCCTACGCAACAGTAGGGAAGGTGTTGGAATAGTAAACTATACTATTCCTAATGTTAGCGCGCCATCTACTGCAAGTTGATGTAATGACTTGCGTAGTAATGGTATTGCCTGGTAACAACGCTGTCGTTGTAACGGCCGCGTTGTAATGGCATCATGGTGTGATGACCGCGATGTAAAGGTCGTTTCCCACCGAGAAGGCTTGCCTTTTATCCTTTTTCCATCTTTCATTGTTTTGTCTGTAGTCTGGGGACATTAGCGCTCCTGGTCTAGTGTTGTCCCTAGACGTGGCCAGTGTTTTGCCGGGTTAACTGGGGTCTTTTTTGTTGAGGGGTTTACAAGTGAATCAGCTGGTCTTGAAGATGGCCCAGGCTGGCAATTGAGGAATTGTTAGTCTTATAACATGGGGTGATGTGGTTGAATTGGTGATGGTACTATCGGTGTGAAATCAGCATAGTGTGCATGTATTTGCCCTGTTAAAGGCGATACTAGAACAGAAGCAATACATTTTTCTAGGCATTGCTAAATAGTTGTCAGAAGGGTGATCCAAAAATGCAATACAAATGAGCTGAGCAGCCTAAAATTGAAGTGCATTTCCACAGTCTTTTTCACGCTTATCCTTGCCTGCACTTGTACACTCACACCATATCGACTCTGGTGTAATGGATACATAAAGTGTGGGAAAATGCTTCAACAACCCCTTCTATAACCTGTGTGTGAGGAAAAGGACGACAGCACATGAAAAGATCAGTGTGAAGGAAAAAAGTTAAACCAACATTATGGAGAAATATATTGCTAATTTCTTAACCTTACACGTGCACAATTTCGAAAATATGGAAATTCTCATGAGAAAACAGGTGCATGCCTGAAATTCTGAATACTAGTTGTAGTGTTGAATATTGAGTAGGGAATATTAAGATGACAGAATATCATAGTAAAAATATTAAGGACCAAAATATTGTCAGGTAAGTATACGTAGGCAAGTATAGATTTACTATTAGCTCCTCATTTATATACCTCAAATCTATATATGTCGTCAAGGTACATATATGTCAATTTAAGTATAGTAAATCTGTACTTTCCTATGTATACTTGTCTTTGATAATTTGGTCCCCACATTATAGGAATGATCGCCGCAACCCCATTTTTTCTGTAAATTTACTTCCATGCATTGTCACCTGATCTCATCAACATGAGCCCAGCATCTTTCTGGTTAAAGTGCATTTTGAAGTGAGACTGCTAGTGTTTTATTCGAAAAGAGGACCTTCTGCAGAGCATATTTTTCTCTTCTCAGATTAACCTGAAAATTGTCTGATTAGTATTCAGCCTCCTTTCATGGTGAATGTAATCTCTTTCCCAGTGAATAGAGTCATGACTCACATAGATCATTTTCCATTATTATCTCAAAAACATGTTTTAATGACAGACTCGAAATGAACTGACAAGGAAACAATGTAACGCAACAAATGATTACAGTGAGAGAAAGAGATTAATTTTATGTGAAAAAAAACGTTTTGTTTCTAAAAATATTTGCAGGAATTCCGTGCGACTTGTTATTCGTAAAGTCCAATATGCACCTGAGAGACCAGGCCCCCAGCCCATGGCTGAGACTACGAGACAGTTCCTTATGTCTGACAAACCTCTGCACCTGGAGGCATCGCTGGACAAGGAGGTAAAACCATCAACATCACAGCTATTTATGTTTGATGACCGGGGAGGGAGTTTGAGGTACAATTTAAGAACTCTTTCCCTCGTATGAAATATTTCTCAGTACTTTTATATAGCTCCTGAACAGAGTTTCTCCAGGTTACCATGGCCTGGTGGGTCTCCTGCTATTGTATCTCAAATTTGATGATGTTTGAAGATGAGACCTGGAGAGAAATGTTCTGTAAGAAATAATTGTAGGTCATCAGAAATGTCGACAGCTTTGTAAAATAGAATATATGGCCAATTCACAAAGGTAAATTCGATCCTAAACCTAGGTTTATGACTGAATTCGCCTTTTTTATGCCTGCCAGGAATCCACAAATTGCTTCCTGGTGAGATTAAATGCATTTACGAGTGCAGATTTCTCTGTCGTGAAATCCACACTCGTAAATGCCACCGAAGGAGTGTGAAGGTCGTACTAAGGCATGGTTTGCCATGGAAGTTTGTGAACGCCCGCGAACTAGTACATTTGTATACATTCCCTAAGTGCGATTTAAGACCTTTCCAACCGCGAGGAGCTCAGAGTTTTACTCCAGTAAAGAGCTAGAGGGACTCCCCTTCGAGGTTGAGGAGATCTGATCATTCCCATATTTGGTGGGGGTGTAGAAGGGGAAGGGATTTCTGTACTGGGAAAAATGTTTTCCCCTTGGAGAAATACAAATAAAAAGTGTGCATTTGCACAGTGAGCCAGTCCCCCTGTGTGGTCTTCCTATTATGGAGAACTCCCTACAATGGAAATGGGATCCCTTGGGAATAGTCACATGACGCTACTAGAGGTAAGGCTGCAAACCCGGATCAGGCGCAGATTTCCAGGCGTACCTCTGGGGATGTTTGGTATTCCAAAATTAATAGGTCTGCACCTGCATGTACATGTACATTTACAGGTGAAGATGTACTATTTTTTTGGGAATCAGACCCACATTGTATACATTTAGAATGCTGTGAATAAAAGCTGACAGAGCAATGTTAGTGGTTAGTTGGTGACTTGGCCTGGGGGACAGTTTTCGGCAGAACCCAAACCACCAGAATTTTCAGATGTTTCTCAGGGTTGTGAGGCCTGTCGAATGTTTCTAATGTTTGGTAAACCAAGTTTTATGGGCACTTCAAAACCACATTATTTCTTTAAATGGCCTGTGGAGGGGAAAGGCCACTGCAGAACTTTGGATATTGTGAAATGTTCTATTATTCTTCACCCCACACAGTCAACTTCAATTTCCCCTGCTTAAACACATCCTATATAAATACATGCATTAATAAATGATGCCACAGACAAGTGGATACATCCATATAGAGCTTCACCATCGGGCAAGATAAGATATTGGCCTCCTGGAACCCCGGAAAGGCCAACTCAGCCTGTCATTCTTTTGAGGTTGACAAGTTGAGTGCCATTAAATTGTGCATTAGTTCCCTACTGTCGTAAGTTCCCTTGCTCCCCAAATCACAGGCTGGCATACTGATAGGGGTCCACGATATCTTTATTGAGATCAGGGGTACACCGGTGCTCACCTGCAAGGCGCTAGCCCCATGCCATTTATTCCTTAGCTTCCTCTCATTCTACTGACCTCTTTCCTTCCCTTTAGCTTCCTCTCATTCTACTGACCTCTTTCCTTCCTTTGTCCTTTGTCCTTCCCTTTTCTCTTTACTCTTCTGCTCCCTTTATAGGGACCTAGTCCTGCTTACAGAACAGTGTGAACTGAGAAATGTCAATCATTATGGTGACTTTGTGCTATATTAAAAAAAGTTAATATTACCCATTACTCATATAGGCATAGAAATGCGTAAAAATACATTCAGTCTTGCACGCAATAGGATAAGGGGAGTAGTTCAGTCTCTTAATATGGGGCATGTTGTACCTGCTGATGATTACGTTTATGGGAACTACAGTGGGCACAAGGCAAGCCTTTGGTTCATGTGTTCAGGGAATGCTTGCAAGCTCGGCCAAATGGAATCAAGGGGAGTGGGGAAACTCGGGTATGAAATCATAGTGCACCAAATGGCGCCACAGGGGTAATGTGTCATGATTTGTGTGGGTGATGAGCATGAAAGGTCCGAACCAGCCGAGGGGCATGAACATTGATGGCTGGTTCCCAAGACTGTTCTTCAGCACCACAACCTTTCCAATCAAGCAAATAATCTAGGATTCTCTGTACCTCAAATTCCAAATGACCATCCAGTGTTAGGAGTGCAGGGGTGCAGGAGGGAGATCAGGATGGAGCGGAGCACAATAGGGTTTCAACAAGGATATATGAAACACTAGATGAATGGGTAAGTCTTTTGGCAAATGTAACTTAACAGCTACGGAGTTAATGACTCGTTCAGTAGAAAAGGGGCCTACATAACGGAGCTGGAGCTTACATGGTCCCTGTTATTGCAAGATTTCAATGGACAGTCAAACCTGGTCTCCTAACTTGTAGTCAGACTGTGGTTCTCAGCGTCTTTCAGCATTTTTTTAACACTCAAATCAGCTGGATGCACGTGTGATAACTCCTGCTGTTGGGTATCTATCGGTAGTTTTGCAAAGTCTCGTATAGCAGGCACATTTTTAAAGCGCATTACAAATTTCTATGAAAACACACATGGCTGTATTCCAGTTAGGTAACAGAAGGCGGATACCCCAGTGGCTGAATGCGGTGTGTTATTATAAGCAAAATCACCGAAACGTAGCAAGGATTCCCAACCTTCGGGGACAAGGCTCATACAGCATCAAAATGTTTGTTTCAACACCTGATATACCTGCTCTGTTTCTCCATCTGGAAGAGGGGGATAGACAGAGAAGAGTCGAGTATCAATGTTGTAGGAAGCTGGGTTTCTGTTGCAGTAAACCCCCACTTTTTGCCAGGATACTGATGCACTTTGTCTCTATGTGCCCTGGGTCCCTGCCAATCAGGTTCCCAGGGCCTGTGTTCTTTCCCAAAACTGTACTTTGTACCCCCAATTGGCACCTCTCTTGCCACATGTCAGTCCCTTGTACAAGGGCAATGTGGCCAGGGAAGGCCTCAAAGAGCTGCAGCACTTATTGTGCCACCATTAGAGGCCTTGTCCCTTTACACACACACACTGCCATTACAGGCTGCGTGTTTTGGTGCAGAACAAAGTGAAGAGTCACCATGGCACACATCCCTGTGTGCCATGCCTACAACCCACTGCCCTGGCATAGGTCAGCCACCCCTCTAGCTGGGTGCACTATACCAGTGGTGAGGGTACAGGTGCATGAGCCCTGTACCCCTACAGTGTCTAGACCAATTCTTAGACATTGTAAGTGCAGTAATGCCATTAAGAGTATATGGTGCTGGGAGTTTGTCATTACGAACTCCACAGCACCATAATGGCTTTACTGAAAACTGGGATGTTTGCTATCAAACTTCTCAGCACATTAAACCCACACTGATGCCAGTGCGGAATTTAATGAAAAATGCACTCAGAGGGCATCTTAGAGATGCCCCCTGAAAAACGACCAGCCTCTGGCGGGTTCCCTGACTGGTACACACCAGCCTGCCACCACGAGTCATGTTTCTGGACCTGTGGGGATGGAGTCCTCGCTCCCTGAGCCCAGAAACAAAGCCTTTCCTGGGCGGAGGTGTTCACACCTCCCCCAGGCCAGGAAGAGCCATCAATGGCAGGGGAGCTTCAAAGGCCTTGCCGCCTTTGTAATGCGACCCCCAGCCTCTCCAGCTATCAGAAGCAGGCCCCCTTCCTGTCTCCCCTCCTTTTCGGCGAGAAGACAGGCGGGAAAAATTAGCCAGTCCAGAAGGTGTGCCCACCTCTTCCAACCCCACCCCTCAGGTGGGGGAGATGAGGTGAAGCCCACTCTTCAGTGCCCTCCATCTTGCAGATAGCAGGCAATCCCCAATCAGGAGTAGGGATTGTGCCTACTCCCCCACGTGGGGTGAGCACACCAAGGGTGTAGTCACCCTAAAGTCAGTAGCCCATTGGCTACTGACCCCAAACCAAGAAGACAGATTCCCGCAACCTACGAAGAAGAAGGACGAAAGAAGACGCCCAGCAGAGGAGACTGCAGAGAAGAACTGACTTGGCACCAGCCCTAACGGCCCGTCTGCAGTTTCCAGAGATCCTGCATCAAAAGTTGCCTTGTCCTGCAGCCAGCGACCTCCAGAACACTGGGAGGACTGACTGCCTTCCTTCAACAAAGACCGGATCTCCTGTGAACAGCAGCTCTGTTCAAAAGAAACTCCCAAAACAGACTCTGAGCCTGCTGAGGACAAAGAAACCCGATGTCTGGAACCACCACTGCACCCGTCGCCTATGGCCCGAGTTCGAGTGGCCCACCGGTCCCATTGAAGTCCCCCAGTGCTCCAGAGTCCGAGTCCACCGTGAGTTGACCCCTCCAGGACTCCCCGACGTCCCCGACGTCACCCCGCCTCTGCACGGAAACCCCCCCAACCGTGAGTGGCCCAGTAAGGTGAAATCCAACCTCAAAAGACACCCCTGCATCCAGCCGCCCTGCGCCCTGGAGAAGAGAATCTGATGTGCACCTACATCCCTGAGCCCTCCAACTTACCTGCCCAGCTGTTGGTTCCTCCCGGAAGTCTTCCTGGACGAGCCTGCAGCTAAAAACCAAAACCCGCAATCCCCATTGAACAAAACAGGGCACCCGACGCCAAAACAGCACCCTGCACCAAGCCGCCCCTGTGCCGCTGCGGGTGTACTTTGGGTGCTAACTCGGATCACCCTTTGCCCTGAGCCTAACACCAGGAGCTTTGCGCCCACAACCTTGTGGCCTGCCCGTGAGCAGCCACCAACCGGAGGCTCCCTAACCCCCTTTGGATAACATTGGGCCTCAGCACTCTGCACCCAGCCACCCTAGTGCCGCTGAGGGTGTTTCAAGGGGGCATCCTCGACCCTGGGGGAACCCTGGTCCTAACCCCAGAATACCAACTCCCACAAACAAGTACTTACCTGCAAACCGTTACCTTTATTTTTCTCCATAGGAATAGATTGTTTTTCCTTGAAAATTGTGGGGGTGGTTTGTATGGAACATTTAAAAACTGCAAAAGTACTAAAAGTGAATTACTTACCTTTTGTCTAGGAGATGTCTCAGTGTGATATCTAGGCATATCACACTGATTAGCAAAAGTAATCTGAAAAGTAATCTAAAAAGTAACGTACATAATAATCTGTAAAGTAACTGAAAAGTAATTGCGAAATATTGACTTACCTGTAATTCAATGAACTGCATTTGAACCTGCATTAAATTGTAAAACACTGCATAAGATTTTGCAAAGTATTTATTTCACTTACCTGTGCCAGGCTTGTCTTGGTTCTAGAAATAAAATAACTAAACAATATTTTTATACAAAACAAATTGGTCTGAGTTCAGTCTTTGAGTGTGTGACATCATTTGCTGATTGAGTGTGTACAACAAATGCTTAACACTACCCTCTGATAAAGCCTTACTTCTCTCCCACACTACCACAAATAGAGAGTAAGGTGCTATCTACTTTTACCTCTCCTACCTTTGGGGTTCCACTGGACTCTGTGCACACTATACCTTATTTTGGTATAGTATATACAGAGTCAGCTTCCTACAAATGTCCAATGATGTGCAAAGACAGCGCCAAAGTCGTGAAAAGAATTGCGGGCCTCTATCATAATAAATAATCGAGGGGAGCCTGTGTACCCGCTCAATTTGCTGAACAGACAGCATGGCAAGGGTTTTGGCAGTGGGTATCTCCCTAAGGGCAATAAAATGTGTCATCTGGGGAAAAAGATTGGTTACTACCAAAACAGTAGTATAGGCATTGGAACTGGGAAGGTCAGTAGTAAGGTCCATGCTGAAGGCATGCCAAGGATAAGGAGGTTTGGGCAAGGAAAGTGAATTGCAATGGTGTGTCTCCTTTTGAAAACAAGCTGGGCAATCCTGAATGCAGTCATGTACATCATTGAACAATGTGAGTTCCTCAAACCATAGTTGGCCATTTACTACGGTCATTTAAATTCTCAGAAGATTTGCTAATTGAGTGTCTAAGCAACTGGTTAAGGCTTCTTGTCTTGACTCCTTCATGGGGGTAGATGAGGTAAGACCATGATAAGGGAGCTGATTGTATAAGCAATCATCTAGATCAGTTACCCAAGAGTCAATTTTGTCCCAACTCACTCTCTGACTAACGCTACCCAAGAGGGATTTCTGGTTACAGAGATTTTCAATGTGCTCTGCATGTAGAAAGTTCTGAGAAGCAGGTTCCTGAGTGTCCTGATTGGTGTAACTCTGTTCCACCTGCAATATACCTGGTAAAAAGGGGGCACTTGGGGGCACGTGTCCTGTCGTACTGTGGAGTTGTGATGGAACTCCTAACGCGGCTACTTGGGAGGCACTCGCCTCGGCTAGAATAGACTGTGCTGGATCTGGACATCTAAGCACTAGGGCCAGTTTCCTATTCATGGTGACACCCTCGGGAACCAAGAGGGGTACCGGGAAATCAACAGAGTGGGCATGAAAGAAAAGGAGAACAATCTGTCTCTGAACCTGAAAGAGCGTGAGCTTGAGAGCAAGGAAGCATTGGACCAGGAATGGAATCTAAGTGACAACCAATTACCCTATGAGTAGGTAGAGGTGTAATTTTGTTTTCGTCAAGAGTGTCTTGAAGGTCCGGGTAACTCACCAGGGGTGGGGTCAATGAGTCTGGTGAGAGGACTGCACATGTCAAGAGAGGTAAACCCCTCTGAGTGTTATTATAGCAATGAGTGCGACAGTAATTAGATTCTAAAGTTACAACATGGTGGGTCCAGTCAATGATGGGATCGTACAGTTGAAGCCGGGAGATCCCTAGGAAGTGCCAAAGGTAGGTGTGTCAATGAGATCAAAGGTCAAGGTCTCAGTATGCCCTTTCTCACATATTATGGGTATTGGAATAGTTGGGTAAAGAATCATCCCAGAAAAGAGCTCGGAGCTGTCTACAGTTCTAACTTGCTCCAGCTCATTCTTTTTTACTCGATGGACTATAAGCGTACTGGCCAGGTTTAAATCTTGAAACTTTCATGTGGACCCAGAATTTATGAGCATGGTTAACTCTCGTATCTGATGGGGTGAAATAAACAGGATGACTGGTATCATTAAATGTATTACAAAACAAGGGAACCCCAATATGAACCTGGGGTAGTAAACGATATTGTGAAGACAACAATAGTTCATGTAAGGCCGAAACGTCCTAAAAAAGCAAGAACTGTTGTCTTAAGAAAGTGTTAATCACTTAGCCTGTGTCATGGGGCACATTAATGGAACCGCAGCCAGATGGAATAGGTCTCCCTGGAGGTGCTTCCAAGCTCTCATGTAGTACATAAGAGCTTGGAAGCACCTCCAGGGAGACCTATTCTGTCTGGTTGCGGTTCTATTTGGAACCTTTAGGCTTGTACATTGATTTCTTTATCCGTGACCTAGCCCAGACCACTGCATCCTATGTCAAAGACACAACTCATTTTATAAATCTGATTGAACTGGAATCTTTTGACCTTGATGGTGAGCTCCTTGTCACTTTGGATATTGAATCGCTCTACACCAACATTCCACAAGATAAGGGTATTGAAGTTATAAGAAACCATCTCAACGCACGTCCTTCTCCCCATCAAGTCCCCACTGATTTTATCATCTCCCTTTTACAAATAGCCTTGACAAGAAACAGTTTCCTATTCAACGAAAAGTTCTACAGACAATGCAAAGGCACTTCCATGGGACCTGTCTTTGCTCCTAATTTTTCCATTTTGTTCATTGACGATATTGAAAAATCCTTTATTCTTCACAAACAAAATCCACATTTGTCCAAAACCCGCCTTTGGCGGTGATGCATTGACGATGTCTTTATGATTTGGTTGGGCAACAACACTGAACTATGTATATTCTGTGACTGGCTGAACAGTTGCCAACCAGATCTCAAGTTTACGTACCAATTTAACAATGCTCAGATTGACTACCTGGATGTAACAGTCAAAACCCTAGAAGGTGAACTATACACCACACTGTTCCGTAAACCCACAGGACGGAATACCCTACTCCAATACACTAGTTCACACCCTCAGGGACAGGCTTCTCTATGGTCAATTCCTTAGGATCTGCCGTAACTGTAAATTCAAGGAGGACTTTTTTAGGGAAGCAGATGTACTATGCAAGAAACTCGCTGACATAGGCTACCCTAGACGATTCATAAAACGTTCCTTGAAATTTGCATGGTACTCCCATAGAGAATTCCTGCTACAACCTAAACAAAGATCACCAATGTCAAGAATCACATGTGTCACTACCTTCTGTCCTGTCAGCAACAAATTGACCAAAATTATTAAAAAACATTGGCCAGTGCTTACAACGGCCAATATTTCTTGTGATGCCCCTCTGTTCTCCTTCAAAAGAGATCGCAACATCAAAGACCATTTAGTGAGAGCACACAAGCCCAAACGTAGCAAGACTACTATTCACTCCTACCTAGGACTTCCCCCAGTCCAGGGCCATTTCAAATGCAGCAATTGCATGGCATGTGTTTCCACCGAAAATACGAACGTTTTTGAGTACGGCAATGTGAAACATACACTTGATTTCTTCTCTAATTGTAATTCAAGTAATGTCATTTACTGTATTCGTTGTCCATGTAACTTGCTATACATAGGCCAAACTACTCAGAAAATTGAAGCAAGAATATCTCAACACTAGAGCAGAATCCGCTGTAAAGTCATCACGGCCCCTTTGGTGGAACACTTCTTGGAGAAAGCACATTCAGAAAATGACTTCACTTGGCAAATAATTGACATCTTACGCGCACAACACAGAGGTGGTGATCATCAACGGATTTTAAAAAGACTTGAATGCAAATGGAGTTTCAATTGCCGTTCTACCGATCTTGGCTTAAACACTTTGGAAGAGTGGAACACAATTCTTTGAATTCTCTTCCTTTCAGAAAATAGATAACTCTTTTTGTATATATTCTTTACTGTAACTTGAAATGTCCAAGCTCCAAACACGTTCTACTAAAAAAAGAACATTGCCCCAGCAACTGTTTATATGCAATGTTTTAATCATGTGTCACTTGTCTTTCCAATTTAAATTTGCAGTACTTTCTATCACAGTTGCTCAGCTGTCTGCTGCATTCATCTGTCTCATTCTACATGCTCTTGCCTAGATTTGTTTCTCCTTTACTTCTGTCCTTCAACCTGCCTTCTAATTTCGTCTGAGCACGGCAGGCACTGGCCATTAATTTACCGGACCGAGACTGGGAAAACACTTTTCCTCTCTCTGCTTGTTCCACCACACATTCGTATTGATTGCGCGGTCTAGTGTTTTGCACACTTGCTCATCGTCTGGCCCTTTAATTAGTTCCGGGTTCCATTTACCACGGTAGAGATCAGGCTCCACCAGCACGAGACGGAGCGGCTGCCCATCTCCACGAATCGACCGACTAATGCGGTCATACGCAAGTAAGTGCTCCGCATTGTTGGACGATTTTACCGCCCTGGCCCCTGCGCCCTCCCCTTGTAATTTTTACTTCCTTTCCCCCAGCTGGACTCGGTAACACCGACTACGCGGTGTGGATATTGCCAACTTCGCGGTGATCGCCGAAACTGCTGACGCGGTTTTGGTTTTGCTCGGAAATTTGAGCTCCCGCCCTTTTCACTTTGCACCATTAATCTGGTATCTGGAGCCCCGTGTACTTGTCCTATTGATTTCCACAAGTAAGTGCTGCATACCTAATTCTAACTATATTCACGTACGGCCCTCACCAGTGTTAATCACCTTGTCTTCCTCTCCAGGACGTGATCTCAGGACCAGACTCACCCTACCTCCCCGTCCATACAGGATTAAAACCGTAACTTCCACAGCTTCCTTCTGGGTTGTCTAGTGAGTATTTGTTTAGCACACTTTCATTCACCCGACAAGTGCTGTTCCGTAATTAATCCTCGGTTTTCTGAATTGCGCTAACCTTGGTGCTATAGCCTCCAACTCTTTAGGCATGTAGCACTTCTAGGTATATTTTTCGCTTTTGTGTGTGATTCACTCTCCGTATCTTTTATATATGGTCCAGTTGAAGGCAGGAGCCAAAACGCGTAGACCGTCCATGCTTGCACAATGGTGTACTAAATAAATGCACTTTACTGGTTAAAAAACCTACCTGTGGATCGTTCCTTCTCCAGTGCTGTGGGATCCTTGCAGAGAGCAGTGTGGAGTCCGTTTTTTGCAATCTTTTATATAAACTGCATAATTTGCATCTTCTTAGCCTGTCACTCTGGTCCACTGCATAATAACTGTCAATTATGCTCAGACTGTTACAATTATGATGTTCTGCATTATGACTGAATATCATTTTCGGGAGCACTTTTTAAAATATGTACTTTAAAAATATGATGTTCTTTTTTATATTTTCCGGGACAACCTCTTAAAACATGCACTTGACATTATCCTTATCTTATAGATTCCTCATGCTCACAAACCTTGTCCTGATGAAGATCTCAAATTTCTGAGATCGAAACGCCGTCGACCTCTTGTACAACAAAAAACTCCTTTACTGTTTAAAAATTATCTTCAGGAGTTTTTGCTTATGTTGTCAATGTGATGTATGTTTTTAAATATCACCTCCACTCACCACATCACGTTCCTTTTCACTTTTTTGTGAGCACCGGATCTATAAACCAACTGTTTTAAAAAACTGCTATTTAAAAATAAATGAATTATTGTGTCAATATCCACCTGTGTCCCTTCCTACAATCTCAAATGTATACTTTTGCTCCCTCTGGCATTTATCCAGTAATGTGCCCTATGCCATAGGCTAAGTGATTATCACTTTCTTAAGTCAACAGTTCTTGCTTTTTTAGGACCTTTTGGTATCATTAAATGTCACGGAACCTTGTGTCAAGCATTAACCATGTAAGGGGGAGTTGGTTCCAAAATCATATCCGACTGGTTGATGACTGGATCATCTGGACACTCAAGCCAGTCCGACAATGTGTCAGAAGTCGAGGCGCTAACCTTCCAAAGTCCCTGCGGTTTGGCAGAACACTCGAGTAAAATGCTCCACCTCACCGCAATATAGACATAGTTTTAATTTTGTTCTTCGTTCTATTATTCTAATGTCGTCTTTCAACTGAATCATTGAAACCGGAACAGTCTAAGGGCAGGTTTACCAAGTGCATCAGGGAAATCTTTAAGCCACCTCTCAACCCCCTATAAAAGAGGGTAGGTTCTGCACCCTCTGACCACCGTAGTCCCGCAGCTAGTTTGCCAACTATGAACACATAGGATAGGTGGACCTTACTGTCCTGAAAAAAAAATTACCAACTCAGTCTCACAGGTCTTGGCAAAAATACACATCATCAAGAGACAAAACGTCACCTCTTTCAACTTTTCAAAAGCCTGCAAATCCAGGTTATACTTTTCTAGGCATGGAATAGCCCTATTAACTGCGGCACCCCCAAGAGGGAAGACTATAGAAGCCATTCCTGTAGCATTGGAGGGAACAACTCCTAGGTTGCAAGGAAACCGCAGCGAGAACTGATTTCTGCATGCTTGAATGTTGTGACTATTTCCAAAAAACATTACAGGTGGGGCCAAGGGCACAGGGACTGAACTGGTAACTGTGACGTGAACAGGGTTAGCGCTCCCGTCACTGAAAGCGTTTGCTGAATTTTCGAAATAACCAAGGGGTGTGGACTGTAAGGCAAATCAAACATCCTTAGAAACCGCCCAGCCCTCCTCTCAGATATCCATGATAAGTGGTGAGGGCAACATCGTACCAGTTCATCCTTAAGCGACTGATTTTCCATTGGCCAGAACTGGACTTTGTGCTGTACTGCCTCTAAATCACTAAATAGATCTAAAACACTCAAAGTGTCTCTGGACGGGGTCTGGGCCAGGTCCAGAACATACATCTGAACATCCATGTCGCCACGTCGTCCGGATAGTGGAAGCATGCAAGGCTTGGCCATCGGGTCATGCACTCACCTGGTCCCAACCACGGAGACGACCCTGGAGTTGATGCTGGACCTCCTATCCCTCCTGAAGACAGGACATGCCAAAGGAAGCTATACCTTTTAGCACAAGCTGTCCTCCACGGGGAACGGGGGTTGGGTCAAAATAAGAAAAGAGAGGCATGGAGTACTGGATCTGCTCAGCAACTGGGCAACACTGCATAACAGGATTTGTTGCTTCAGAGATCTTCTGTGTCTGCGAGACAGATATGCACTGGACTTGACCCTCTGGGTTTGTGATAATGCAAGAGGAGGAAATTACCATCAGTACACTAGCAGGCCTTTTTATACAATTTTATTGCATCAATTTTAGTAACATTCCATTACAAGCTTCTTCTACAATTTGGCATGTAAGTTAGTTAACCAGGTTCACAAATAGGAATCTCTGAGGCCCTCGAGGAAGAGCTCCTAATATTGATTAGAGCCTCCGACACTCCCATGGTAAAACTCAAAACATGGGTGGAGCTTCTAGCACTCCCAATGTTACACTCGAAACATGGGTTGGAGTTTCTGGCACTCCCAAGGTTACACTTGAAACGTGGGTTGGAGGTTCGGGCACTTCTAAGGGTACGCTTGAAACATGGGTTGGAGTTTCTGGCACTCCCAAGGTTACACTCGAAACAAGGGTTGGAGTTTCTGGCACTCCCAAGGTGTACTAGGAACACTGGTTGAAATATTACACTCCCAAGGTATTCAAGGCACATTGATCTTGGTACAAGGATCACACATGAAACAAACGCTCAAAGGAGAATTCTCTAGTCACAACTATTCATCAGAGAATCACAGAGCGAAATCTCAAGTCCTTGCAGAAACTCAGTTCAAAGGCCAAGGTTGCAGGAATGGGTACGGAGCAAGAACAATCAAGGTGAACTGCAGAAAAGTCACTGAGAGGAAACTTGAAGAAAAGTCTATAGTCTTGAAGTCTATAGTCTGATACTCTGGCCTGCTTACTGCTATAAAAGGATAGTTAGTGTGCACTAACCTGATATCAAGTACTTAGCCTAGTACTTCAACTTGTCCTAACTTTGAAGAAGGGGTTGAGGTCTTGACTCAGAAAGTCACTGAGGAACTGGAGTAGCTGAGCAGGAGGCAGAGACAAAGGATGCGTCGAGGAAGTTGGAGCCAAGGGAATCACCCTAGGGTGTGAACTGCAGCCGGGAAGAGCGCTGCCCTGGTCCGGTCGATTCTTCAGGTGAGTGGGAAGGCAGGAAGCTTGTTATGCTGGGAGCGTTGGCCAAGCATGGGTCTTGGGTGTGGTATATATGCAGTCTCAGGGTCCAATGGATACAGCTGGATCAGGTGTGGCACGTGGCAATATGGAAGGTTCTTCAAGACTCCTGAAGGAAACACGTGTTAGTACATTGGCTTAACCCCCACAGGAAGAGCAGGTGCAAACTAATGGATGGAATCTCTTAACAGGAAACAAATGTTTAATTTTGTCTAAACGTGCACAAGGTTAAACACTCCAAGACCCCAGCAACAGCGGGAGCAAGGCAAGCCATTGATTCACATGTTCAGGGAATGCTTGCAAGCTAGGGTGTAATGGAATCCAGGGGAGAGAGGAAACTCAGGCATGAAATCATAGCCCGGCATTAGGCGCCACAGTGGACATGAGCCCTACGCGCTAGGCCATTTACACAGAGGGCGCATGTAGGGGTCGTGACAGTGGTTTTGGAGAGGCATCAAAGGGCTACTATTTCCCGGCCATACTGCTTCATTCCCCCGATGGTCGGTGGTGTTTGCATCTGATTCCGAGGTCCAGCAGTATTTCCACACTGGCCTATGAGTTTTCCATTCTTAAATTCCAGAGGAATGTACCTGGGTGACAACAGGTCAGTGAAAATGTACGGTTTTACCATACAGTAAAACTGATCCCACACATTCTTCTTCATTCTGACTTGTAGAACTGACTTCAGAGATAAAAAGTCTGGTTTCAGTGTGTTTGGGTAGGTCATTCCATTCCTAAGGCCCCTTTTCTCATCACCTTTCTCTCACTCCTGTTTTTCTACTCTCCCGTCACATATAGCACAGCACAACAAACTGACTGTAGAAGAGCACAAAGCGCTATACAAGCAGCTAACATAAAATTGTACATGCTCCTTAGGTTGTGGGCGTGGGGAACTGCAAGTTTAGTGGTCTGCATTCTTTAGTACTTTTGATTTAGGGGACATGCGTGCCTGTTTGCTTGTTTACATATGTGTGTTTGGCAGCAGGTCCTTTGGCCTGTATATGAACATGGATGTCTGCTGCTATGTAGCTCTGTCTGTTTGCATGCATGTGTCATCGTAACAGGGTGATTCACTCAGTTAAACACTTGCTCAATGATATTTGATCTTCAAGTCACAAGCTAAAATCCTAGCAAGGCCAATTCAGCCTTCCAAGGTTAGTGAAATGAGTTCCATATAATCAGTATTATTGCCTCCTGCCATTTACACCCATTAGAACTGACAGATGCGTAATATGAAGTTTTATTTAAAGACAAGTTATTATCATCCAGATCAATGGATGCATGTCTGGAGTGTGGCTGTGTCCATGCACTATACAAAAGTCAAACCTATTGGATTAGCCACTGCATGTTTAGTCTAGCAGCATGTGCAAAGTGGATTTCTGAAGAAAATTAAGGTCTCAAAATGTAAACAGAAAGGCTAACAAAGCATGAACTAAAAATGTAGCTCTTCTTTCGCAGTAAAGTCTTCATAATCCATTCCTTTTTTAACTCTGAATAACATTTTGCTTTGGCCTGTAGTCGCACAGTAATGAGCCTATGGGTAATTTTGGGAGTACGGAGTTATTCAATTTAAATGCCTTTCTCCCAATGTTGTTTAATTATTGTTTCATTAGGGTGGTCTATTTTGATTCTAACAGCAGGAGTCAGTCTATTTGTTAATAAAATATTGCTTGACTAATGACATTATTAGTAGGGATCCTTTAAGCAATGTTTGGTGAAAGTACATTTACAAAGGGAGTCATTTAGAAAGCGACATTCTCATTAGCACTGCAATGAATATATTCATGAGTGTATTTTAATCAGTGCTGCTGTATGCGGCAGACCAGCTGAATTCTAATCAGAAGTCCCTCAAAGCATAATTCCTTGGTATGATGGGAAGTGTGATTGATCATTTTATAAGTGGTGTCTGGCGTCAGGACCCAGAGGGAGGGTCCCACATTCACATGGCATGTTAGCTCACAACACTGATGGATGTCAGAATTGATTTATGATGTGTCAAAGCTGTTAGCAGCATGCAAACTTGGAAATGACCCGCCCTCCCTCTCACGACCAAACTGAAACCAAGCATTGTATATATATATATATATATATATATATATATATGTATTTACAAAATCCTTTCAAAAAGGAATTGGGTTGCACTCACTGAAGGTTTTATTTTCCTTTTATTCCATTATTTCTCACAGGATGAAAGCCACATTAACGCGTTTCGGTCTCCCCCGAGACCTTGTTCACGATAATTGTCGTTTATGTTATTGAATGTCCATGCAGTCTGAAATACATAGGGAGTACAATTTGTGAGCTAAAAAAATGGATCCTGGAACATGTTCGTGCAACGGTAAATAAAGATCGAGGAAACGCAGTGGCGAAACATATGGAATCCCATCATGAAGGAAATTGGAAACTATTGAATTTCTACGCGATTGAGACAGTAATGCGGAGTGATCGTGGCGGAAACAGGGAGAAAAAGCTATGACAAAGAGAATCACGACAGATTCTGAATTTCAGAATTTTCACCCCATATGGGTTGAACCAAAGTGAAGAATTGTATGTTCATTTATTAAATATTAGTTTTGCTTCCGAAATTTGTTTTTAAATCACTATGGACACAAATGTTGGCACTTGATATTACAGTGAAAGATCCTTCAAACTTTACTAAATTGTGAAATAATCATGAGCTGAAAAAGCTAGGCAAAGCCTACTGGAGGGCAGGACTGAGACCAACTTTAGTACTGGACTGATGTAATAAATAATTAAATTATTAAACTAATGAAGAAAAATTGATAAATATTAAGGATCATAAATGAATCATTCACTCATTGTGCACTTTATCACTGGAAATATTGTGTGTAACACATATAAGATAGGGACATTACAACTCCCAAAATGCCTGGCGATGTTTGCCAAAACAGGAAATGACGACATTGTAATAATAATGTATTTAATTGGTTTGGGTAAACATCGCAATTACCGTGAACAAGGTCTCGGGGGAGACCGAAACGCGTCGATGTGGCTTTCATCCTGTGAGAAATAATGGAATAAAAGGAAAATGAAACCTTCCGTGAGTGCAACCCAATTCCTTTTTGAAAGGATTTTGTAAATGGATTCTGGCTGCGCTCTGCCACGGGGTCTCGCACCGTTGAAGAAGCGCCGGGAAGCCAGCAAAACTTGAGCCAGTGGAGGAGGAATATACCTTTTACCTTCTCTTCTCACCTCCTACCCCCACTGAAGCCCTGAAGGAGACATTCCTTCATGGTCTCGCCTTCCTGCTTTTGATGGGTGAAGGATGGTATATTTAGTGCATGTTTGACTTGTTTTTATAAATTGTGGGTTTGACACCAGATGGCTCATAATCATTCACAAACAAGAACTATCTGCATTTTAGTATTTGCTTGTTTCTGTCTCTTCCATGATGAGGCTCGCCCTATGCTGGCATTCTCTCAGTGCTATTGGTATGCAATGCAGGCCCCACACGACATGTTCAGATTGATACAGGCCATTATATGGCACCACAAAATTATATTAGGTCTGGAAAATGCAATTATAGATAACAGAAAATAGCAGTTTATAGAAAGGTCGGAGCCATTGTAGAATCAGACAATAACACTGGTGACTCACAAAGTAAGAGCATTAACGGACGTGACGTCAGGATGGAGCCAAAGGTATTTCCATCATTCAGACCCTCTGTGGGTATCTGGAATCATGTTTGTTATTTTCCAGTATTATACATACATTTCCAATATACTCATGCACTTCATGAGCAAAGCTATATAAGGCTTTACAGGGCAGATGGAGGTTATAAAAGATTTCCCTCTCCCTGGACCATTCCATTCCATCTGAATTGCATCCATCAGGCCCTGGCATAAGAATAAGAGGTGCAGTGGTGAGACCACCTTTGAGTTCACCCGTTTGTGCATTTTGGGTGTGCTCACAGAGGGACTCGTCATGCTGAGAGGCCAGCCCCAAAATAGGAAGTTCTGAGTCGGTGCATATGTGGGTGCGGAGGCATGCGTTAATTCCCACACACGCGTGCACACACACAACCACCTTTCTCTTCGATGTCTACTTATGGCATTGACTTCAATTAAAGGTTAGTTTACTCTCAAACTTCATGTCCACTTGAATCACCACAGGAGTTTTAAAGCTAGAACTTGGTAAATATTCCTGCTTTAAAGCTTTGTAGGAAATAAAAACAGTGAAGGGAAAGGCTGCAAGAGCACACTGGGGGCTGCCCACACAGTGCACTAGAGTCTGCACAAACATGGGGCTTGTAGTGTCCTGGATAGGGGGGGGGACACTAGGCACAACAATGCTGGCAATAATCACACACAGAGGCTGTGGTTACTTTAGTGGCTCGTTACGCACTTGCCACGCCCGGCACCCCGGGCCCTTTATTAACAATGCTTGGCGCACGCCGCGTGCATACGTCGGCTACGCCAACTCTATCTTATTCTCAGGGGTCGGGCAGGAACACCCCTCCTCACTGATACTAGGGTGGCACAGCCCACCCTACAGAGCCAACATTACATTCCTCTTATGCCAGGATCAAACAAACATTAAACAATCAACAGTGAGACTTCTGGTCCATCGGTTCAATCAATACCAAAACACGGAACAGTCTTACTTGGTTTCAAAACAGCAAACTCTTCCACTGCAAGACTCGGCCTCCAGCTCCCTTGGGCAGCTACCAGGTTACAAAGTCCCGATACCTCTGGGAAGGCCTCGGATGGACCCTCAGGTTATACCGACCTCGGCTGCCGCCGACAGTTGGTGACGACGATGTCAGCTCTTGCCCACAGGTCGAAGCTGGCTGACTATCCCGGTTGTCAGCCTCTTCTGGATGCAGGGTTTCTTCCGAAGGCTGGACTACGACTGGAGTTCCACTTAACCTTTCCTGCGATGCTCTCAGGTTGGCACCGCCCACTTCTGACGGGTCATACCAGCTGTGTTGGCCATCTTCTCCAACGACATCTCCTTCTGAACCTTGTCCCGAGTGACGATCATGGGTCTTCTTGAAATGAGAGACATTCCTGGTTACCCACTCTCGGCCTCTCTTGGCAGTAATTTGAGTGCCACTGACCTTTGTCACGGTCCATGCTTCCAGTTCAAAAGGCAAGCGGAACTTCCCGCCAGGGTGGTGGTCTCGTACTATCACCCGGTCACCTATCTTCAAAGAACACTGGTGGGCCCGCCTCCTTCGAGAGGCCTCTTCATTGTTGTGCGTTCACCGGGATTCAGATTGGTTCGGCGGGCATGGTGTGGCTGCCCACTGTGGGTGGTGAGGGATAGTGTCGTTGACCGCACGGTTGAAACACGCCCTCCCTGGGGCAATGCCCGTAGTGCAGTGCGGGGTTAATCGGTATTCTCTCAGGAATTGGTAAAGTGCCTGTTCCACTGGTCGATTTTCCGCTAGGGCAATTTGAACCGTCTTATTCAGTGTTCTCATCAGCCGCTCCGCTTCTCCGTTGGCTTGGGGCCACCTCGGAGTTATCCGTCGATGCTTGATTCGATAGGACACGAAGTAGTCTGCCAGCTCACTGCTTGTAAACGGTGGCCCATTGTCGGTGCGGATTTCTCCGAAAAGGCCATGGGTGGCCATCATTTTCTCCAGCTTGGTTATCACTTCCGCGGCGGACGTGGTGGCCACAATCTCCACTTCTGGGTAGCGGGAGAAATCGTCTACCACAACCAGCATGTGTCGTCCTCCCGGCAGGCTGCCGAAATCCGCACTTACCCGTTCCCATGGGGCACAGGGGCCAGGTTCCGTGATGACTGGTGCAGGCGATGGCGGGAGGCTGGTGGCCAGGCAAACCGGGCAGCTTCTTGCAACATCTTCGATCAGCCGATCGAGTCCTGGAAACCACACTTTGCTCCTGAGCCGGTTCTTTGATTTGACCATGCCCTGGTGGGCACCATGGGCTAGTGCCGCTGCAGTCATGTGTAAGCTCTCCGGCAGGACAAGGCGGGGGCCCCTCAGCAGGCAGCCGTCCATTGTTAACGACAACTCCTGGCGGACTTGGTACAACGCCTTCAACACGGCTCGGGCAGCTTCCGTGCGATATGGTGCAGGAGTTTGCATCTCCCTCCAGTCTCCGGAGGAGACAGCACGGATGGCTAGCTGTAGACAGTCATCCTTGGAGGTAGCCTTGATTACATCTTCTAGAGAGATCGGCAAGGGCCTCGACTGCTCCACAATCATGCGCACATATTCTTCCGTGGCAGCCGCTTCTACAGTTTCCAGTTGGGTCACAGGTCGGGCATGTCTGGAAAGAAAATCCGCTGGGTTTTTGGTGCCCGGTTGATATTCTACTGTGAACTGGAACTCCTGCAATTGTAGGATCCACTTTTCTATGCGTGGGGGAGGCCTCGATGATGATCCTTGAAAAAGTGGAAGGAGGGGTTTATGATCTGTCACAACTGCAAACGGGTGCCCATACAGGTAAATGTGAAAGTGTCTGCAACCCCACAGAATCGCAATTGCCTCCTTTTCGATGTGGGAGTATCTTTGCTCCGTGGGCGTGAGTGTCCGGCTGGCGTACGCTACTGGCACCCACTCTCCACAGCTCTGGCGCTGTGCTAGGACGGCACCAAGGCCTGTAGGGCTGGCATCCACAACCAGCTGGGAGGCCTTCTGAGGGTCGAAATATGCGAGAGTGATGTCTGCCGACAGGGCAGCTTTCGTGCGCTGGAATGCTTCCTCTTGCTCGGGCCCCCACTGCCATGTGCTTGTTGCTTTGGTCAGGTCTCTCAACGGCCCTGTCAGATCGGAGAGGTTCTTAATGAAGCGTCCGCAATATGTTACCATTCCTAGAAAACTACGGACGCCTGACACAGAGGATGGCGCTGGTGCTGCTTTAATGTCGTCGACCTTCTCCGGGTCTGGGCCAACTCCCTTATCGGAGAATCGGTATCCAAAGAAACTGATGTCTTTGCGGAGAAAGTCACACTTCTCACGATGCAGCGTGAGTCCCTTGTCTGTCAGCCTAGTAAACACGGCTTGGAGGCGTGTGAGGTGTTCCTCGAGTGTGGATGCGTGCACAAGAATATCATCGCTCACATTGAGCACACCGGGAAGGCCATGTAGTACCGTCTTGATGATATTTTGGAAAACTTCCGCAGCACTGGAAATCCCGAAGTTCAGACGGGTGTAGCGCCACAGGCCCACATGCGTCGAGAATGTTGTGATGGGACGAGACTCCGGGTGCAGAGGGATCTGGTGGTATCCAGAGCGGAGATCCATTTTTGAAAACCACTTCGAGCCAGCCAACTCCCCGATGATGTCGTCTATGGTCGGGATGAGGTGGTGCTCTCGCTTGATGGCCAGATTCGGGATCCTCATGTCCACACAAATGCGTACAGCCTCCGGCTGCTTTGGTTTCCGAGCTATTACGATGGGGGACACCCACGGAGTCGGGCCGTCCACTCTCTCAATGATACCAGCTTGTTCTAGTACGCGAAGTTCCGCCTCCACCTTTGGTCGGAGGTGGAAGGCAATCCGTCGGTGCCTGAGGGCCACTGGGGCTACCGACTTGTCGACATGAAGCCAGATTGCTAGTTCTTTGAGGCACCCGATGCCTGCAAACAGTGAGGCTGACTCTTGCAGTAGTCGATCGAGGTCATTCGCATGGACTTCGAATGCAAATTGAATGAGATTCAGATCCTGGGCGGTTCGGCAACCGATGAGGAATCCAGACCCTTCTTGGGAGACATAAACTCTTGCGCGCTGACGTGAGTCTTCATGGGTGAGGTCCGCCTGGAACACCCCACACAGTGTTAAGGGTGTCCATGTCCCGAATGCATAGACTTGTACTTTCGTGCATTGAAGTGTGGGTCTGTCTGGTAAGCTCCGGTACACTTCCGCGGCCATGAGGTTGATAGTGGCTCCTGTGTCAATTAACGCCGCTACTGGGTGGTCTTGTATCTGGATTTTACACACTGGAGCCGCCACCGTTGTGTTTGCCATTGCGTTGAGCATCCGGACTACGTGAACGGTGGCTCCTTCGTCCTCATCCATGTCACTGGTGGGGGAATCTTCAGTGATTGGCTCGATGGTGCGCACTAGTTTCCGTGCTCCTGGAGGCCGTCTGCGCTGGGAGGAGCGGCATACTGCTGCGAAGTGGTTCACTTTTCCGCATGCGCTGCAGGTCTTCCCGCTGGCTGGACATTCACCATCGTGTGGGTATGGGCCACGACACCATCCGCATGGGCGACTCGGTGCTGCGCTCTTCACTGGGCGCTTGGCTGGTCCAATTGTCTTCTGTCTGGCCCCTGATGGCCCCTGGCGTATGGCGTTGACAGGCTCCGTCTTGACTTGCGCAGTGGTGTTGGGGTCCATGTGGGCGGCCCGTGCCTTGGACAGTTCCTTGGATCGACCGAGGGTCAATATGTTTCACATGGACATATTGGGTTCTTGAAGGATCCGTTCCCGCAGCTTGACCGACGCGCACCCTTGTATGAATTGGGTCCGTACCTCATCCTCTTCATCAGGAAGGGTGCAGGTGCTCGCCAGCTCCTTTAGCCGCCCATGGAATACATCTACGGACTCTTCCGGCTGCTGCTTCGCCTGCCGCAGGAGGAATCGTTCATAGTCGGGATTGGCATATGGCTCGAAATGCGCCGTGATGGCGTCACGCATGGTGGCATAGTTCCTCGGCGGTCCCGCTTCCCTGACGGTTTTCGAGATCTTGTGTATATCTGCCCCTCCCAGGTGAAGTAGCATGGACCGTCTGCGGGGGGCTGCGATCTCCGCGGCATCAAAGTATGTCTCTAAACGCTCCACCCACGCCTTCCATCGAGCAGCCTGTGAAGGGGGGGGCCGGTGATGACGAAGGGCTCCAGGGATGGGAATGAGGCCATGATGGGTGAAGGTGGTGGTCTCCTGCGTCAGAGTGATAAACGGCGCCGACAGCAGTGTACCCTCTCTGGGCGTCCTTGCTGCTGCCGAGAAGGTATCCCAGCGTGGCACTGACTCCTGTAACCACTCGCCTCTCTTCTTGTGTCCACTTGGATCTGGCCGAGGGCACGTGGCCGGTAGGCAGACGTGTGGTCGGTGAGTCCCCCACCTCCTGCGTGGCAGCCGTATCGGGAATAGACGCTGTGGGGGATAGGCGCACACACGTGTAGGTCAGATGTAGGGCTGGAGGTGCTGCGCGTTGAGTCCCTGGGCCGCTGGGGACGCACTAGGCCCCTCCTGAGGAGTGTCCAGGGAGCTGAGGTCACCAATCAGGCAGGCGCCATGCAGGATGGGCTGCGGGCTGCAGACGCACAGGTTCGTGCCGGCGGGAGGTCCCGCGCAGCGCTGGCCGGAGCTGCGACGAGCGGCGGGTGCGGGGCCGAGCTTCCCTGGCCGTCCCGCTTGGAGCATTGCTGGGTCGCGGGGTGCGACGATGGCAGAGGCGGCGACCGGGGACGCGTGGACAGTATAGCGCTCACCCGGTTGCCGTGCGGAGTCCACACTTGAGGCAGCAGCAGGACAAAACGGCCGCCGTCGCGGGACGCTGGGTGGCAGGGTCCCGGAGGCCTGACGGGATGCAGCGGCTGCAGGTGGAGGCTGCTGGGGCCGTGTAGGTGCAGCGGGGCACGCGATGGGGGAGCGACCCCCTCGTCGCCAGTGTAGTGTCCTGGATGGGGGGGGGCACTAGGCCCAACAATGCTGGCAATAATCACACACAGAGGCTGTGGTTACTTTAGTGGCTCGTTACGCACTTGCCACGCCCGGCACCCCGGGCCCTTTATTAACAATGCTTGGCGCACGCCGCGTGCATACGTCGGCTACGCCAACTCTATCTTATTCTCAGGGGTCGGGCAGGAACACCCCTCCTCACTGATACTAGGGTGGCACAGCCCACCCTACAGAGCCAACAATACAGGGCTGAATCACAAATTAGTGATTTTACATCTGTATTCACTAATTTTTAGAATTGCAATGCATTCTTCGTAATACGCTCAGAAAGCTGCACCAGGCGCAGGTTTCCAGGTGTACTACTGGGAGTGTCATGTCACATATCACACCGGCTTCTGCTGCCCTGGTCCCGGGATCTGTATAGGGTAGATTGACGCATGGTGGGAATGGCGCCCCCTGTGCATATTCACACTTGTTTTCCTTTTTTCCCCTCCATAGGAAGAAAGCCATTCCCATTAAATATAGAAGTTTCCTTCCCATCCTGGAAGGAGAGTTACTCGCTCGTGTCCTTGGTTGAAATATACCTCTTACCATTTCTAGGGTCGGATCAGAGTTTTTGAATTCCCACAAACTGTTTGTGGGTGTTACCAACTCACAAGGATAACTTTGCCATGTAGCACCTACTACTTGAGTGGGATTTATGACACTATTTACGCTGGCCTCTAATCCTCTTGTTCACCCTCACAGCAATGAATGATGGTATTTTCAGCCATAAACATACATTTATGGCCGAAACAACATTCTTAATGGGGCCCATAGTCTTTCACAATATGCCCATGCTAATCCTGGCCTCTTAGTGACACCAGCATCCCTCCACACACTCGTGCAGGCCGTCCAGTGGGATAATGCAAAATGATGCTCCCCCCCTCCCCCCCTCCCCGCTGAATGCGATGAGGGGCACCTGAGTCTCCCATATCTCAGAGATATTCATTGGCCTTGGGGTGCATGAGGGCCCTCTGAGGGGTTGGGAGCCCCCCTGAACCGCAAGAACTACAGGGGCCTGCATTACG
The DNA here is from genome assembly GCA_963921515.1 of Calotriton arnoldi. Classification (NCBI taxonomy): domain Eukaryota; kingdom Metazoa; phylum Chordata; class Amphibia; order Caudata; family Salamandridae; genus Calotriton; species Calotriton arnoldi. Next base: position 1,446,035 of record CAWUFW010004421.1, on the reverse strand, counting down.
CCCTGCACATGTCCCCAATGAGTCTGCAGCTGCACAGCAAGCATGCAAATTGTTGCTTCCTAATATTACTCGAGTGGGAGAAAATAGTGGGTGGTAATGGGTAAGTGCTGCCAGGTGGTAAGTATTTCCCACAGATGCACAAGAAAAATCCACCTCTTCGGGTTAGTTCTGGGGCTATTTCCTGCAGTAATTGTATTACGAAGATCTGTAATTTCATTACAACTGATAGTTCTCATTACAGAAATAATATATCTATCAATTGATGGAATTTGGTGCTAAAAATAGGCTCAGCTCTGAACTTGTCTGAAAATGGAGAAAGCCCATAACCAGTTTCCACAACGTGATCGTTGATCATGCATAGTAACCACAACACTGGTCACTCATGCGAGGTTTTGTTCTCCAGACACCATTCCCGCTGCTTGAAATATGCTCTTTTTTGCTGGCTGTATTTTTACTAAGCATATTTGTTATCATGCTGAATGCATGCATGTATGCATTCTGAGAGGTGTGCTGTTTCCTCGCCAGAAGTAATTACCCCTCGTGCTAACTCCCTTTGTAGGAAAGTGCTTCTCTTTTGTAGAACTATTGCAACTGACACCCATCTCCTCTCGCACTGTGTTCAGCAAGAATCTGCAGACTGCACTTGTCTGTGGATGGTGCTTCAGTTGTCTGTTCCTTATAGATAAAGCACCAAGAGACTAGGGATTCTAAGCACTTTACAGCTAGGCCTGGGAGAAATTTTACCTATGCCGGTGTAATTGAGTGATGCGAAATGACCAAAATGAAGAGTTATTTGGGGCAAAAATCTCACTGCAGGAGCACATGAACAACGAACTAAGGGAGAGCGAGTGGATGCTGGCTACTGCTGTTCGTGTTCTGTAGCATTTAGTGGCATTTTCCTAGCGCAAAATGCATCCTCTGACCCATTTTGGACGTGAAGGTGCATTTTGCACTAAAAAAAATAGTGCTAAATGCTGGATTATACTTCTCACAAAATTATGCATAATTGTGAGTAGTTTTGTAGTAATTATGGGTAATTACGCTAGAGAGAATTATGCCAGTTATACCCACCCTATTTACAATTACCCAAACTAAGGGCATCATTACGATGGCGGGCGGACAAAGTCCGCCCGCCACCGCAGTGTAATGCGGGACCGCAGTGTAATGCGGGACAGTGTAATGCGGGACCGCAAGTGGTGCGGCGGTCCCGCACATGCTATTAGGATGCCGCCGCCACCGTGGCAAGCCCTATCCACAGCATTGTGGCGGGCGGTGCTCACCGCACCGCCCGCCACATTGCTGTGAATGCACGTCGTGCATATGTATGCACAACGTGACAGGCACCGCGCGGCGCCTGCCACCTTGTGCATACATATGCAGGGGGGTACCATAGGTACCCCCCATGTGCACCCCTCACCCCCTCAACACCGTGGGGGCCCGCAACGGGCCCCCATATACAAAGACCGTATGCCTTTCCATGGCGGCAACGCCGCCATGGAAAGGCTGCAGTCTGCAATCATCATAATATGGATGGCGGCGTCTTGGAGACACCGCCACCATATTAACCTTGTTTTCCGCCGGTCGACCTGTCAACCGGCGGAAAAGCGGCAGACGGGCTTTCCGTCCGCCGCGGACCCCCCAGCCATCATAATATGGCGGGGGGTCTTCGCTGTCTGGATGGCGGGCGGATCGCCCCAGCCAGGCCGGCGGTGACTACCGCCGGCCCGGCGGGGGCGATCCGCCCGCCATCATAATGACCCCCTAAGTTATAACAGGCTGTAAAATAGTAACTGTTAGATTCAGCGGTTTCTGGCTGGCTAGGACGCATCAAAGCCAGACAGAATCCACTATCCCACATACAATGAGTAAGATACACTCGTAAGATAACCTGTGCTCACCCTTGGGTAGCTTGGCACAGAGCAGTCAGGCTTATCCTAAGGGTCGAAGTGTAAAGTACTGGTACAGCACTGTCCTCGCAACACACTGATTACACTACAAAAAGACTCCACACTGTATGTAGAAAGCACTGGTCTTTGTATTACACACACATTGAAATCAAAACGACATACACATCTTATATATGCTTTACTGTTATATGCCATTCTCGAATTCCCATTAGCACGGCATGTATATGTTCCAGTCATAGGTATTCACTTGCCCTGTTATCCCTTGAGCCTCGAAAACAACATAAACCCATGTGCATACTTTCCCGAGGTAGTCACGATCCAAGCTATCCCTCCCACATCAAAACGACAGAACATATATGCAGGCTTGTTCAGAGGAATTCCACTTTCTCTCTATCAAATTAACATAAAACACAACATATCCCAATTTCGCATACCTCTCACAGCTTGTAATGGTCAAGAAGATACAGTTCTCCCCTATGCCTCATGACTCATCCTGCAGTCACTCAAACTACAACAGCCAACGATACACTTGTACCCACTGGAGACACTTTGATTTGATTGTCAGGGCCACCTAAGTGGAACGAAATGGTTACTTGGTTTCGTCCGTCTGAATTAGCCCATCAAGGCACTACAGGGTACCATCACAAGTGTGGCATCACTATCCCCCCGAATGCAAAAGACTGTGACACCGGAAGCTGGTGCACTTCCAATTTGGAGAAATGTTTTTCCCAGGTGGAGGTGCAAGCTTCAGTTGCTCCAGGCAGCCAACCGTGGGTGCACACAAGGCACAATGAAACCACTCGGGTCTAGTCATGATGTTACCAACAAAAGGTACCTTATGGCGTGGGTCTGGGGAGTGGGAGCCAGTGACCTCGGACTAAGGCCGCAATGTCAGGCACTGTCATCCTCCCGATCTGGAGGTCGGAGACAGTCCAGGCTTCTAGCCTCGGTCCCGCAGCCTCGGGAAACGTCCCCCAACACCCCTCGGACACCACACACTATGAAATGCGAACTAACACAGGTTTCCTGTTACAGGCTCGGGCCCCTTGGACTCAGCAAACTTCCCCAGTACTCCTCGAACTTCTCATGTTACGGCATCCCAGGTGGGATATTTACGAGCACACTCTGCACAGTGTGATTACTGTCCCAACCGACCATAACTTCCACCCGTCTCTGCGGCACCTTGTGCGGTCCTTAGGATCTCGTGGGAACAGGGAGAGCCTTTCTGTCCCCTGGGATCTCGTGGACAGGAGGTCAGCCAACTGGCCCTTGGAGAATGCTTAGGGCCCGGGCCACGACAAGAGGTGATTGACAGCAGGCCATCAACATCCAGGCAAAAATCCACCAAGAGATAGTCCCCTTTCTGGAGCACAACAAGCCCCAAGCCACCACAAGTCTCAGGATAATCCAGTTGCAGTCCCTCCTGCCCCAATGGTTTCTCTTGTCGATGTCCCAGCATCAAACCAGCGTAAAATGGTACCAATCCCAAAATCCTCTCCAAACTCCTGAGGACAGGGCCCCAGTACTTATACCCACAATGGCCTTTCAAATGCCACCTTTGAAATGCACAGGCCTCCTTAAAAGTTTTTCCTGTCTGTCATTCTACTCAGGGAGGCTTGACCAATATATTTAGTGGGGCCAGGACCCTGCCCCTTGGAATGCAGGTGCCAATTCCACACCCTCTTATCCGTACTAGGAAGGCCCCTCAGAGTCAGAGGTCTACAGTTTCTCTTGAGTGCCCCTAGTTTATGGCCATCTAGCAGGAATGCACAGATGCAGCTGTTCCCCCAGCACCCAGATGTGGATTGGAGGCGGCCTGACAGGCACACAGAGAGCCACAGGCATAGAAATGCCCACTTTCCCAAAGTGGCATTTTCACATTGGTGATGTCAAATCCACTCTCACTACTGGAGAGGATTTGCAATTACTAATCCATTGTTACTAAACACCACACTGCTACTCTTCTGCAATTAGGAAATACAGCTCAATAGCTTTTCCACAGATCCCCCATGTTAATCAATTTCGAGAAGCAGGCCTCACAGTACTCAACACACCAGCCAATGTTATACATCAATGGCTGCGGCTCTGCAGCGTTCCAGTGGTAGCCCCTGATTCTTTTTGGTAAAAGTTTGGAAATAGTTTCTAAGTGCCCAGTTTTTTAGCTCTTGCAGGAGAAGACCACACTATAACACCAACCAAGGGTCCAGGGCCTTGTGGGCGCCACTTGCAGGGTTACGACTCAATGTCCCAACAGCAGCGTCCAGGTCAAGTCCAGTTGGAACTGGTCAGCTGGGCTTTTGAAACTGCAGGCCACTTCCAGATTTTGTGTTCCTGGGTTTTAACAGGAGGCTAGTCAACTAGTCCTTGGAGCTCGCTCTTCTCTCCTGGGTTCAAGTGGGAGTAGAACCAGTCCTTGGGGGCTTCTCTCCACAAGTTACAGTAGGTGCAATTATCTTTCTAAAGTGCAAAGGGTTCAGCAGATGCAGCCCTTCTTCTGTCTTCCTCAGATCCAGAAGTGTTCTGAAGAAGGTACCCAGGGGTGCCACGTTTATGCCTAGCACTAACTTGTGGGTCAGGGAAACTCCCTATTCAATAGGGATAAAGTTTACTAGGGCAACCTTACCCACTTTGGAATTACTTCCTGAGGGGTTGGCCCTAAACAATTCCTCCATGCCCTGCTCTGCCAAAATCCAGTATGTAAGAACCTTTATTTTCCTGGTCAAAGCTCTGGGGTAATCCCCGGAGGCATGACTATGGAAATGACAAACTCCCCCTGCAAACCAGTTCTGGAACAGGTTTTCCCCCCACTGGGATTGGTGCCACTTGGCTGCTTGGATAATTGTGAGGGCAGGCCTAGCTGTGAGTTACTTCTGCCTTTGACAGGGAATGACTTTTGAAGCTTGTGAATTTGGTGGGCACCCCCCCTGGCAATTCTGTCAAGAGGAGGTCACACATCTTCCAAGACAAGGCCCTTTTGTTCCCTTTCCTGGCAGCCATTCACATCTCCCAGCAAGCTGCCAGGTGACACCATATACTAAAAAAGTGGTATAAGAACCACGACTCGAGTCAGGACAATGTCGAGAGGATGTAGAATTGCTGGGACCCCAAGGAACCAACACAAGGTGAGTGGATAGGGACCCCACGGAGTGCGTGTGCAGTGTGAGTACACAACCGCGTGCTCCTTACAAGTCTATGGGTAAGTCGCAGCTGGATTTTTAAAGATTAAGGACCCTTCTCAGTGGACTACGAAGAAACCCAGTGGAAGACAGAAGGTTGTAGAGCCACCCCACCCATGGATACCGAAGTACCCAAGTTACTTAACCCAGGGAAGCCGAGTGCAAAGGTGTGAAGTGGCGTCGGAAACCGCCGTCGAACCCAATGGAGGACTTCCAAGAAGAGCCGCTGCTGGAAGGGGATAAAGTGTCCGTTGGAATACAAACGTGGATTCTTGTTGAAGAGTACCTGAAAGCAGAGGGGACAGAACCTAGGTCACTTGAGAGTGACCAGGGGCTTGGTAGACGAATGCCCACAGATGTCGGGTGCTTTAGGATAGTTGATGGTGACCTTGACTCTGCAGCTGCGGGGACCAGGCGACGTTGAGGACAACCAGGAGCCAGATGGGAGCGGTCCCCACGAAGGATGTTGAGTGCTGAAGGGTCGGTGTCCGGCGGGAGCACCAACAAGCCTTGGCAAAAGCAACCCACGCAGGAAGTCAAGGAAGTGTACGGTTCAGACCAGCAAGGTCCAGGAAACTCACCACAAGCAGGGGAGTCAGGGCAGGCCCAAGCAATCAGGGGAGCCCAAAGAAATTAAAGATGATCCTCAATTGGACCCACAGGCCAGAGGCACAGGAGTCGCGAGACGACCTCAGGCAGCTCGGTGCAAGGTGGTTGAAGATCTTTGTAGGAAACCTTGCCAGAGGTTGGGGCTACTTGAAGCCCAATACACTTGTCGCAGGATTGCCAACAAGCACATGCACTTGCAAAAGTATGCGGTGCACAGGGGTTCGGGAATTACAGCCCCCACGAGGGATTCTGACCTCAAACTCGGAGAGAGCGCAGCTCGGACCTCAAGGGACGTAGAAACCCACCTCCTGTGTATCTTCATAGGAGCTCAGGATCAGCAGACCGGTCAGCAGTGTTGTGGCTTGCCTGCGAATGCAGGGGAGTGACTCCTTCACTCCAAGGGAGATTATCTTCAGGTGTCTTGGATGCTCCACAGGTCCTACACTGATCCTGTATGGTGCACAGGCACAGACGATGCAGCAGACTGAGAGGGAGACGAAGTCAGGCTCAAAGAAGTCCAGCGAAGTCCAGAGTGCCCAGACGGTCGAGGTGCAGTGGTTTCTGTTCTGAATCTTGTCCACGACAAATCTAAGGTCCTACAGCCAGGTAAGCCCTTAAGTACCCACGGGAGAGGGTTGGAAAGATTCAGGGGACCCTCCCAGGGGAGGATCTGGACAGGGGGGAGGTTACTCCCATGTCCTTTGTCCAGTTTCGTGCAAGAGCTGGAGTTAACAGCTCCCAGGACTGGTTTGAACTGGACTATGCACAGGGCCCCTCATGCAGACTTTCAGTCGCTGGCAAGCGCACCTACCCAGCCCTAATACACTAAATCCTGTCTGAGAGGTGGTCACACCTCCATGTGACAGGATGCCTCAGCAGCAGGAGGGCAGAAATGTGTCTCTGGTCGGCAGCAACCATTTTGTGCTGTCCGGAGCTAGAAAGCTGGTACCAGGAACACCAGGGGCCCCACGAAAGACGCTTCTGAGGGGTGGAATCATACCTCCCACACCAGTTACCAGTGTGGGGGTATGATTCCAACATGTTTGACACCAAACACGATAGGGTTTGTTTCAGCTGTTTTAGAGTTGGTCAACACGCGGTCGCATAATGCCCCTCTATAGTAGTCTATGGCTGCTTCACCGACAACCCTGGAGAATGGACTCCTTAGGCTGCAGGGGTGTCCTGCTCATGCAGGGGCACCTTCCCACTTAGAACCAAGCACCCTGCCCTCAGGATTGTAAAGGCCTGCTAGAGGGGTGACTTATAGGTTTTAAGTGCAGTGACCCTTAGATATAGTAAACCTATAACTTAAGTAAGTGGTGCATGCACCAACTTACACAGGCTGCAATGGAAGGCCTGTAGTTCCATTTTGCATGGCCTCTCATGGGTGGCATAATACATGCTTCAGCCCATGGGAGGCCTCTGGGGTACCTATGCCCTGGGTACATGTGTACCATATACCAGGGACTGACAAGGGTACCCCAGTATCCAATCTGGGGTTATGTACCTAAGTACATAACATAACAGTTTAGGGAGAAAGCAGATAGACTGGGGTCCTGATTAGCAGGATCCCAGTCAGACTAGTCAAAAACAGCATTACATCCAGCAAAAAGTGGGGGTAACCATAAGAAGCAGATCCTACTTTCCTACAGTTGGAGATTAACTCTGAAAGGACTTCTCGAGCCTTTAGGCCAGAAGATTTCAACTCTCTATATGTGACATTTTCAAAATAGTGATTTAAAATTCGAGTTGTCCTTCAGACTGGATTTTAAACTCCATTAATTTAAGTCCTTGAATTATGATTTCAGCTATTCAAAACTGAAGTTATGCATTATAAGGTGTTGTAATGTAACCCAGTTCTTTTCTATGGGAAGGCCAGCCTTGCCACAGTGAAAAATGACTATGGAGATTTGTCACTGCAAGGACATGTAAAACCTAGGAACACATGTCATACATTTTAGATCCCTTGTGCCCTGCCGTATCAGCATTTAGGGCTTACCTTAGGAGTGACTTATTGGTATTAAAAAGAATGTTTCTTCAAGTTTCAAGTTTATTTTATTTTGCTCGACTAATTAAAGCCATTGCAAATTTATACAGCATAACTAGATATAGTTTCAAAGCATACCATTAAAAAGTAATTTGATAAGATTTTTAAAATATTGTTATAAATCCATATCACATATAAAAAGTGCTTACTTATGAAAAATGTGCTGACCAATGATTTTGGACAACAATGCCGAAAAGTAACAATATCTTGTAAATAGATTAATGGTGATACATTACTGATTAAAAGCACTAGCATTGCTATTGCACTCATTATAACAAAGATTAGAATAACTGTACATCAATTAAAATGTGCTCATTAACATAGAGCAAAATGTTTACACAAGCTCTGTATTGGCTAACAGTTTCCTGTATACATTCAAATGTTTAAATATCAATTTTAAACAGTGCAGCTGGACTTTGAACTTAAAAACAACAGGGGATACAGAATATATTTAGGCTTTCCTGTTTTCAGTTTCTATTTTTGGTAAATTCTGGTGTTTTTTTTCCAGTGCTTTCAAGTGATTTCAATACCTTAAAAAAACAGTGGTTATCAGTGGTTACACATTTTCGCGCCATCAAAAACAACAGAAACAGTGTTTTTCCGGTGTTAATGGCAAGTTTTGCTTTTATTATTGCTTGCTTTCTGCACTGATAGTGCATGGTAAATAGACAATGTATGTACAGTGTATATGAGGTCCAAATACATTTTTGCAAATCAACTTATTGCAGTACACCATACAATACTTCTTCAGTGAGTCTTTGGTCATGTGCGCTCGCTCTTTCCTTCCCATGTAAACTTTTTTCTGTGAAAAGGCCGTCTCAACATTGGCACTTGAGACGGGTAATGCCAAAACAGCCAGTACACAATTTGCTAACTCTGGCCACTGACATAGCTTTCCATGCCAATACTGGTGCACTTGAAGATTGCGATTCTCTGGGCAGGTTCTGCAACATTTGCCGTGAACTGGGCGCTTATGCCCTCAGTTATTGAAGCGGTCAAAAATGAAGCAGCACTTTTGAAACTACGGAGAAAATTCCCCTTTATGGAAGGGATCTAGAACTTGTACAGAGTACCACAGTGAGGTTTCATTGACTTCAAATGCCATGGTTAGTGAAGGGACATTTCTATGCACCATTGCAAGCCATTTCTCATACATTGTAAAATAAAAGCTCCTGAATTGCTCTTCAACACTGCTTTGCTTACCAAGTGGCAAGCACTCTAACATGGAACATGTTGCAGTTCCAAAGTCATTAAAGGTGTCGCCTAGCCTACTCTCAAGGAGATGTTTCACATATACACCAATTATGCGGAACACTTGGGAGACAAGGGTGTTTTCAGACTCTAGTTTTTTTTATTATGTCCACTACAGCAGTTATGTTTTCCTGTAAAAATCTAAGAATGCAGTACAGTGTACTTTTTTCACATCACTATAAATATGCGACCAAAGATCCTCACATTTCTTGCCTTTGGCATCACCACTCAGCAAAAATTCTGTAAACGGTTGGCACATGGATAATATAGCATTCACAGCCCTTGGACTGAGAACCATCAACTAAGCAACACAGTTGGGATGACTCTTTCTTTGATGCCACACAAAGCACAAAATGAGAAATATTTGTGTTTTAGTTCCCACGCATAACAAAACAGTGCACCAGAATGGACTAAAATGTCAATATCATTCTTCATTAACTCTGAAGATTGTAAAGATGCTTTCAGCATACCATCTAACAAGTGGCAAGCATCTCTTACAGGGAAGCACTTCAGCTTAGGTATCGATTTTGACAGGTCATCCACATCTTTTTCATATACGTAGCTGAATCACTGCAAATACAAACAATATCACTCCATTCTTTGTTGGGGAAAGAACCTTTTTTTGCAGCATTCCAAGTGACACTGCGTTCCATGTTTTCCAAAAGTCTGGTGTCATGTTTTCACCACTATCCCAGATGCTTGGTGATGGCACTCTTTTCACATATACTTGTCACTATACCTTGCATTGAATGTTTAAAGCCTGAGGTGTTGCAATTCACCTACTATCAATACTGACTCACCAGAAATTGGGGGCTTATGTATCAAGGGTTTTTACCCATTTTCTGTGGGTAAATGTGATGGCACATATTGGGAAAGATTCTTATGAAACCAGCCATTTTACCCATCAGTGAAAGACTCAAACGCAGTCAAAATATCAAATATGATTTTGATATTTCCTGATTCTCTACAGTTTATAAAATAATTAAACAAGACCTAAAACATGCTTCCTTACCCTGCATCTTTAGACCAAAGACCACAAAACTTAAAAAAGCAAAAGGAAGAAGAAACAATATTTTAGTGACATCCCTAAACAACAAAACTCAAGCAGAATAATGTTAGCCCAGTCTTTCTTGCTGCTAGCTTGTATAACAAAGTTATATTTATTGGCCCCTTCAGGAAGAAACAAAATGACACTTTCACTCTCCTTTTCCTTTCTTGAATGGCATTTAGTTTGTGGTTGTGCAGGTGTTTTTTCAGTGTTTATATGTTTACACTGGAGAGGGCTATTTCCCTTTCGGTGGGGTTTTATCAGTTATTATAGGTTTAAACCTAAAACCGGACTGCCTAAATATATTCAACCAGTGTTCAGCAAGGTAGCAGTTCTTTGCAGCTTATCTAAGAATTTGATTAAACCGCAATTAGCTTGAGGATATGCGTCGTTGAGCAAGAAGTCTACTGCTGCCACAACTGTTCGTGAGCCTTGTTTAATCCATGCTTGACGAAGAAGATTCCAGCGATCGTCGATTAGGGCTGGGCAAATGCAGAGAAGTTGGGATATATTCTCTTCAGTTTTACCACATAGCCGACATTCGGTTGATGCTGGACGCGTCGACCATGGTGGTAAAAGATCATATGATGTAAAGTTACCCATTCTTATAAGGCAGTACTTAATTAAAAAGGAAGGTTTAAGCCTGTTAAATGAGTGATTTTAATAGGTCAAACTGACCAATTTAAAACTGCCATGCTAGGTTTCTGTTGCAGGCCAAGAGACATGTTTTGCATGGTCACTTTAGTGATGGCACAATAAGTTCTGCAGTCCACTAGTGACATTTAACTTACTGGCCCTGGGGACACAAGGTACCATATACTAGGAATGTACAGGTAAGTTAAATATGAAAATCAGGGATTAGGCAATTGTACACATGTTTTTGTGGTCAAAGCACATGCGTTGGGGTCTGGGTAGCAGGGCCCCAGTGTAACAGAGTCGAATAACCAGCAGCATCTGTCCAACAATTGAGAGAGATCATGCAAAAAGAGACCTTTCCTTACCCAGTACAACAGAAAATCTCACCAATAATGCGAAACACAACAGAACAAATATGCACAATTATTCTTATCATACTTTACCACCTCCACAAATCTCCTTTCATAACACGATGGCAAAAGGTGTTTGCACCAAGCACTGCCTTACTTACCACCAAAGACATGTTATTGCACCACTCAAAAATATTTTGAGATCTGGCCCCTGGTCTCCTAACCCTGTTTGCTCTTTGCTTCCAGATATCTTGAAGCCCGGCTTTGTACATATTTATAGATTAAAGACAGTGCTTCAAAAGTACGCCACTAGGGACAGAAAGCCAATGCTATTCACTGAGAAAAGATACACAGGATACCATGTTTTGACCCACAAGTATCTTCATACCATATTTTAAAATTTCTGTAAGTACTTTTCCAAGTACACGGGAGTCCACACCTGCAAAGCATTAGAGCAGTTAAGACACTCCTTGATCAATGCTCAAATTACCAGTTCTTGAATTGTTTAAAGATGAAAAATCTGTACCTTCTTGACTGAAAAGAGAAAAAAAACTATGGATTCTCTCCGTGGGTGCAGTTCATGCAGAAATTAGTAAATGTTTACTTGCAGATTTACCAATTTCTGGCAAACATTCTCAGGAATTTGCTTAGAACCTGTTCCTAGTGCAGGTTTCCTCTTAAGGTCATGTGACATTCCCATTGGGATCCTGAGTCCACTGTGCAGAGTTCTATATAGAAGAGAACTCCTCACAGGGGCAGTTGAATCCCAGCTGAAAATGCAATTTTGTTTTCTATACTGGGGAAATATTTTTCAGAGGTGATCCATTCCCCTCCCCACTCTGGAAAGGGATTCACACCAGCCCTTGGTTGGAGTAAAAGCGTGACTTGAGTGAGTCGGGAGTGAGAGGTGTTTGTGAATTTACACTAACATACTTCTTTTTGGTCGTTCACAAACTTCCAAGTCTAACCCCATTTTGGAATCCTTTCACATGCTTGTTTTCCCACCATTTGAGTGTACTTTATGGGTGCAGAGTACTTTACACTCATATCGGAGATCTTCACACAGGTAAATGGGTTTATACTCAAAATAACCTTTAGTTATAGGCCTCATAATGTTCCTAATTGAGTCTAACAATGGTATGCTCTTCATGTGAGTTTAAAGTTCTACACTATAATCTTTTCCAAGATCCAGTAACCAAGAAAGTGCTTAAAACGATAATAGTTACCTCTCTGAAGTGTCATGTAACAATTTTTTTTTAAAAAGGTGCAATTATAGAACACTTGAACATATCTACAGTCACATCTCTATGCAGTAATGGGGAATTGTTTCAAAAGAAAGGGCCGCACATGTCTCCTGTATTCGGCCAGACTCGTCTCCCCACAAATCACCAAATCTAAGAAAGGACAGATGATGGCAGGAACATTAATTGCGATTTTATATCATGAACTTTTTTTCAAATAATGCAATTATTACAGTGTCTGTGGAAAGGTAAACTCAATACCTTCAGAAACAATGAACTTTGACTTTATCCTTTCTTAGAGGGCATTAAACAAAAGCATGTAAACAGCCATAGGGGGCCCTTCACTCATTACAGAGCATTTTAAAAATGCATTGCCCTGTGGTGCCCATGAGGAACTTGCCATTCAAAATGTGGGGTGGGATGGGGAGTCCTCGAGTACCCTGACTCACCTGGAACTTAGGTGGTTCGGGTTCAAAAGAATACATCTTCAATAGTCTAGTCAAGGTTACTGACGCGTTACATTATCTAAAATATAAACTTTAATAGAAAACCTGCAACATATTTTTAACACGGGTTGTTCCATGTAAAGCACTCACAAGCGAAATAAAATACACCATTAAACTGTACTCATTATCTGACATAGGCGGGATTTATAGTTGGGCGGATGGGTTACTCCATAACATACGTGACAGATATCCCGTCCTCCGTATTACAAGTGCCATTGCATATAGTGCACTTGCAATATGGCAGACGGGATATGCATCATGTTTGTGATGGAGTAACCCATCCGCCGAACTCTACATTAAGTGCCATTGGATATAATGCACTAGTAATACTGCAGACAGGATATCTGTCATGTTTGTGATGGAGTAACCGGCCCCCTGAATTCTAAATCAGGTGCCCTTGGATATAATGCACTAGTACTACAGCGGACAGGATATCTGTCATGCTTGTGATGGAGTAACCCATCCGCCAACTCTAAATCAGGTACGTAGTCTTCTTTTTGCCTATATTTGTAAAACTTATTTTATCTTTATTTTCCTTTTTGTGTCTGCAGATCTATTACCATGGAGAGCCCATAAATGTCAATGTGCATGTTACAAATAATACAAACAAGACAGTGAAGAAAATAAAAATTTCAGGTAAGGCAAAATCAAATTTCAATGTGGCATTTGGAAATATGGTTCATGTTTGTTATCATCTGAATGAAACTGCTTTTTATTATTTACATATATGCCAAATAAATCTATTGACGTCTTTCCATGCCTCATGCGTGTTACGATAATCATTGGATGAGAGAGACTACAATAAGAGATGGTTGAAATTTTCCTTATTAAAAAAAAAGATGGATTTAAATTGCAATGTTGCATCTTGTTTAGGCTTTTAACTTCACTCTACCAAGAGGATGCCTGGCTACTCTGGAAGGCACTGCTTTCATTGATCAAATATGTCCCAAGATATCGCAGTCATTCGTTTAAAAAAATAGCTGGTCTACTACCACTGGGAATAGAAGAGAAATTTGAGTGACAGTCCGGTCCAGGCTCAACCCTCCAAAGGTCAGAGTCTCAAGTGGCAGAGTACAGAACTACCTGAGCTTGTCAGCCGGGGGGTCGATTTACACCTGGATCAGGCTATCTAAGTCTGTACCCAGCTACATTCTTAAGAGTATGGGAAATCCCAGTATCCATTGTTCTTGCTTTCCGACTCCAAAGAGAGTCATTCACTATTCCTGATATATGGTGTAATCCTTAAACAAAGAAAAGTGGCTAAAATATTACTTGAAGAATCTCTATATTCTGAAAAACAAAATCTTTTACTGGACCAATGGTAATTGGTATCAGGATACAGACTTTGTTAGACAAATGTCTTTAGCATTACTGTAAAATTGGACTACCATGACCATGACGAAGAGCGATTATGTGTAAGTATGGAACACTCATTTGCATAAATTAAGTATGAGTGGAGAATTATTTTCATTAGTAACGCTCTTGGGAAGCCATGCTGTAGAACTACATTAAGAGGCTATGCCAATCCTTGACACCCTACTAGCCATTCTATGTTAAAACAGCCAGGATTTACAAGTACTTCTCCATTACAATTGGCTCCTACAATAAAATATGTTGGTATCTATTTAATAAACAAGGACAAATTATTTGATTATGACTGTGTCACATTCACTTTGCCTGCATTGTGCATCTGGCACATGCGTTTCTCCCAATACCTTTGTAGGCTGTTATTTGTGAGAGGTCAGGCTTTTTTGTTTATAGAATAATTTCCACCCAATATGTGTGTCCCAAGCCTACTTTGTGCAAGTTGGGAATTTGGAGAAGAGTAGTTAAGTGCTACAATTAACATATTGTATCTGAAAGAGACACGTTAGTGACAGATTCCTTACCTTAGAATATCCCCAGGCGTCAGGCTGGATCCGGAAAGTTTTTGCGTAGCAGTACCCTTGCGCGTCGGTAGGCGGCGTCGTGCGGCTCCGCGTCCGTCGGCGGCGTCGTGATCGCCGGGATGACGTCGCGGGCAGTACTTAGACGCCGCCCCTGCGCGCTGACGTCAGTTCTTCTTTTTCCGCGCCAGCAAGCGCAGATCCGGGAAGAGCAGCGCCCTAGTCATTTTTTGACTAACTTTTTTGGTGAATTTTTTCACTGTTTCTTTTCGTATCGAGGTGTCGTTAGGGATGCCCGGCTTTAAGCGTTGCGACGCCTGTGCTCGGATGATGTCCATCACAGACCCGCATCTGGAGTGTCTCTTCTGTCTCGGGCGAGACCACGACACGAAGTCGTGTTCCGACTGCCGGTCCCTAAACCCGAAAGCTTTGCGAGAGCGGTCTCGAAAGCTCCTCAAGGCCCGGCAGTCGGCTCCGCGCCGCACCAAGCCCCGGTCGCGTGAGAGGTCGAGGGGTCGGACGCGGAGTCCTCGCCGGTCGTCGGAATCCAAGTCTTTGTCGTCCGGTAAGTCTAAACACAAGAAGTCCAAGAAGCATCATCGCTCTCGGTCTTCGCCTCGCCGGTCTCGCGACTCGGCTGACGCCCCTCCCGGCACCGTCCCCGCCCCCGCGTCCCCGGACATGCCTGTGGAGTCGCCCCCGCAATACCCGTCCTTCCCGGGTTCGGGGGCGGATCCGGCCCAAATACAGGAATTCCTGTCGGCCATGGCCCGCCTCTTCAGGCCTCAAGGTCCCTACGGTGCGCCTTCGGGCCCCGCGGGCCCTGATGGGGTTGCCCCGGCGTCGCCGACGACTCCGGTCCCGGCGTCGCTCGTGCCTCCAGCCTCGATCCCTGCTTCGGCCCCGGCCTCGATCCCGGCTCCGGTGGTACCGCAACCCCCATCGACGCCGGTCGACCTGACCACGCCTCCGCCGGCGCCGATGTCCCCGGTGCCGTTTCTGACGCCGCCCGGGGCTCCGGACGGCGTCGTCCCCCTGTACTCTCCGGCTCCGGACTTGGAGCCAGACCGACGTCGCTCGACGCCGGTTCCGGCGCCGATGAGACCTTGGGTCCCAAATGTCCCTCCTCCTCCTTATTTTGAACCGGAGGAGGACCAGGAGGACTGGGAGGGGTCTGAGGATCCTCTGACGCAACAGTGTCAGTATGATGAGGACTGGGCAGAGGAACTAGGGGATGCCAGTGGTCTAGATACTTCCCCTGACACTGGCATGCTGTCTCCTCCCGTGGCTACGGATGAGGGAGACAATTTTGCAACGGTGTTGCGTAGGGCAGCTGGAGCCTTACATCTCCGACTCCCTACTGTGGCGGTCAAGACTAATCTCTTGACAGAAGTGCTTCAGCCGGCAGCCTCCTCCTTGGAGACTGTGCTGCCGTTTAACGATGCACTCACTGACGTTCTTTTGGGCGCCTGGTCCAAGCCCAACACAGGGGCTCCTGTGGATAGGAACGTGTCCCGACGCCATCGCCCAGCTCCGGGCGACCCCTTGTTTCTCTCTGTCCACCCCACTCCTGAGAGCTTGGTTGTCCAAGCCTCAGCTTCCCAAACCGCCTTCCCTACCGCCCCTCCGGATAGGGAATCTACACGCCTGGATCAATTTGGGAAGAAGGGTTTTCTTCCTCCAGTGCTGGCTTGCGGTCCATCAACACCGCTTGTCTTTTGGGCCGATATACCCACTCCCTGTGGGATTCGGTGGCGACTGTTTTGCCCCAGTGTTCTGAGGAGGTCCAGACACTGCTTACCCGCGCCATTGCGGAAGGTAGGGATGCGGCCAAATACACCATACGTTGTGGCCTTGATACCGCCGACTCGCTGGGCAGATCTATTGCAACGACGGTGGCGCTGCGTCGCCACGCCTGGCTGAGAACCACTGGTTTCTCGGGTGATGTCCAGAATACACTCATGGACATGCCCTTTGATGGAGTCGGTCTTTTTGGTTCCAAAGCAGACCATGCGTTGGAGCGTTTTAAGGACTCACGGGCTACTGCCAAGTCCCTGGGCCTTTCTACTGCACGCCCTCCGCTAACCTCTGCTTTTCGCCCCTATCGTGGCAACGGAAGGGGCGCCCAGTCACGTCAGCAGCCCAGCCACCGGCCCGCGCAGCAGGCGTCTTCGCATGGCCGAGGACGTGGATACCGCCGTGGCGGTTCGGGCAACCAGCATGCGGGTCAGGCCACACACCCCGCCCCGTCCGCGGCCTCCAAGCCCTCCTAGTCCCTCCTTTCAGGTGCACAGCACGCCAGTTGGGGGCAGGGTCCGCCATCACCTTCACCACTGGCGTGCCATCACCTCGGACAAGTGGGTCTTGGACATTGTCCGAAGGGGCTACTCCCTCCCCTTCGAGACCACCCCCCCAGCCATGCCACCTCAATTCCACCGCATGTCCGGGGATCACTTGGTGCTTCTGCAGAAGGAAGTCACGGCCCTCTTGGCCAAGAGGGCCATCGAGCATGTTCCGACCCCAGAAGTAGGGCGTGGTTGCTACTCCCATTACTTTCTGGTGCCCAAAAAGGACAAGGAGGACATGCGTCCTATCTTGGACCTCCGGAACGTCAATCGCTTCCTCCGGAAGGAGAAGTTCAAGATGCTCACCCTAGCTCAGGTCTTGACTGCCCTCGACCCTGGAGACTGGTTGGTAGCGTTGGACTTGCAGGATGCCTATTTCCACATCCCCGTCCTGCCGGCCCACCGGCGTTACCTTCGGTTCACGGTAGGCCACGAGCATTTTCAGTTCACCGTGCTCCCCTTTGGCCTTACCAGTGCCCCTCGGGTGTTCACGAAAGTGATGGCGGTGGTCGCAGCTCATCTGCGCCGGGCAGGGGTTTCAGTCTTCCCCTACCTCGACGACTGGCTGTTGAAGGCGGGCTCGTCCCAGGCAGTCGTCTCCCACCTCCAGACTACGGCCGAACTCCTGCACTCGCTGGGGTTCTCCATCAATGTGCCGAAGTCGCATCTGATTCCTTCTCCACAGCTCCTTTTCATCGGAGCAGTTCTGGACACGACGCAGTTTCGGGCCTATCCTCCCGAACGGCGAGTCCGGGATATTCAGGCTATGATTCCGATCTTTCAGCCTTTATCCTGGGTTTCGGTACGGATGACCCTGAGGCTGCTGGGCCTCATGGCCTCCTGCATCCTGCTGGTCAATCATGCCAGATGGCATATGCGGGCTCTGCAGTGGGACCTGAAGTTCCAGTGGGCGCAGCACCAGGGCAACCTGTCCGATCACGTCCAGATCTCGGAGGGGACTGCAAAACAGTTGCAGTGGTGGCTCTCGAACCGGCAATGGGTCATGGGCAGATCCCTCTCCCTTCCCCAGCCAGAGCACACAGTTGTGACGGACGCGTCCCTTCTGGGATGGGGCGGTCACATGGGAGAGGCGGAGATCAGATGCCTCTGGTCTCCGGCGGAGCCCCGGCTCCATATCAACCTTCTGGAGCTCCGGGCGATCCGACTTGCACTCAAGGCATTCCTTCCCTCTGTCAAAGGGAAGGTAGTGCAGGTGTTCACAGACAACACCACCGCCATGTGGTACTGCAACAAACAGGGCGGGGTGGGGTCGTGGACCCTCTGTCAGGAGGCTCTGCGCCTCTGGACATGGCTGGAACATCAGGGCATGTTCCTGATGGTTCAACACCTGGCAGGTTCCCTGAACGCCAGGGCGGGCGAACTCAGCCGCAGGTGCATGATGGATCACGAATGGCGTCTTCACTCGGAAGTGGCGCAAAGACTCTTTCTACAATGGGGAGAGCCTTGGTTAGATCTATTCGCCACCAAGAGAACGCGCAATGTCATCAGTTCTGCGCGTTGGAATTTCCAAGGCGGCACTCGCTCGGCGACGCTTTTCGTCGCGAGTGGAGTTGCGGTCTGTTGTACGCCTTTCCGCCTATACCACTTCTACCCAGAGTGTTGAAGAAGATTCGGCACGACCGGGCCCAAGTCATCCTTGTGGCTCCGGACTGGGCTCGAAGAGTTTGGTATCCCGAGCTACTCAGTATGAGCGTAGATCCCCGATCCGTCTGCCTCTTCGGGAGGATCTTCTGTCGCAGCAGCAGGGGACGGTCCTCCACCCGAACCTGTCCAGTCTACACCTGCTTGCGTGGAGATTGAGCGGCGGCAGTTGATTCCTTTCGACTTGCCTCCCGAAGTTTGTGATGTGATTCTGGCAGCCAGGCGTCCCTCCACTAAGGTGGTATACGCCTGTAGGTGGAACAAATTTGTGGCATGGTGCACAGCAAAGGCTGTGAACCCCCTTTCTGCCCCTCTTTCTGAGGTCCTTCTATTCCTTCTTTCTCTGGCCCAACAGGGTTCTGCCCTGGGTACCATCAAGGGTTATCTCTGTGCTATCTCGGCCTTCCTCAGGCTCCCTGATCAGCCCTCCCTTTTCAAGTCCCCTGTTGTTAACAGGTTCTTAAAAGGCATTACACACCTCTTCCCTCCTGTTCCGTTTGTGATGCCTCAGTGGGACTTGAACTTGGTTCTTACCTTTTTAATGTGCGCTCCCTTTGAGCCTCTACATAACTTAATTCTTCGTCTTCTGACTCTGAAGACAGCCTTTCTGGTGGCCATCACCTCCGCTCGGCGGGTGAGTGAGCTCCAGGCTCTATCATGCAAACCTCCCTTTCTGTCTGTCCATCCAGACAAGGTTGTTCTTAGGACGCGTCCGTCCTTCTTGCCAAAGGTGGTTACTGCCTTCCACATTGGGCAGACCATCACTTTGCCTACCTTCTTTCCGCCTCCGCATCCTTCCAGAGAGGAAGAGAGGCTCCACCGTCTGGACCCAAAACGTGCGCTCTCTTTTTATATCGACCGCACCAAACACTTCCGGGTGGATGACCAGCTCTTTGTTGGCTACGTGGGTGCCAAAAAAGGTCGGGCGGTGCACAAACGAACCATCTCCCGCTGGGTTACCTTGTGCATCAAGGCCTGCTATTCTTTGGCTAAGAAGGAGCCTCCTGTTGGGCTGCGTGCCCATTCCACCAGGGCAACGGCTGCTACCACGGCTTTGGGCCGCGGTGTTCCGCTGCAGGATATCTGTCAGGCAGCTACATGGGCCTCGCTGCACACGTTTACAAAGCATTACTGCCTTGACAGTCAGGTCCGGAGGGACGGTTTCTTTGGCCGTTCTGTCCTCCGGGACTTCCTTGTCTGATCTTTGTTCGCAGACCCACCACCGGGGTTGGTATTGCTGGGGTATCTATTCTAAGGTAAGGAATCTGTCACTAACGTGTCTCTTTCACATGCACAAGTTACTAACTTGTGTAACGATATATCTGTAAGAGACAGTAGTTAGTGACAGATTCCTTACCGCCCCACCCATCCTCCCCGTTCTGCGAACTGATTTCTAGGGTTAAGGACATCCCTTTCAGGGCCCTAGTATTTTCTGCGTTCCTGGCGCGGAAAGTCGTGTACAGAACTGACGTCAGCGCGCAGGGGCGGCGTCTAAGTACTGCCAGCGACGTCATCCCGGCGATCACGACGCCGACCACGGACGCGGAGCCGCACGACACCGCCTACCGACGCGCAAGGGTACTGCTATGCAAAAACTTTCCGGATCCAGCCTGACGCCTGGGGATATTCTAAGGTAAGGAATCTGTCACTAACTACTGTCTCTTACAGATATATCGTTACACAAGTTAGTAACTTGTGCAACAGTACCACCCTAGCAATTTCAACAAAGGATCCCTACCCAGGAACTTAAAAAACGTGTTTTTATATTACACCAAAAAAAATAAAAAGTGTAAGAAAATGTATGGGGGCAGAGGCAGGAAGTTATTGGTTAGAGTGGGACCTCTCTTTTGAACCTTGTGCTCTGCCACTTTGCTACATGCATACTAATGAACAACTTAACTTTTCAGAAGTAATAGAACTATTAATCTGTTAAGCCTGCATCATCTTCTTCGTTGACAATGCTTCTTTGTTCTTGTTTGTGCACAGTACGCCAGTATGCAGATATTTGCTTGTTTAACACTGCCCAGTACAAATGTCCAGTTGCTGTGGAAGAGGCGGAGTAAGTACCGGATGCTCATTTCTTTGAATTTCTTAAGAAATTATGCAAATATGTATTACCAATATATGAAAGTACCTGTAGCAGTGTAATGCCGGGCACCAACAGAGGAGTTCAGCGATATCACAAAGGATGAGGCCAGAGGCCAAGTACCTTGTGATGCCATTTGCTGTTGGGTAGTAAAATTCAGAAATAATTGGGGTGCAGTTGACTCCTAAATCCCCTGGGCTCCGGTGCCACTATACCTGCTGCCCTTGACAGCTACACCTTCGGCAGTGCAAAGTGGGGTATGGGAGTAAGCCGCGACTCACACTGATGTCATAAAACTGTTAACACAATAAGAGAGGTGTAAAATCTAAATTTATATGTAGCACAAATATGTGTTACTTTAGTATTACAATATATTTACCATTTTATGGCAACGAGGTAGCCATGCCTTTCATATCCTCTCCTTAATTAGGGAATAATGACTGCTCAGGAGTATGAATGACCTGCTTCTCCTGAGAGCAACATTGTCCCCCATGAAGACTCTTTCAATTAGAATGCAAAGAAAAAACACAAAGAACTAGACTTCAATGAATACAAGCTGCTTTGGAAGAAGTTCTAGGCCAAAAAACAGATCCCAATGATGATCTAATAAAAACAGAAGTGACAAAATATTCATAGCTTCATAGTATTCTTAATAAATAATTGAAAAGCAATGGCGGCTGGTGAACTTTAAAAGTGGTGAGGTGTTAGACCAAGCCCAGAATTTTCCTGTTCCTACCAGCACAGCAATAAAGCAGTTAAGGAGGGCTCTGTGTTCTTCGTACGAGAATTTTGTTTAATAATGGTGAAAATTATACATTTGACAAAAAAGCAATAGTTTGTAAAGGCATTTCTCTAGGAACAATCATACAATATTTCAGAGAATTCCTGTTTCACCAGGTAACCTGACGTACATCACAACCTCATCTCTTCCTTCATTGTATTTACGTCCTACATATGTTCTGGTCCGTCACTTCAATTCTTCTCTAATAATCACATCATACTTTTGTAACTCCTTTTCCTAATTGTCAACTCACCCCTTCCTTAACTATCTCTGTTATTTTTCTGTTTCTTCAGTTACTTCTTGATGCTTACCTCACCCTTTCTTGAATGTCACCTCATCCTTTTCTCGATTTTCTTCTCATCCATACTTTAGCTTCCCTATGCCTCTTTCTTAATTGTCTTGTCATCTATTTGTTTGCTGTCTCCTCATGCCTTGCTTGATTGTCAACTCACCTCTTCCTTAAATGCCCCCTCACGCTTTTTTCTTAGCTCATCCTTTCTTGATTGTCTCCTTGTGTCCTCTTGACAATCTCCTCTTCCTCATGCCTTCTTTGACTCTCTTATCGCTCCTTTCTTGATTGTTGACTCACTCTTTATTGACTCTTTCCCCTTCCTGTCCTTGACTATGTTCACATCCCTTCCCTTGACAGTCTCCACTTCACTTGGCTGTCTCTTCATCCCTTCACACATGCCTTGTTACCTTTTTTCTTGATTATCTCCTCATAACGTCCTTGAATGTCTCCTTATCCCTGCTTCATTGACTGTCTCCTCCTCCATTCCATAACTGTATTGATTTTCTCCTCACTCCTTTTTTACCTCACCCTTTCTTGATTGTCACCTCATCCCTTTCTTATAGCATCATCTCCATCTTCACCATCTCCTTTCTCCCTACTTCTCTCTTCATCCATTCCTTCACTTTCTCCACTTCTGTTACTTAACTGTCACCTCAACCCTTGCTTAGTTTTCAATCAACCAATTAATACTTGTAAAGTGTGGTTCACCCCTGAGGGTAGCCAGGAGCTGGGTTGCTGGGCTTAGTCGAACAGCTAGGTCTTGAGTCTCTTCCTGAAGTCCGTCAGCAAGGGTGATGTTCTGAGGTGGAGTGGGAGGGCGCTCCAGGACTTGGCAGTGAGGTGGGAGAAGGAGCAGCCCCTGCTGTGGCTACAGCCGCTGTGTGGAGTCTGTGCGAGGGTGAGGGAGGTGGAGCAAAGGTTTTTGGATGATTGGTGGAAGTTTAGGGGGTGGTTCATGTACGCTGGTTCTAGGTTTTGGAGGGCTTCATAGGCGTGTGTCAGTAACTTGAATTGGCATCTTTTCTGGATGGGGAGCCAGTGGAGGTTCCTCTGGTGTTTGGTGATGTGGGTCCGTTTGGGCAGGTTGAGGATCAGTCTGGCTTCTGAGTTCTGTATTGTTTGGAGCCTTCTCATGAGTTTGGTGGTGATTCCTGCATACAGTGCGTTGCTGTTGTCCAGCTGGCTGGTGATTAAGGCTTGCATGACTGTTTTTCTCGTGCTGATGGAGAGCCATTTGAAGATTCTTCAGATCATGCGGAGAGTATGGAAGCAGGCGGAGGAGACTGCGAGTTTGCTGTCCAGGATGATGCTGAGGTTGTGGGCATGGTTTTTTGGTGTGGGAGTGGGTCTGAGTTTGGCGGCCCACCAAGTGTGACGTTCCAGAGGGAGATGTGGTTGCCAGAGATCAGCACTTCGGTTTAACAGTGTTGAGTTTCAAACAGTTGTCCTTCATCCAGTCTGCAACGTTTTTCATGCAGTTGGACTTAGTAGAGGTGGGGTCTGCTGAGAGCGAGCAGATTAGCTGGGTATCGTTGACGTAGGATATGATGTTGAGATCGTGGGCTCTGGCGATGTCGGCTAGAGGTGTCATGTAGGTGTTGAAGAGGGTGGGGGTGAGGGCTGACCCTTCAGGGATGCCGCAGATGGTGCTTGTGGGTTCCGAGGTGAAGGGAGGTAGGTGGATTCTCTGCGTTTGTCCCGTGAGGAATGTCTCCCTTGATCCTGATCTGATGAGAGTGTGGTGGGATATGGTGTCGAAGACTGCGGAGAAGTCAAAGAGGATCATGGCCGCTGATTCTCCCCTGTTGAATAGAATGTGGATGTCGTCTGTGGTGGCGATCACTGTGGTCTCGGTGCTGTGGTTGGTGCAGAAACCAAATTGGGAGGCATCTTGCTAGTTGTTTCTCTTTAGTTATAACCTTATCTGCCCCTTTTCATCTCCTTTATCCTTTCCATCTCCCCATTCTGTCCATCCTCCTCTCTCATCTGTAGCCTCCTATTTTCTCTCGATTACTTCTTCCTCACATCTAGTGCAGCCTCAGTCTCTTTTCACCTTATGTCCCTTCACACTTCTCCCATTTACCATTTCCTTCACCTCCTTAGATGCTGCATGAAAGCAGGACTCACATTACCTATGGTGGTAACCAGTATAATCTCTGGAATGAGAGCCGGCTAGATCATTGTTTCGTTGGAGGTTCTGTACATATGCCGGCAAACTGAAGCTGCCCACAACAGTCATAAGTACAGGATTGGGGATGCAGCCAGGGGTACTGCAGCAGGATAGGAACAGCAGGGACAAAGCCTGCACAGTGGAGACATGTCCTGCAGTAACATACCCTCACATAAAATATCTGCATCTATGTGTCCTGTACTAAGACACTTGATGTACGAGGAGCTCTCCCCAAAATTCTTGTGTTGATATGTCCTGCATCCACAGTTCCTGTACTCAGAAGTCCTGCTTTGAATGTGCCTCTGGTTTCTCCTGCAGTGAATTATCCTGCCCTGCGCTGACCATACATAAATAGAAATTCAAATGTATTATCTCGAATTGAGAAGTCTTATACCCCCAGGACCTGCACTAACACATCCTGGGGAACAGTCTTATCCTGACAGCTCGTGCACCAGTGCCCTGCAGCCACATGCCTTACACCCATAGGTTATATGCCCACAATTCTTCTTACCACAGGGCCTGCACTACTACATCCTATAGAAATATCCTGTGTCTATAGCTAATGCACAAACGCTTGGCATTCAGACGTTCTGCACCCACAGCTTCTGCACTAACGCTCTAAACCCACAAGCTTTACATCCAAAACATCTGTGACACATAGTCTTAATTAATAATTAATTTACTGAGCCTCCTCAACCTTGGTTTGGGATCTGCCCCAGAGTACATGTAGGCAACATCCAGTTACCTTGATACAAGCCATTTGATTTTAGTTTAAAGATCTGTTGAATGTCCCCGAAGTTGGTGGCAGTTAGGTGGAGTAGGCCTTGTCCTAGAATTCTTAGGTCAGAGCTTGTTGTCAGATTACAGGCATACCTTATAACCAGCCGCGGTCCGTGCAGGTAAAGCGGTGGGGCGGTGTAAGGGGGGACTGGAGGGACGATGCAGGGGGAAAATTAAATAAAGAATTCATTTTCCCTCAGCATCGTCCCTCGGAATCTCCCCTTACACGGCCCCACCGCCCCACCGCTTTTACCTGCACGGACCGCAGTTGCTTATAACTCTTTGGTCACAGTTTGTGGATATACTACAGACTGGCCTAAGATGTCCCTAGGTAACAACATATGGTGTCTTGGTATGCTCTAGGGTGACCTCCATTAAACTCTTTCCAGTTGCTCAACCCAAGAAACAGAGATGCATCTCCCCAGAAAGCAACACAAAACTACATGACTAAGCCCCTAAAAAAATGATAAATTACTGTCCACAAAAAGTACACCTGTGTGTACCATAATACATATTCTAGAAAAAGTGTAACCTAAAAGCTTGATAAATAAACAGCATTTTGACAGTAGAAGGAAGTAGTCCATACGTGGAAAGCTTGTGTTCATTTCTTAGTTGTTGTGTCTTACTAACTTCCATTTTCTATGTCACTGTATACATTCACTGTAATAAATGTTGTACCCTTTTATTCTGCTGTGGCAACTATTAGTCCCTATCCATGGCCGCTGTTGGTGACTGTGGAGTGTCTGTGCTAAACAGCCCAGAGCACAAGTAAATTCTATATCAAGTCCTCTGCCATGCTTCCTACACATTGGGTGAGAGATGCTTTTTTTGGCAAAGGTTCTTTTTGAGCAGTACCTTCTGCACGAGCGCTGTCCCTGGAGCTTCCTGCCACATGGTCTGTTTGTGATACTACCTGCATTAAAGGTCTGTTCCTGGTGTTTGGTGCTCAAAGGTCTTTCCCAGATCCTACATGTATGTAGGTCTGTCTCTGGTTCCCCTATACACATAGTCTGCCCTGAGACCTCCTTGCTTGATGCAGGCAGGGGGCCAGACCTAAATTTGCCAAGGTGCAGCACCTATCAATGCGTTTAGAGAGTGGGATCCTTATTGCTTGCAAGATTCTGTGCACTTCCACATAATGCCACAAGCTCTCACGTTTCTATTTCCATTCGTGAGTAGCTCAGCCAAACCTTGTTTTTCTTTTCTTCCTGGGATTCAAAGTTCTGCTTAGTCTATTACAAAATTAAGAACAGAATGCAAAGACAAATCAGGGTCTGAAAGAGTTATTTACACATAGGCCTTTAAACTAAGGGTGGGCGTAGTTCGCGAAGTAATGCTTCGCGAAGCTACGCAAAGTGCAGTTCGCGCTACGCAAGCTTCGCGTAGCACTACGCGAACTGCGTAGCGCACTGTTTGCAATGATTGCACAGTGCCGGATGCTTGTCCGCACTGTGCAATCATTGAAAACGGCAACTTGCACAGTGCGAGCTGTCTTTACTGCCGCTCGAGTAGATTTTTACTCGAGCGGCAGCTTTCTCAACGCGGACTGGTAGTTTCTCATCGCGAGCGGTCGCAAGCATACGCGACCACTCGCAATGAGAAACCTGACCTCCCAGCGTTGAGAATCTCGCCGGGAGGTTTATTTTCCACGCTCGCGATCGGCAACTTGATGTTGCTGATCGCGAACGAGAAAAAGTCTCGCCGGGATGTCATTTTGCTTGCTCGCGGTCGCCAACTTGACGTTGAGGACCGCGAGCAAGCAAAAAATGACCGCGGCACTACGCTACGCTACGCTACGCGTGTTCGCACTGTGCTACGTGCAATTCGCGTTGTGCGAAGTAGCGCAAACTTCGCAAACTACGCGAGCGTAGCGTAGCACTTCGCCCAGGGTTACTTTAAACTCTGTTTCCACTACTGCAGTGGGTCTGTGTTCACCCCCTCTGAATCCAATTCAACCTCATCCTGGGCAAACATGTCTATATCTGTGCTCAGCTCCCCCTTCCCACGCTACATACACAAGAGAAATGTACAGAAAATACCCATAGGATCAACTGAGCAACAACACACTACTGAAAAGTTGACATTTCACATCACCTGGGCTCGTCCTCTCCTTCACCTTCCAGTTTTCTTCTCGTCTTCTACACATCTCATTTCTTTTTCACGTCTCATTGGGGGCATACTTTGAAGCCCATGCCATTCCCAACTTGTCACAGTTTCTTGTGGGGTCTTTTAGGCTTGTCCAGTCCAACCCTTCGTTGTGACCAGGCTGAAAAGGTGCAACCTCACTGACTGATGGAGAGCCTCATGAAACACAGGCTGAGACCTAAAGTGGCCGGCCTGTGTTCAATAAGCGAGGCTTCTGTACGCTACGTAGGGGTATGGATCTACCCTGGTTCACTGTTTGGGACCACAGTGGGTCAGGACTGAAAACACTTAAGCCCTGCAAAACATGCAACAGCTGGCACATGCAAAATTAGTGCTTGTGCCTTATCAACATGCCTGACTGTCTGGTGCTCAGGATGAACACAGGCTAGACAGACATAAACAAAACCATATCTCAGTGGCTGCAGTAAAATAAAAGTAATACAAGCCACAAAATTTGGAGGACAGCACTCAGATTAACCCACTGCAGCAGTTGTAACTATAAATCAAATGCTAACAAATGTGCATTTCTCATGATGGAAAGTAGTTTCATACACCTCCGCCAGTGCATGGCCTTGCGTTAATTAGGTATCCCATTGTCGGTGTAATTTCAGTGTTGGATGAAATGTGTTTGGGATTGACTGTTTTCCAAAATTATTCAAGAGACAGTTTACTTAACATTGCCCTATGACTTTCAACAAAGCATGCATATAAGGATTGTTCGACTTGGCCCTCTCTCTAGGGTCATTCCCAAACTTTTTGGCTTCACTCTCCTGTTTTCTGAACCTGTTTTTGCTGACTCTTAGTACTCTGCACTCTTTACCACTGTTAACCAATGCTAAAGTGCTTGTGCTCCCTCCTTTAAACAGTGAAATTGGCTTGCGCCGAATTGGAACATTTAGTTTACTCGTAAGTCCCTAGTTAAGTAGTACTACAGGTACCCAGGGCTGGAAATTAAATGCTACTAGTGGTCCTGCAGCACTGATTGTACCACTCACTTAAGTAGCCCTTGAAAACATGTCCCAAGCCTGTCAGTGCAGCTTGTGTGTGTGCAGTTCTAGACCTCCATTTTAACCTGCCAAAATAAACCTTTTGCTAGGCCTTAACTTTCCGTTTTAATACATATAAGATACCTATAGGGTAAACCCTAAACAGTCAATGAGACAGGGTGCACTGTGTTTAAACAGTTGGGCAACTACTTTTAAGTTTTACATGTCCGGTTGCGAAGCCTACCTCCCCAATAGGATAACATTGGGTTACTTTATCACATTTAATAGGTGATCATATTTGGTGGGAGCAGGTAGGAAAGTCAAGTTTGGTATCTGAGGAATTGTAATTTAAACACTTCTTAATGGTAAAGTCGGATTTTAAGTCACAATTCTGAATAAGTCACTTTTAGAAAGTTGGCATTTTCTTGTCCTAACCATTTGGTGCCTGCAGCCTGTTTCCTGGGGCACATGACTAGGTGTAGTTGGCAATTGGCCTTTGTGTATTCCTCCCAGACAGCATCACAATAGAGGGTCTGAGTGATGGCAAGATGGGCCGTCTCTGGCAGAATGAGGGGGGTGGAACTCTTACCTTCCACTTCAAAGGCTCAGGCCCAGCTCACACACAAAGCACTTCACATTAGCCTATTGTGACCCCACACAATCTGGGACCAGGGCAGGGAGGCGGGAAATTCTAGAAACCTCTGCAGGGGAAAACTCCAGAAGCATCTTCAACTTCAAAGCGGGCACCAGGTATAAAAAGGAGACCCTCAGACCCACTCTTCAGTACATTCCTGGACCTGTGGATCCTACAGAAGAAGACGCCCTTCTGCCCTGCTGGTTGAGGCCTGCCCTGCTTGCTGAGAAGGAAGACTGGAACTGCTCCCTTCATCCCAGACTGAGTGACTCCAAGGGTCAGCTGACTGACCTCCTGTTCTGAGCTAAAGGGACATAACAAGCCTCAGAGGTCTCCCTGCATCTGCCAAGCTGACCTGCATCCTGGACCTGCAACTGGAACTGCCTGAGCCCTGCTGGCCTCTGCCAGAGTGAGTCCCTGATCCCCAAGTGGTGCCTCCACAGAAACAAGTAGTAATCCTAAAGTTTTGGGCTCTTTGTGTTCGTGAACAGTCCCATTCATGCCGAGATTTTGCTGTCCGCCAACGCAAAGCTCAGGTTAACCTGACTCTTTGTGCTACAGCAAGCACTAGTGACAACCGGCAACGCAAGATCTGCACTTCGCGCTACAACATTGACAGCCCACGGTGACTGTCAATGAGAATCTCCTGCAATGAACATCGACGACTTCCGCAGGACCTTCGCACTAAAGCAACGACCATCGACAAAGCCCAGCATGCTTCTTGCGATACAGCGACGACCATCCAGATCGCTCCCACTGCTTTACGCGGCCACCTCCACCACAATCAGAAATCTTTGCGCTAGACATTAGAAGGTAACTTTTTCAGCGGGACTAACCTGGTACCTGTGTCAGGCCCGCATTCCATTGTGGTCTGCTTAAATTTGAGAATTTCACCCAGTCTCACACAACCAGATAACCTCGAGTGGCGCTTTGTGCTTTTGGGCATGATACTTACCTGAAATCTTTAGAATTGCATATTTCCAATTCTACTAATAGGATTTTTTTACATTTTGGTTTCAAATAAATTATTAATTTTTCTCAGACAGATATATGGGGAAGTTCCTCATATCTTGACCTGCCAGGGATTGATGAAGCAGTAGTATATCCCAATTAGGGTAGAACCAGTACTACCACCCATTAGACAGAGTAAGTCATGGTGGCTTAAATCCCTAACATTAATTCATTATTGTTTTCCAGTCCACCTTCGTGTAGATAGTTTTTTAACTGTAGGTCCTGACGAATCGCCTCTAGACTTGTAGAATTGCGAAGAAACATGTTGACCAACCACACGGAAGAGCGCCACACCTAAGACATTATCTTAGCATTGCGCCTTTCCTCTTTATTTTAATCAGGGTAGGAGACCCCACAATTAAAGTTATTTTTGCTGGTACTCCCAACCCTGTTTTAACTCACATAAACATCACACACCACTTATTCATCTACACTCACTAAATCTCTCACCCCCACAGCACCAAACGGCTATTTGGAAAAAGATCTCCGCCAAAGTGCCCCTCATCGGGAGCCCGTCAGGCATTGCAGCGCCGGCCAGACGAGGAGCAGCCCGATGATGAAGCATGACACCCAACTGGGTGTGTGAGGGCATTACATTCCAAAGAAATGGATTCCCATCTCTTTTTGACTCTGTAACCTACTGTCCTTTGTACATTGCTAAATTCTAGATCATTCAGGAACAGCACAACTTTAATTTTCATCTTGCAGCAGCAAGATGAACAGTGGAGAGGAGCAGATGAGACTGAACATGATGTCCAGGCCATTAAGAGGCTTCAGGAGAGACATTCCCAGCGAGAGTGGAAAGTAATGAGCCTTGCTCTAGGACAAGGACACAGAGCCTGTCTGAGAGGACATCTTTGAGGCCTGTTGTGTGAACATGAACCCAGCAAGTGGACTATGTGGTAATGTCGACAATATTGCAACTGAGCAACCATTGTATCTCCCATTACATGCACCTCACGGCAACACCAGTGGACACACAGTGACGCAAGGAGATCAATGCAAAAGCATGTGGGAGGGTCAAATAGTTACTTTAGGGCTGCTGGTTCAATGGCTAATGCTAATTTGAGTATGGTTCATGCCCTTTGGTAATGTTACAGATCAAGTAGAAACAATGGAATCTTATTCTACCCAGAATGCATCACAACTGGGAGCTTGAAGAGCTGTGGTGACACAGGGTGATTTTACAGTGTGTGATAGTGTGTACCCAGCACCCCTGACCATGATCCAGCTCAACCTTGTGTAGCATCGTGTGGCCAGGTGTCCTGGTCTGGGCTCCATCTCCCTGCTGCTATAAACTAGCCAGTGCTGATTTATTGAATTGGAAGACCCAGGCCCCTCTTACACAGGCACTAGCTACCCAAACATGTACCCGGTGCCCCTTATTTTTGTTGGCACCAAGGAGGTAACTCTTGAGGTGGACGTTGGGCGACACATGCCCATGAATAGCTGGATAGAAGCCTCAATACTCCATTATGAGAACCACTGTTAGTCCCCATCACGTAACTTGTTAGTTTTGGCAACTTGATTAATTCTCAAACCCAAACAGTTTTAAAGGAATCCCTGTCGAAATCCCATCTGAAGCCAATCACTGAAAAAAAGGGAATCAGAACAAATATGAAGGCCTTTGAGAGAAGGAATATCACAACCCTTGCTGACCTCTACTAGTTTTATCTTTTCCGCCGAATCATTCATTCTGTCTGTGACCAATAACCCCATCTGTATTTATGAAAGAGATCTTTTATGCCTCGCTGAGTTTTACCTTGATGTTCTCTTAACCTGGCCAGAGTATTGCCACCTAAAACCATGGCTTGCGGCCAAAGAACACAACCAGTCATTCAGTGAGATCTTCTTTTCTTGCCTTCCTAACTCATTCCCTCAAGACACTAATCATCCCATCTAGATTTCACCAAGATTTCATCCCAACTTTAACAAGACATTCCCTGGAGAAGGTACTAAGAGGATTTAAAGATTTAGAGCCCCTCTAGTATTTGTTTCGTACTTGTGCCCACTAAATCACCCATTTATCGTTACCACTTAAGACCGCATTATGAGTTGGCTGCAGCAGTGTCTCCGGGGGATACCGCTCGAGGCAACTATGACTTTTCCAGTGTCTCTTATCCTGGAATTACCTGATCTGTAAACACCAGACCCAATAAATATGAACATGAGACACTGGGCCCAGATGCATCAGCCGAGCTGGAGGACTGCAGGAAGCTGCTACGCCCTGCCCCACCTGCCTTTTTACTTTAGGAAGTAGCCTAAAAAACTACCACGAACAAGTTAAGGAACATAATCCCCCCAGCCGCCTCATGTCACCAATGCATCCCTGCCATGGCCAAGAAAAAAGCCCCCCAGGCACTTATAACCTGCTCCATGCAGGTGGTAAATGTCTGCTGATTTGGGTCAATTATTTCGACACAATATATATATATATATTGACACAATTTTTACAAAATATATCTAGAGAAAACAACACAGGATTGTATCGTGTATACCTGAATCTGTGTGTGTCTGTGGAAATAACTCACAGGGAGATACATGCTAGAATCTTCAAATCTGGCCCCAGTATCGCCCTGTGTAGTTAATTGTGAACTTGTAATGAAACCCTCAAACAGAAGTGATAATAAGAGTCGGTGATGTGCCTCCAGCACCCACTGTTTGCATCCTGTTGTCCATACCTGCAGATCATATCTAGCACCTTTTCACCAGTTCCTTGGTGCCTGTATTCTTGTTGCTACATCTGCCTTCACTGCACCTAGTAGCAAGCCCCCCTGTGAACTTGCAACCTCCATTTGTCCCCTTTCCGACAGTGCTGCAAGTCACTCCTGACCAGTCTAAGGTTTATAAAAACATATTAGAAGGATGAAATGATACATTATATGCAACACACTCCTGATCCACACAACCGGCAGCACGTTGATGGCCACACTTCCTGCAGATTCCCTCTATGCCATGAGGAAAAGCTGTTTAGTTTACTTATTATAAAAAAAAGTCCAAATTACAAATAATAACTCATGCAAATGGTATTGAAAACCTAATTTTATTGTTTTCATATTTTGCTTTGTTTGCTCCTTTATCTTGAACTCATGAACTTAATAGATTATCTTTTTGACTTTCCTGTATCAATACCAGTGTCTTACAACACTGGCATGGTATTGTACCCTTTTCGTTGTCACTGTCCCCCCTATCAACATCTGGAAAAGTACATTATGGCATGCTGTCCTTCTGGTTTGTTGTAGTTATTGACTTCAGTGGCCGCTGGTGTGAATTGTTCCTAACATACTGTGTACATTTGTTTCTACTGGTTGTCTGTCCTACTACAGCCAGTACATTCTGTGAGAATGCAAAGGTTTGTCTTTTATAAAGTGCACTGGTCAGAGAAGACACTGTAGCCATCAAGCATTGTTTTGTGTCATGGATTTTAAAAGTAGTATTTACTTGTATTGTAATTGAGCCAAATTCACAAAAGCATTTATGAGTAAGGAGGTAGTACAGTTTTATGTAGTCATAAATACCTTTGTGAAACAGCCCCAACATGTCCAACTTACTATTAGTAATAAGTGCAAAGAGGGCACAGTCCTTTCTAGTTCTAATAATTGTATATAAATATGTTATGAGTATTCCTATTATTCTCGTTTTAAAAGTTTTACGGCCAATTTGCAAAGGTATGTAAAAGTAGGTAAAAGAGTACTATAGGAGTCATACTTTACGTACTCCAAAATCCCTTTGTCTTAGATGACTACGAAAGCCTCAGCATTAGGATCCCCAATAATGCAGCGGATAGACATAGGTTTTCTAAGAGGCTCAGTGTACTATATGCTATTTCTTTCTTGCTATTTATCCCAGTGGAGTGCCCCATAAGCACAAGGAATAAAGCTTTTGAATGTGCAGGAACTGGTGAAAGCCAGTAGGGCAAGGCCATAGTACTCTGCCGCCCCCAGTGGCACAAACGAGCAGGTACTATAATGACTCTCCTAGCAGCCACTGCTGCCAGTTTTCTGGAGTGACAGTGGCCAAATGTGACTTTGTCTAGAAAATAAAAAATATTTTTGTACTGGTCCATGTAAAGCCAACTGAATAAACAGTGTCTGACTCATAGCATCCATCACACAAATATATCAATTAGATTACTGCCTGACTAAATGTGCATGCACTAAAAAATATATTGCTTTAGAATTCATTTCCACCCTACTGCCAACAACATTTTCATAAATGTATTCAAGCAGAGTGAGCGTACAGTATGACTGTCTTGAAATAAAATGTAATATTAGTTCATCTTATGCTTATGTGAGTCTCAGGCATTTCTGCCTTTCCTGATTGACACCGAATGGGGCAATGCTTCCCCAGTCTACTGTTTCTCAGACATCATGCTCGAGCTTTGAGAACACTCAGACAAGATTAAAAGATACTGTTTAATAAATAACCCAATGCATTTGTAAATTAAGAAATGGATGGGCTATTTACTAGTTTTCTTAATTTTGAAAAATGCTAGGAGGTTCCTTTTTTCTAGTTATTGTGCGGCAGATTAAAAACATTGCAACTGTTTGATTTTGTAGGGTTAGCGTGTAAGTCTGCTGGTTTGGTACAATAATTACAGCTTTCGAAATATCCCATGGCGTTGGCATTAAAATCTATGAACATTGGATAATTCGATGCATACACCTAACCCCAGACCGGCAAATTGTCTCCTGGCAGAAAACTCCCTAGTTTAGAGTTGCAATTAAGCTACCTTATCAATTTGTATGTTTTTGTCAAGCGGGTAAATATTTTTCCAGGTGGAGAATCTACTTCCAAGCACCTCCGTGAAATAAGAGACTGTTCCAGATGTGTTGCATTGTTCCCTTATTACATATATTCCCAGGGTGAAAATGGTCATGCCAAATCTTTATACACAAAGATCAGACTTGGCCATTTCAAGAATCGCACATGGCCACACTCCAGCAGGCCACTAAGCTCCTTTTTCTCTGCCATTACCCTTAAAACTATGGCAGAGCAAAATCAACTTGTGGATCTTCCCCCAATCGCAAGTGGAATTTCCATTCAGAAAGATCTGTAAATGCTGAATTTGGAAATCACTATATGGCTTTTCTGACCACAAATTAAATGTTTGCACCTTTGTGATGTGCAAAGAGCCTTATGAATTGGACCCAAAGTTTAGTTTAGAAGCAAGAGTTTAGACCATAAAAGACTCAAAACAGTTTGATTAACTCAATTGATGTGGAAAGTTGGTGCCAAACTAAAATATACCGTCCCATTCGTGCTCCACCAACTTCAGAAAGTATACTACATTCAAGGCTGTCAAAACGGCCAATTTTAATTATTTGAAAAAGCAAGACTCTTCTTTCATCTAGTAAGAAATATGTATTTTCACCACATCTGCCACGCCTGAGGTATCAGTAAATTTTGTTTCATGGCCAGTCTTTATCAGTTACAATGGCCCATGTAGTCCTCTCAGCTTTTGTCCACACGTGTACTCTAGACACTTTCTCTAATTCTTCCTGCCTGTCCACATATGTTCTAAACTCTTTCATACGTGTCCTAGACTCTTTCTAGATCTGCATGCCTGTCCACAATAATTTGTTTATTTATTTTATTTAATGTTATATTCTTAGGTATGTCCACATTATTGGTTTTATTTTATATGTTTATAAAGTGCACTCCACCTCAAAATATCTCTGTACTGTACATTGGAGCAGCATAGATTCATGGTATCTTTCCAAGAAGCAAGAGAACAGATGACAACAAGAATGACCAGAAGTTGTAATCTAGTAATATATCATCATGCAACAGGGCAAACCCTAAAGTAAGAGGGAGAAAATAAGAACCTAGGATGCCCAAGGAAAAATCTCGAAGAGTATAAAAGGAAGATTAATGTTGAAAGACTAGGAGGGCGAAGGGATAGTAGAAGTGTTAGGAGGGAAAGGGAGGGACAGATAAGACCTGGAGAAAAGTAGAGGCAAGTGGAAGACTAAAGGTGCAGAGAGCAGGATGGAGATGACATTCCCCATGCCTGTCCACAGGTGTACATGAAACTCCTTCTCCATTTCTGTCCTTCTTTGTACACTAGACACATTACATTATTTTGCCACGAAAGGCCTTTATTACAAATAATCTTATCCTAGTAAGACACAGATCCAAATTCAATATAGATGTTCAAATAATATGGATCAGTGAACTAAACCGATTGTCCCCGTTTGTTGTCCCGAAAGGGGTATAGAAACATATCTTCTTAGGGATAAAAAGACCTTAAGCCTAGCATGCTGGTGCATTTTCCTTGTGAATGTGAATTCTTAGAGCCTACAAGGTGCATAGCTGCACCCTAGGATGCCCCGTAATCTACACTTGTGAAATAACCTTATAAAATCTAGTTCATACTCATATATTTTTTTGTAATTCAGCACTATAAACATCTTTTCTTTCATTGCTAAGTGTTGTAAATAACAGATGTTGCTATTTCCAAATTTGTGGTACTCAATATTCTCAATGTGGAAGGATAGAAGGGTGAGTATCTCTTGCCACTCGACTCGTCCTCCACAACAATGCATCTGCAGCTGCTATTGTTCAACTCACCTTAACATTCTTCAGGCATCTCACACAATCGATTAAATAGTGTATTAGAAAGCAGTCAACATTGAGGTTTTAATTGGTTTAATTACAATTAGGCCAAGATAAAACATGTGGTTAATTAACTTGTATTTGTCATCAGACAAAGACCAGTACTCACTGTTGTGCTAAAAAATTTGAAAAAACTAAGAAAAATATGTTTTTTGAATCAACTTCATACTTTTATCCTTCTTCATCTTCGTCTTTTAGCAGTGATGTCGTGGCTCCAAGTTCTACGTTCTGCAAAGTCTACACCTTGACTCCGTTTCTCGCCAACAACCGCGAGAAGCGAGGACTGGCTCTCGATGGGAAGCTGAAACACGAAGATACGAACCTGGCATCGAGCACATTGTAAGGGTACTCTCTTAATACTGAAGCTGTCTACTTAACAATGCTTGAAGTGTTATGATATGCAACAGCATTACAACTGCTACTAAACATATGATTTTACATAAAGTGCAACCTGTTTGCATCACACATTGCTAAGGTCTGCTTTTTGAAATAGTCCATTGCTACTGAGATAACAGGCATGACACTCATAATTAACTTACATTGGAGTCTAAGGGCTTACCAATGTAGAACTAAGACACTCAGGGCCACATGTACTAAGGGGTTTTTGCATCCATAACACATACAATGAGGCAAATGGCAGGCTGTGTGTGGGCACAAACCCCACTTACAAAGAGCTAAAGATGCATTGCAAGTCACGAAAAAATACGCAACTCACATTATCCACAATAGGAATCCTTGGAAATTGTGAGGAAAAGGGGACAGCAATGAGTGTGGAAAAGGGACGGCCCCTGTTCCTTGTGAATTGCAAGGATACATATCAATGGTTTGCAACTGCAGAAAAAGACTATCGACTCCTGAATCGGGGTAATATCCCTCAGCAAAGTAGAAGCTGTTGCTGAGAGACAGCTTCCACTGTGTGAATCCAGCTGCAAGGGTTCAGCAGACAGTTGTCCATGAGATCCTTGGCTGCTCTCTCCAGTGTTTCAGTACTTAATTTGTAAAAAAAAAAGAAGTGCCAGAGCCCTTGTCAGGAGGCCATTGCAGCTTGCACCACCCATAGCCTCCACTAGCAATGCCGATGACAGTACCATCACAACTAACCATCAAACTCATACAAGTGTGACAATTCTGACTTTAAATATACATTAAAATGACCAATGCATGCCTCCCAAGCTATTCTTACAGTTTTGCGTGGCAGCCATTGCTGATTTTAATGTATATTTAATTATTAAACAACTTCTTTTGTGCTTCTCACAAAATTAGACAAACAGTGCCACCATGTGTCAGCTGGTATAAGAGCCGGTGTTGACAATAAACTGCCGGTGTTGAGCACCGGAAGCCACCGGCTCAAATTAAGCACTGTCAGTGTCCCGTTGAACAGTGATACATTCCATTTTCATTACAGTACCTCTTGCTATAAGGGACCGGGCTGCAATGATAGCATTTGGAATCCTGTTTCATTAGTATTAACAAGGCTGGGGCTATGCCCTTTTGAACAGTGCTGGATTAGTGCAACAGATGCTCAAAAAATGGCTGCTTACCATGAAAGTGCTTTGCAAAAACGGCTTCTAGTTATTGACCGGATCCTTCATATATTTGGCCCTCATTGCTTTGCTCTGCCTGCCTCTTTGAAAACACCCAAAAACCCTTAGTGAATAACATCCTAGTTATTCACTATTGCCATTTATAATTCTATATGTGGTAGCTCTTGAAAAAGCAGTGCAGAACTTTTCACAGGTGTATGCCTTTAGTAAGGCTGCCTTCATGTAGGTCCCATAGCATTGCGGTAGATGTAGTCCTCACATCTTTCATTTAGTTATTCATTGTTCATTTAGCAGTAAATTACTGATCAATGTTGAGTGAGGTTATCACCTTTAATTTAAACAGCTAATCTAGTTAATTGTTCACTGAAGGTAAGCTCCTCTAGTCTTTGAGGTAAGTACACAGCCTCTTCTCTGTAAAATTATCAGCAGAACATTCCAGATAGAAGACCAGAGAAGTGGGTCTGGGAGCTGAGGCTTAAGGAATGGCTCCCTCATTCAAGATACACATGGGCTTTAGTTTACAGTGCTCTGCTACACCCACTGCTGAAATAAAGTAATTTCAATTGGATGGCACACTATTACCCCAGGAAGTAGTCTTTTCGCACCATACATGGAAAATTACATAGGTTCGGAACATCGCCACATATTTCCGCTCATGTATAGGTACCTAGCCCTGCAACAACTTGTCACTTTCCTTAACCGCTGGTTTCTTGCCTTAACAGCTGGTCACTTGCCATAACATGCCCCTGCATTTCAGTAACTCTGTATTGCATTCTTCTAAACCAGCACAACATCAGACATGCAGTTTTCCAGTTACCACACACTTCTTCCATGTTCATGGCACTCTAAATGTAAGTCATTAGCTGGAGAATAAGTGTTGGGCACTGAGAGGATGGGTGAAGAGGAGAGTTGCCTTATTCCTTTCCCTTAGTTTAGTGGTATGTTCTAGTGTGACATGCATGACTTGTACGTGACTTGTGGAAGAGGTGTGGCGCAGCAGCCAGGGCGGCTGACTCTGGAAAACCGGGGCTCACAGTTCGATCTCCGGCGGCAGGTTAGCCCAGCACCATGTGACTCTGGGCAATAGCTCGCTCAATCTTCCCGGTGGCCCCCAGCGCCTTGACACCCTTAGGGGTAATTGTTCGCGCTTTACAAATACTGGTATTTCATTTCATGCAACCTCGTATTAATTTCTGACACAAGGATGCATTTTGCACTAAAAAATAGTGCAAAAAATAAAAGAATCGCAAATAACAGCCACTCGTATTCTGTTGTTTGTGTTCATTCATGGTAAAGTTTTACTGTGAATGGAGCATTAACTGTACAAATTTACTGCTGGTGGCACGTAATTACACAATGTGGCGTAATGGCATCATTTTAGGAATTTTGGCTAACAAGCGAAATTCTCCAAATTAAGCAAATTACACCAGTGTAATTAAAATGTTGCCCAGGCCTGCTTCCTGTTGGAGGGGGTTTGTAGAGAATCAGGTGACGAGTCACTATGTGGTTTGAAGAATGTATCCTGCTTTTGGTTGTAACTCCTGTATTCAGTGCTTAATTTGAGTCTGTGTTTTTCGGTGCTCGGCACAGGCACTTAATTCACAACACCAGCACTTATGACAGTCTGCCACATGGTGACACTGTTTATCTAATTTAGAGATCAGTACAACAGCAGTTGTTTATTAATTCAATATTCATTTGAAATGGCTCACACCCATTGCCCAAGCCATTCTTGTAGCTTTGGGGGCCTGGAATAGTCTAAAATGTCACACTTGTAGGAGTGTGATGGTTAGTAGTTGTGTTTGTACTGTCATTGGATGCGCTGGCAGGGGCAATGGGTGTTGCATGCTGCAGTGGCCTCTTTACGAGCGCCCTAGCACTTATTTATTCACAAATAAAGCACTGCCTGCCTGTCAGGACACAAGGGAGAATGAGATGAACCTGGAACTAGATCTTTAATATGGGAAAGTGCTACAGCTCACCTCTCAGTCAGGAAGCAGCAATTTGGGTCAAAGGATCAAGACACTCTGTGGGTGGAAAACTAAATGAAAGTGAGTTACAAGGCAGTGATGTATGTTTAAGGTAGTATATGGCTCTAGAACTACAGTGTCACATGAGACAGCAGCATTCCTGAGGCCAGCAGTGTTGTATATGAACACATCGACTGCTGGTCACCACAGTGGGTGGATTATTGTGACCAGAATCTGTGTAATCGAGAAGCACAGCTATGCTGCTGTGCAGCCTCATGTCAGCAAAAAAGTGGGCACGAGCTAGAGGAAACATATCATCAGGATCCCAAACAGAGTGAGAAAGGAAGTACCAATCTGAGTGGTGGCAAAGGCAAGCTGCATGAAATGCAGAGGTTACGGATTGTGAAGAGGTACTGCATTAGGAAATGGTGAGGTGTGGAGTGATATGATTACAGTGATTAAGTTGATGGATGTACTATCCTAAGTTGATTATGTACTTTCTTAAGTTGATGGATGTACTATCTTAAGTTGATGGATGTACTATCTTAAGTTGATGGATGTACTATCTTAAGTTGATGGATATACTATCTTAAGTTGATGGATGTACTATCTTAAGTTGATGGATGTACTATCTTAAGTTGATGGATGTACTATCTTAAGTTGATGGATGTACTATCTTAAGTTGATTATGTACTATCTTAAGTTGATGGATGTACTATCTTAAGTTGATGGATATACTGTCTTAAGTTGATGGATGTACTATCTTAAGTTGATGGATGTACTATCTTAAGTTGATGGATGTGCTATCTTAAGTTGATGGATGTACTATCTTAAGTTGATGGATGTACTATCTTAAGTTGATGGATATACTATCTTAAGTTGATGGATGTACTATCTTAAGTTGATGGATGTACTATCTTAAGTTGATGGATGTACTATCTTAAGTTGATTATGTACTATCTTAAGTTGATGGATGTACTATCTTAAGTTGATGGATATACTGTCTTAAGTTGATGGATATACTATCTTAAGTTGATGGATGTACTATCTTAAGTTGATTATGTACTATCTTAAGTTGATGGATATACTATCTTAAGTTGATGGATGTACTATCTTAAGTTGATGGATGTACTATCTTAAGTTGATGGATATAGTATCTTAAGTTGATGGATATACTATCTTAAGTTGATGGATGTACTATCTTAAGTTGATGGATGTACTATCTTAAGTTTATGGATATACTATCTTAAGTTGGTGGATGTACTATCTTAAGTTGATGGATGTACTATCTTAAGGTGATGGATATACTATCTTAATTTGATGGATGTACTATCTTAAGTTGATTATGTACTATCTTAAGTTGATGGATGTACTATCTTAAGTTGATGGATGTACTATCTTAAGTTGATGGATGTACTATCTGCCTCCTCTTGCTTCATCACCTCTTTTAGCGTTCGGCAGAATGCAGTTTTCCCAACAGCAGAGCTTCTAAGGGCTCTGAACAGCAGAGCTACTAAGATGGAGCCTTCTGGGACTTCTCATCAACATTATTCCAGATGGATCTATTGCAGAACACATTGACTGCTTGTACTTCCTCATTGAATCTTGCCTGGCTCCACCTTTGACAAAACCACAGCAAGACTAAGTGGAAATCCACATCCGCCAGATGGCAGTACCTACCAGAGAAAACCAGTGCAGCAATAAGATGCCCTTCCGTGAAACACTGGAAACCTTAAGGCAGACTTCCCTAACTAGAAAAAATCAAGGGCTTCATCCTGTTCCACTGAAGTTCCTGCCAAGAGTGGTGAGATTGATAGTGCCCCCTTGTTTCAGCACTTACAGTTAGCCTCTGCCAGAATGACTTTGTGCCACAAGAAAGACAAACACAAACATGGCCTTTTTTGTACAGTCCCTTCCTCCTACCTTAGGCCAACCACAACCCTTCGAGATGTAGACTTGTTTGTAGACAATTCCCACTGAAAATCCCATGTTGTAATTTCTATCTTGAACCTTCACCTTAGATGTTAACTATAAACTTTCATCAAGTTGGGGGTTTTCTTTGTCCCTGCTGTAACATGGTTAAGAACACTTTTTAGCGATTTATCCTATTTTGTCTTCCAAATGTTAAGGCGTTTTAGGTAAATATTTTCTCTTTAGGAGAATTTGATCTTGTAAATGAAACAAAGTTGTACTTATTAATGTCTGCTCCCACTTAGCACATGTGGTGGAGGTAAGCCTTTGAGTGTGGTGGGTGCTGCTACTGGTGAATAAAAAAGATCTTGATGAAGTCTTTGACATACCCTTTTCTCTTAGCCTCTGGTCGAGGGGGTTGTGTGAGATAAAGTATATCATGGTTGCCCTCCAGCCACTCTTTTCTGCTTATCCAGGTGTTTTCTCCCAATATTGTTTTTTACAATTTTCTGTTTTGAAAATACAGTAAGGAAGCCTTTTGCATGTTACTAGGTGGTAGCTTGCTGGTTATGTTTATTCATATAGCTGCTCGCCACTTAACAGGTGAATTGTGCTACACAAAAATAATCTAACAATAACACACAGTTTTG
Source organism: Calotriton arnoldi (assembly GCA_963921515.1). Taxonomy (NCBI): domain Eukaryota; kingdom Metazoa; phylum Chordata; class Amphibia; order Caudata; family Salamandridae; genus Calotriton; species Calotriton arnoldi. The sequence goes on along the minus strand of CAWUFW010004421.1, from coordinate 1,403,793 downwards.
GGAACGGTGCATGTCAAAAATTGAATTATTACTTTGGGAGGTAGTGAACCCATCAGATTAATAAGGCACTATCTTGCTAGGTTACAGCACACTTCACTGAGAAACCTCTGCCAAACCCATGTTAGCTATACACAAGCATCAGGCCTTTCCCCAGAGAAAAGGTTTGAGCAGTACCAAACAACATTAAAGACAAGAACACAATAGAATTAAATTCCTAAATCAATTTATGAAAACCAGTACACATTTAATAAGGAAAATTGAACATAAATGGCTAAAATAAAATTAAAGGATCCAGAGAAGTTATAGAGCAATTAAAGTAAATAGTTCCAATCTGTCCAACTTCAGACTAATCTCTTTGCTGCCGGCATTTAAAAAGATATTACAGAAGCTTATCTCTCTAGTTTTCTAGAACAGTCGGGCTTCCTCCCTGGCCTCAGGTCTGAGACTACTTTGCTGGAGGTTGCTGACACCATCAAGCTAGCGGTAGATCGGGGGAGCCAGGTGGCCCCGGTTCTCCTTGACCTATCCGCAGCTTTCGACACTGTCTCCCACCCTATACTTATGCAGCGTTTAGGCAACATAGTTGTCGGTGGTCCTGCATTGGCATGGATTTCCTCCTTCCTGACAAGCAGACATCAATCTGTGTGGATTACTCCATTTTCCTCCAAACAGAAACCTCTGGGTTTTGGGGTACCTCAAGGATCTGCCTTGAGTCCCACATTATTCAATATTTATATGACTCTACTTGTGACTCTTGTAGAAGCATGTGGTGTACAAGTAGTTTCATACTGCTCCTCACCCTGGATAAAGAGGCCCTAATGCGCTGAGAAATTTCAAGGCTTGCATATTGGCAGTGTTTCTATGGATGCATGCCAGCAACTTCCAATGCAATGCCAGCAATAAAAAAAATACTTATTTTTGGGATCCCTCCTCCCAACTGGGACAATGACATCTGGCCTAGTGGGATCCCGCCTCCACCAGCCCCTGCCATGGTGACCCGCAATCTGAGGGTGAAATTTGATAGCTCTTCCACCTTCGCCCCCCAGGTGGCCAGTGTAGTAGGCTCCTGCTTTGGATTACTTATGAGCATAAAAAAGTTTCTCTACCTTCTCCCTCTACCACAGCAGAAAACAGCCATACAGACCCTGATCACCTCACGGTTGGACTATGCCAACTCACTCTATTGGGGCATGCCAACCTTTCTCCTGAAGAGACTGCAGCTGATTCACAACGCTGCAGCACGACTTCTGCTGAAACTCATTAGGAGGGTGATAAGGCCGAATTTTGCACCCTAATTTCACTTACGTATCTCCGGCAGATGATCTTTTATTGCCTGCTAAAAAATGTGGAGGGAAGAATACACTTTACCAATTATACAATTTCCCTCCCATCCGTATCCAATAACAACGAACTCCAAATTTAGCTTTTGTAGATTTATTACAAAGCCAGAAACAACAAAATATAGACACACCTCAAAATCAAGGTATAGAGATACATGAAAACGAATACAGAGCCCAATCTACACATATAGTTCATACGACAAAATAGGCATAAAATGATGCATTCCAATATGAGAACACAGCAGAGTATAGATGCTGCATCCAAATCTCTTTTCATTTGTATTTCGGAATTTAGAATAATCTGTCCCTACTCTGCATCTAAAGTGGCATCCCTTTTCTTCCCTTCCTAGCAAATTCCCCAAAAGTTGTCAGCACGTGTTGACTTCCAAAGAAGTACACTCACGTCAAATGGGTCAGATAGCTTAGAGCTACAGAGCTCGTTCTAAGATGCTCTCCTCGCTCAGTCAAAAACAGAAGAAGTCCTCCAGATCTGTCCCTGTACCTAATTCAAAAAGGCAAAGTTACACCCCTGATGAGTCACATGGTACATTGTTCAGTGAACACCTTCTTCAGTAACCTTCCACAAACTCAATTAAATTTACACGACTGTCCGCCGACCTTGGCTCCCAATTTCTCCGAGCACAGAAGGTGTCCTCCCTTTCTCTTGTCCGAGCGCTTCAAAGACATTCCTTTCCTCCCTTGTATCTTCTTAAATCTGAATGAACGAGGTCAAATTCCTGCACCTGCAGTAGGGGTGAAACGAAAACATTCTACACACATAAATTTTAATTAGCTCCTGACCTTAAGAGCAAACGAGGAGAAATGAAACCTTGAAGGAACGAAAGTCAGGCCTATGATTCTGGGTAACTTAAAACACTCTTTAATATGCATTCGCTACACAGGCCTTTATATGAATCTTATAACAGTGAATACATCTGGTTACTTTTAATCAACATATACGTGTACAATTACATGATTTCTCTAAATACACACGAAATATTAATCAGTTCTGTAAAGCACGTCATGATTTTTCTTCACAGATCTTCAAACGATGATATATAAACTTAATTTTAATATGCACGAAGTTCAACCACACATTGAATATATACGAGTGCAATTTGTTCATGTGTATAATGCACCCCTTACAATTTTTAAAGCGCCGTGTGCTCTATCAAGGGCACACATCCTCCCCTTCCTGAAAGAACTTCAATGGCTTCCGATTTAGAAACGGATGAGGTTTAAAGGTTTAGTCTTGACATTTAGAGCTTTTATCAATCCGGCCCTCAATACCTGTCACCTACCAGCAACTTATCAAGGTAGTTCTTGGGAGCCTGGTTGCCCAAATCTCCTTCAAAGAATAACTGTCCAGAGACATAGGAGATGGTCCACCATGATTGGCAGTGGATGGGGAACAGATTTGGACGAGCACAGATGGTCTTGCCTTTGGTGTGACTTAGGTGCGCAAGACCCGTGCCAGCTGTGCACGTCTGCTGCACGTCCGCACCACAGCCCCTCATTTTGTAGGGAATATTCATCAAACTTCTCGGGTGACTAGAGTGCAAACAACTCAAAATGGTGCCTCTAGTCAATGAAAACATCACATAAACTTAATAGGTGATCCAAACCTACTCAGGAGACTCAAGAAAGATAATAACTGCAATGTAACATGCCAGCAAACAGTTGTACAGAAGACTACAGCAAGATAAGGGGGCAAATTAGACCAAACCCCACCAACTTCCAACCACCCTAAGATATAGGTTCCAGGTCATAAGTGATAGCTTCTAGGGTCCATCTGTCTCTCCAACCATGTCTTCTATAGGGTCCAGTGCAATCCACTGCTAACTGGTTTTCTGGTTCTGCCACACAGATGGAGCATTTTGTTTAGTCTTTTGTGTCCCTGAGCCAGTAAAGAAGGCGGCCCCTCCTTGTATACGCACATCGAAAAACAAACCACTCCTGAAATATCACTTTTCCCAGATAAGTGCCTAATAATTATTTTGTCCCAGCCTTTCTGCTCTCAGATATATCCTTTTATTTGACTGGCAGGAAAGCTATTCATGCTTCATCATGGCTTAATCACTTTCAGGCAGTAGGCCAGCAAAACCAAACTGATTACTGCTGGAGTCTGGTATGTAGTATGATTTGTTTAAAAAATAATATTTGCAAAATAGTCATCAACCTTTACGTTTATCTGCCTTCAACAGTTCTCTTGGTGTTTCCCTTACCATATTTAAGAAAAATGAACTTTTAATCACAACCAGTCTCTCCATAGATTTAAGCTGAATGCACTTATACAGGGAAAACAGGATTTGCAAGTGGTAACTGTAGGAGCATTCCTTTTCTAATATGTAGTATTTCCAATTTTATACATTAGGCACCAGGCCTGTGGGCTCACGACACACTTCGGATTGACTTGTCTGATGTATAAATGTAGGTTTTCCTACATGTCAGATCACTTTACTCTGCTATGTGTTACAGCTTTGTTTGAAACTGCAGCCACCAAGGCCACAATGGTGATCCTGGACCGAAGCCTCATTTGTGGGTGCCTGTGGTTATCTTGAAATGCTGGCCCTCCAGTGATTTCCTCAGCTTTAGAGAATGCTTCGTCTTTTCATTTGTGGTAGGTGGGTTTAGGAAAAGGTAGAGGACAGTACTACAGATAGGATGTGCTGCTCTAAAATAACAAATAAATCATTCATAGAAGCCACTTCAAACATGCTCAGTACAGACTTTTCCTGTGGTTCCTAGAACAGAAGTACAAAAGTTCACGCAAGGCTCGGCTTGTAAAAAGATGGTAAACACTTGAATATGTTTACACAAAATTGCACTTCAAAACATTCTTCCTTCTTCACTGGCTGGTTTTATAAATAACTATTCCTCCATCATGCTTGAAAAAACCAGAAGCCATGGATACAGCATAAACAGATGGTGCCTAAGATGATTAGACAAGAGGCAACCTATTTTCAGATCCGCTGAATGTCTAGCCAAGTTCTAAGATCTGCATTGAAGGACTGGGTCCAAGTGAGGTCTAGAATAAATAGACGGTGCAAGAAACACAAGACTGAACAATGAGCCCAGAGCAACAGGGCAACACACACAGTCCACAGTTTCAATTGTGTATCTCCGTAGTGCTTCTTTGGAGATTACAGCACGACAGTCATGCTAATAAATACCATTTTTAATTGCATATTGGTTTGAAACGGAAACCAGGGAGAATTAGCATAATCTCCAGATATCAGAAACAAGTCCTCCAATACATTTGATTACTAATAAAACCCAGACGGCATATAACTTGTTTATTTTTTCTGCTGTTTTATATAGCCCAAACTCGATTCAAATGAGCTTTAAATGAGCACCAGTTACATAACAAAAAGTCAAATTTTTTTTTTAGGCACGAGGAGATTAAGTGATTTGCCCAGAATCACAGGATGTTGAGCCGACGCCGAGACTCAAATCTGGTTCCCCAGTTTCAGAGTCGGCATCTCTGGCAACATCCTGTCATAATTTACATTACATTATCTTTATCTCTGTCTGTGTCTGTCGCAGCTTAAACACACATAGGGGCTTATTACAATGTCGGCCAACACCATTGCGAAAAGGAACCACTGACCTTAGGTTGGCGGTTTCGACCGCAGTATTAGGATGTGACTGCCCATAGGGTGGTCGCATATATTCATTCTACAATGGAAGCTTGTGCGGCGGGCGGAATGGGCCCGCAGCACAAGCTTCCATTGTAGAAGGGATGTTAGCAAACGGTGCCTGCCACACGGTGCAGGGATGTTTTAGGGGGCACCATAGGTGCACCCCAGACCCCATAGTGGAGGGCCAGGGGGGAAGGAGGCCCTGCTAGGGGCCCCCAAAGACACTTTCCAACAGTCTTTCCATGTTGGGAAGGTCGACATGGAAAGGCTGTCGGAAAGTGCCATTATTATCCCGATGGTGGATCCGAGCCTGGCTCTGCTGTCATTAGGGGATTATGGTGGGTTCCGACGCACTGTCGGAAGCACTGTGGACGGTCCCTCCGCCTGATGCCTTCGCCCACTGCACAGTAATGCGGTGGGTGGACCGCAGGGGCAGATGTCGGTGGGTCGGACACCGACGTGCCGTCGGTGTCGGTTCTACCGACATCATAATCAGCCCCATAATGTTTGCTCTTACTCTCTAAGACCTTACTTGAAAATCCATTTTGTGCACCTGAGGGTTCAAATGATATCCACAGACGGTGGCTGGATACTGGGGGTTTGGGGGCTTATGGTCAATGTCATCAAGGGGCTACTAGCTCTGCATATGGTCATGCATAGAATTAAAACTTTATTTTAATCCAAATAACATTTCTGGACCAGACCACTAGAGGAATAATGCACAACTTCAAACTGCAAAACTAGAGTTACAGGGATAAAACTAGTTTCATACTTATGTTAGGAGATAGAGCATGGAACCTCAGACATTTGCCAAGTATGTCAGATCTTCTGCAGTCATAGGTTTAGTGAGAACTACATGGATTTTCCAAGGGGTGAGGCATGCTGGGTCTTCCAAGAAGAGAGGTATGCTAAGTTATTCAAATATCATTAATTTTGAGTCAAGACACAAAAAGGAGGCCAGGGGAGATTTTAAGACCAGCGGGTCCTCTATCCTGGAACATAAACTAAAGCGCACACTGAAATACCTGAGTCTAAAATAAGTTTTTTTTAGTAATCAACAGATTGAACTGCCTTGCAATGCTCCTGACAAGTGTGGAAAAAAGCTTTCGTTATAGGACGAGAACCCTCACCCACCAGAAGGTGGCATGCTCTATCATAGGGTTCCTACTCACACCACAACAAAGTTGTGGCGTGGCTACAACTCCTAAAATTAGGAGGAGCTCTTTAGATGTTTTGAATTATCCGTATGTGAGTGAGATGTATGGGTGAATAGACTAGAGTGTCAACGTATATACAAAATGAAGTATCAATGAAAAAATAATAATAGCCTTAAACAGAATAGTAACATCACCAAATGCTGACAAGTTAACGTGTTAATACCTGAAGCCAAAAAGACCCAGTGTAGAAAAGCTGCTGACACCCTGACAACTCAGAATTGCTGAAACAAGGATACACCAGTCATCTGTAGGAGATCTCCCAGCATAATACTATCACACCCTTATCTGCATATAGGAATTAAGTCTTCTGCAGACTGTTACAACACAATCCATTAGTGAAGGATCCTTTTGCCCGTAAACATCCAACATTAGCTGAAGACAAGAAATATATGAATACAGGTTTCTTGGGGTTCAGAAATAGGCTTCTTCTTTGAAAGTCGAAAGGAGATGGAGAATCAAATTCTTACAAAGCATTTGGGGAGCGTTGACAAGATGCTATACCAAACATTTCCTTATAGAAGTGAAAACATGGCCACATTACAGGAAATCCAGCAAATTCTCACAAGATTACCAAATCTCTCTAGGTGGTGGCCTCCATATTTGGCTGGGAATAAGATCTGAACTGCTTGGTAATATGTTCTGTCATTGCTGATTTTAGTTAGACATTTGGCCACATCAACATGAGTACCAGTGATCTATTTCTTTTTGCAGCAGAGATGATATATTTCTAATTGCAATGGTGCGTATGGTTTTGGATGCTATGTTTTGGTCAGGGGTGTGTTTGGAGAATACTCCTGGTGACAGGAGTTGTCCTTTCATTGTGCACTGGGGAGAATGGACCTCAATTCCTAGTATCAAATCTGTGTAGCACACAATGAAGTGAGTTGGAGGGCCTGAAAGAGCAAAGGGGGGAATCAAACTGAGGATAATGGGTAGATATTCAGTGTAAAACACTGGGAGGAAACAGTGGCTAGGTAAATATTAGCTCTATAGATACTTGACAGGAAGGGGTGTTGTGGGCAGCCAGACCTATAAAATGAAGGCAGGATGCATAGTCCTTTACTGTGCTCTATCGTAAATAATTATGAGGAAGCTCCTAGGTTTTTAAGTTCAGAGAATGACTTATGGTAGGTGAAGGAAGTAGGAAATGATGCCTTCCACTAACTTAGCCAGAATGGTATCGTGCTGCAGGTTAAAGATATGCAGGACTAGTATGTGTCAGTAGGTGTAGGAGCGAGTCGATCGGCAGACAATATAATTTCTTTAAGATCTTCAGCTGTTATGCAATTATATAGGTGTGGCCTTAGCACCTCCTCTTTGTCCCAATGGGGCCTCCACCCTCATAGCAAAACTTACTGTTCTGCAACCAAGCAAGAAGTGATCATCTGTTATTCTGCTATCTTCTCCTAGCCATCAGATTGTTCAACAGGTAGCCATTTCACCTGCCCCCGTACCAAAGGACCAATGTGAGGTCACAAGCAGAACCACCAAGTGTGCTTTTGCAACACAATACCAAGGGAACAGTCATAAACAGGGGGGTTAGTTCTAGCAGGCCTGTGCCATAGCCAAAGAGGTCCACTATCGGCTGAAAGGAGATGTAACTTCCACATCTGCCCTAGTCACAATTCAGGTTTTTGGAAACTTTTATTGGGTTATGCCATTACACATAAGGTTGTTATCACGAAAGATGTTGGGGGCACTTACCTCTGATGCTGTGGAGAGGCTTACATGAGTGCTGTAATCTGGATCAAATGTGTGTTCCCTAGATCCATATTAGTATTTTGAGTGACTTTTCATGGAATAAATGGGTCTATGTAGAACCTTTGAGTAGAGAGGTTAAATGACTGTCCCTTCTGCTGTAACTCCACTAGATGTAGTTTTTAAATATATGCATTTTTAATAAAGAAAAAAAATGCCTTCATGATTGAGCACTTCTTATTCCTATTCAAAAATCACAAGGGACCTGTGGTAAACAAACATAGTCTAAACAACAGTGAAACCTAGTTCAAAATCATAAGAAGAAATATTAATATAATATATTTTAATAAAATATTTAAAAAAGCATAAACATGAGTTCAAAAAATAATTAAACAGAAATAATAAAAGAGTGTAAGTAGGAAAAACGTGCTAATAAATGTGACACACACATATAAAAAATTACATAAGTGTGACATACACAAGTACATTAATTACAACCCTGGTCAATATGTAGAGGCAATAAGGGTACGTAAATTACAAAGTCAAAGGCACTTTAATCCCCTTAAATTGAGGGATCATTATCAGGACTCAAACAATATGAAGATCCCAAGAGTAAGCTAAGCAAAAGAGAAGAAATAAGAGAGACTGGTGTAGAGCATTGGTTGACACAATGAAAGCACACGTAAGGTGAGAACACAACATGCTATGCTCACATGTGTAGAGGATACTAATTGGAAAAGAAGGGAAAGGGAGAAACAAGAGTCTAATAAAAGAAAAGGTTGTTAACATAATAGGGTAAAACTAAATGAAACTCACCATGAGAAAACGGTGGAAACCCAAATTGAGGGTTAGTGCAGTAATTGGCAAGATACAGCGAAAGGTATGGTGGGCAGGCTTAGAGTCCTTCCGCTAAAGAGAACTAGTATGCAGAAAAATGTATGGCAAGGCAAAAATCGGTAATTGTGACTAAGGTTACCTCTGCGTCCAGGATTAGGGCACGCTCTAGGAGAACAACCATGCCCACCTAAAACAAGTTGTCCACTCGAGGGAAAAAGCAAAAATGATGCACAGGTAGCTAGCAAAATATTATCCTGAAAATGAGAGTCAACCCTTGAAGGAGTCTGCAGGAAAACTGAATTGAAGAGTGCAATGCTTCCTGTACAGATTTCAACATCCTAGGCACCATGAGTAAGAAATCATTGAAATAGAATAGGTCTATGGCATCCATCTTGAGGGTAATTGAAACAAGAAAGGAGAATAATAAGTAGTAAAATGTGGAGTAATGATGGCAGCCATTTTGGAAGAATCCTAAAAGAATTGAAATGAGAGGACAGGTCAACAGGACAGAGCAAAGTGAGTGAGGAATAAGCCTGTAAACATGAATAAAAAATGGAAAGGATAAGTAAAATGAAATGAAGCACATAGACCAGAAGTGTGCTGAGCCTCCTCTTCGAATTCCATCGTCCCTGAAATCATGAGGAAGGCGTCATTAAAAAAGAGAGGTCTATGGAGGCCATCTTGAGGGAAGCCTCCTCAGAAGGCAGTAGAAACAGAAAAGGGAGATGGGTAATTCAATGTGGAGTAAAGGTGGTGGACATCATGGAAGAGTTCAAAGAGGAATGAAATAAGAGGACAGATATATAGAAAAAGAGGGAGGTGAGTGAAAAGGATGATACTGAATAATCCTTTCTAACAGCCCAATTTACAGATCATGGACAGGGTACTCTGTCACAAAAGGGTTGCAGTACCCTGCCCAACAAAAAAACGGTCGCCCAGCCCAATTTAAGGTTGGAAGGATATCCTCCTTTCCGTCGACTGAGCCCCAGTTGCCTCATTCGATGGAATGTTTCCTCAGAGGGCTAAATATTGTAGAGGCCATTGGAGGAAGGGTTTTACACCACCCGCACTATTTATGGTGAACAGTGTAATGTCCTCTTTTTCTGTTCTTCACCTCTACGTACAAACTTGGGGTGATGGAAAGGAAATAAAACAAACAATGACTCACACACCCTGGGGAAAAAAACGTCCTGGATGTGGTGGTCATTATTTATTTGCTTTTCAGTAACAAACTCCCACTTTGCAAATTTGTTTATAAAAAAAAAACTTTAGTAAAGTTTGACAAATTACCTCAAATCAGACAGCGGCGGTCCACCGAACTTTATTCAACTTGGCACGCACCAGTATGACAGCAGTTACTGTCAAGGTACAGAGATCACTGCTGGGCTCCCAGTAATCTATAAGTCTGGCGGATGGCAATCCATTAGAGTGGCAGACATAATATCCTCCGCCACTCTGATGGACTTTCTTCATCTGCTAAGCTTTAGGTCAGGCCCAAAATCACTTATTCAATAATACTATACTTAAGGCTGTTTAACCTATGTTGAGTATTTTGTCTATAAATTGATTATTTTGTAGTCCAGTTTGCATCTGAAATTGATTATTTTTTTGAATGAATATCATTCTATGAATGCACATTTGGACAGTGGTTTTTAATGTTTTGTTTGGTTAGAAGACCTGTTTCAGATGTGCTTTTATATCCTTTCCAGATTAAGAGATGGAGCCAACAAGGAGATTCTTGGAATCATAGTTTCATATAAAGTTAAAGTAAAGCTGGTTGTATCACGAGGAGGGTAAGCATGTACACATTTATCACAAACTAATGCTTTTGAAGTAGAATATTGGTATTTATTGGTTGCCTTGATTTTATTTTCATGCATAATTTATTCTGTTTTAGCTATATAATGTTTTTGATGCTGCAGAGATCCTCGTCGATGGACTTTACTAAAATGAAGACTAGAGGCTACAAAACAACCTAAATACAATATTGACTATCAGTTTCAGATACTCTGAAGGGCAAAAACTATGGTCTGTAAGCTGCACAAAATAGCCACTACAGTTTTTAATTGACCCTTGTGTGGCATTCACAGTGCTTGCTTCCTAATGGAGGTGCTATATGTTAGTTGTATAACTTGAGGCCTTCCACAAGTCAAGATCTCCCACCACAGTATTAGTACTTTCCTGCAGTTCTTTGACAATTGTATTGGTTTTGAAGTCACATAAACCTGTGGGGATTGTGTGTTGCGTGGCTGTTCCCTTAAAAGCTGGGCAGTCCCTCTTAAGTACTTCAAGTATCTGTAAGTGTAAATGGTTGGCTGAAGGGTGGAAGGTTCCTTTGGTTTCGCAGGTTTTGTCTGGCAAGGTGTTTGTTGTTTCTGCAAGCTTGTGTGTTCATGGTGAGGTTGTCTTTGCAGGGATGCACAATGCTGTGCGTATTGGTCTCTGCGTGACTATTGCTTCCTATTATAGGTTTTTTGCGGAAATATCGGTCCATACGAGAGTTAATGTCTGCAGGGATTGGGGTCCATGGTTGATAAACCTTCTGAAGGAATGGTGTCTGTGTGTGTACTGGTCCATACCAAACTGGTTTCCCTGGATGATGTGGCCTCTGTAGAACTTAATGTGAAGTTATCAGTGTGAAGTTAGATGTCCAAGGGGGATGGCATGCAGATTTAAAAATACTAAGTGAAATGGTCCTATCAAGACTTGGTGTCCTCATTTGAGATTTAAAAAATACTCTAGCCTGTCAGTCTCCAGGGCTAGATTGTCTATGGGTTTGGAAGTCTCTGTGAAGATGGCGAGAGGTGGATTCCCTGAGTGAGTTCTTTGAAGATCTCCCATAGTTCGGTGACTGTCCTAATATATGGTTTACAGTGTGGGGGGGGGGTGTTTAGGTGAGCAACCTCTTTTTTGATAGGCCAAGCATCCTTTTAAGTATTTTTCATTGTGGAGATAGCAGAAACATAAATTGGAATTAATTATATTAAACAGAGTATATTTTTTGAATGTATCACCCAATGTCTGTAATCTGTGAATCTACCAAATTTTTCAATGCTTTAGGCACATGTATGTTTACTGTTTATGGCTTGTCTGTAATAATAAAACTCCAAGTGGTTTTGACTTTGTTCCAGCATTTTACTGTCTATTCAGATCTCTTTCACATTTTATCCCTCCTCAATGTTGCTTAACATCCCATAGATGTGGAAGTGCCACAAAATCACCCAGAGAACAGAAATGTACATTAATGAGCAAAACTGACTAATAAAGCTTTTCAAAAAATCATCTACCAGTGTATATCTGAATCCACTCTGCAAAATATGAGACTAATGCAATAGCCTTACAAGAGATCACAGTCTCTACACAAATACGTAATCCCTACATTTGCTTGTTTTCCATTTAAAATTTCTCTTGAAATTCATAAAACCCCAACAAATGAAGTATACAATTGTTTATGGTATGCTTCTCCACTTCCAAAATTTATACTTTTCTTCAGCTAATTATTACTTTGTTCACGTTAGTCCTCTGGCAAGCAAGCCGCCACCTTCTCCAATGCCCATGTCCCAAATTTTAGAATTTACTGCTTCTTGTTTTTCATATCACTAATCCTCTCTATTAGAGCCATGGAAATTCTACAAAAATCCACAATTGGATTTATGAATTTGTAGCAAGTATTGTGCAATCAAGTTCTAATCTTTCTCTCTGTTCAAAATGTCAAGTTCATTCTAATCGTCCCTTTCTCTTTTCATATATTAGCCCTTTTCATCATGTTATGTTTCCTTGATTGTTGTTTCCTTGAATGCCTTCACATTGCAAAGGGAGACCTCATATATCTTGTGTGTCTCTTCCCTCTTGCACTTAACAATATTCTGTATGATAAACCTGCCTTTTTCAATATACCACACTCCTATCTCCTCTCCCTCACTTGCTTACTGGTCCCCTTACCTTCTCACCATTCTCCTGCCCGGTCTGCTCAGTGTGAATATATATATATATTATATATATATGCCCATCCAATAAAAAAACCAAAATATATATATATATATATTTTGGATGGGCATTTTCCTGTCACAGGTTGGCACTCCCATTCTACCTTCCCTTCCTCAACCAGTCAGGCAGTTTAGAAAATAATAGCAAAAATTATTCAAAAGCGGGAACAGACTGTGATTTGGCAGCCAAACTGAGTGCAAATAATTATCTTATTTAAGTAGCTTAATCATATTTGCTTTCTTTAATTGAATGATTATTTCACTTGTTTTGAGATTGACATTGGGACCTTCTACTGTTTAGTTGAAATGTACCTGGACTTGGTGGGTGCAGTAATCCATCTATATGCTAGTGTAGGGATATGACTTGATAAATTCTCTAATTGAGCCAAACCCTTGGTCTGTAGACATAGGACCACATGTATCAACATTTGTAATAGCGATTACTTAATTGTGAGTTTCTGTGAATCGCAATTAGGTAATCGCTATTACAAATGTATGAAACTCCAAGAGTTTCATATAGCGATTCGTAGGGGGTCGCATATCGACCTACCTCATTAATATTAATGAGGTAGGTCGCAATTTGCGACCCACTAGGAATCGCTAAAACCACCATGTCCGTGATTGCTTAGCAAAAAAGCAATCTTTTTTCTTAAAAATGCAGCCCGTTTTCCTTAAAGGAAAATGAGTTGCGTTTAAAAAAAAAAATGAATAGTTTACTTTTCATTTTTTAAGAGCAGGAAGTGGTCCGTGTGACCACTGACTGCTCTTAAAAAAAGTTTTTGCATACATTCACAAAGGGGAAGGGGTCCCCTGGGAACCCCTTCCCGTTTGCAAATGGGTTACCACCCACCAACTTGAAGTTGGTGGTAAATGCGAATGTTTTGCAACCACATTCAAGGTCACAAAACATTTGTACCTACCGCAGCGATTCAGTATTCGATAGGGACGCCCTAAACACGCCCCTTCCAAATACCGAATCGCAAACCCATTTTGCGATTCGGTAACAGGTTATCGAGAGGCAAAATAGGTTTGGTACATGTGAAAAGTATTTTTTGCATTCACAAACTGGACGATTCAGAGAATTTACCCATTGGCGAACGCAAAAATGCTTGATACATGTGCCCCATAATGCTCATGTCTGGCCGTGCACCAATAGGTAGCTCCATTACGCTAAAACATGTCACTCTAGGAGCAGGAGAATGGCTCATAAAGACTGAGGTATTTCATGATGTCAAAATTAGATAGTATATATTTGCTTTTTCAGGTAAAATCTTAAAATAGAGACATATGAGACTAAGAAGAGGGAGTTCTTAAAAGGTGAAGTATGATTCAGGCAGATCTCTATAATGGGCGATCGAACAGAATTACGCACAAAGGACCTGATTCACAAAGGGCCTCCGCACTCGTGGCGGAGACCCCGCAATTGTGGGGGAGTCTCCGCACTCGGGCGGAATCTCCGCAATGAAAATTCTCAAGGTATAGATTCCACCTCGAGTGTGGATACTTCCCCACAACTGCGGGGCCCCTGCCACGAGTGCGGAGGCCCTTTGTGAATCAGGCCCAAAGATTCTAATTTGTACGAGTTACTCTTTCAAGCAGCCCAGTTTAGCATATTGAACTTCCAAAATGGTGTCATAGATGTGTTTATGTGTTTTGAACTATTCAGAAAGGGAGAAATCATATTTATGTAAACGGGACAGTGGACTAAAGGAAGAAATATGTATTTGGTTCCTCTGTAGCTTGAATTTGGCATTCTATTATCTCAGCCATCTACTAGTATGATTTTTGGGGTCTATGCACCAGGGCATTTTGAAATACGTAAAGAACTATTCTTTTATGTGTCCTGGTGAATTGGCCTGAAAACATCTAAAAATGGAGCCTTCAGTCATGTTTATAAATAGTACAAAAAGAAAGGGTTGTACACTTTTAGTAATAGGGAGTTGGATATTTTGGGACAGTTTCACAAAGGCATGTAATAGTATGTAAGCGAGAACTCCTATAGACCTCCTTCCTGTACTCATAAATGCTCTTATAGCCTTTTTGGAGTTTTTCGAAATGTTATTGTTAAATCATTACATCAACTTGCACTTTAACAAGAGCTCACCTCCAGTAGCCACTAACAGTTATACTTCAGAGAGCATCAGCCGGCAGTCATGTTCCTCCAGTTGGTCTTAGAAATCTACTCAGCTGGTCTAATAGACTTTTAGATTTTTAGATATCCGCTTTCCCCCAAAAAACTTTTTACTTCACTGTCAGTTTTGCTACTGAATGTTGCAGGGTGAGCTGTATGCATCTTTTTTAATGTGCTGGTATCATTTCTAGAGCAGCACTTCTGGGGCATTGTGTACATGCCTGTCAATCATGCTGAATCAGGTGGTAGACTACAACTTTTATCATTATTGCTCAAGAGTTGTGTCTTCCTTTACTGCTTACTTTCAGCAGAAATAAAATGCAATAATGCTCTTTTCAGTTATTTTTTTAGAGAGTAGTTCTAGTGCTCTGACCACATGCAGGTAAAATGTGACTCTCTCAAAGGTGCTGTTTGTATGAGCGGGGCATACAAATTAGCTGCTTCCTGATGCTCAATAATTTTTTAAGCTCAAGTTAGCACTATTGTTGTGATCCAGGTGTTGCTGAACCTTGAGACCACATGCTAGCACAGGCATGGCATATTGTGAAGTGTTTTACTGCAGCAGAGCACACTATTTCCAAGTGTGCTCCTGCTGGCCCAGACTGCTGCTGTACCTGTCTGTACCAATATGTATCTGCAGGAAAGGCTCTTATGTGTACGTGTGTCTTGCTGTATGTTGGGGTAGAGGCACGCGGGGTGGAACATTAAATACAGCAACCAATGGTCTAATATGGAGTTCCCACTAGGGGGTTGTTGGAAAATGATCCTCTCTGAACATTTTGCCTTCCTCCTCCTCTTTTTCTGACCTTCTTTTTATTGGCTTTAGGACTCTGGGCACTTTACCACTACTGACCAGTGCTAAAGTGCATGTGCTCTCTCCTCTAAATATTGTATAATTTGTTTACACCTGTTCGCCATATTTGTTTTACTTGTACGTTCCTTGTAAAGTGGTATACCTTATACCCAGGGCCTGTAAATTAAATGTTTCTAGTGGGCCTGCAGCACTGATTGTGCCACACATAGAAGTACCCTTTGAATCCTGTCCCAGGCCTGGCTCTACAGGGCCAGTATATACAGTTTACTGGCACTCCGACTTGGCATTTAAAACTTCTTGCCAAGCTTGAATCTTTCCCTTTTATTACACATAAGTCACACCTAAGGGAGGCCCTAGGTATCCCTAAGGACAGGGTGCTGTGTAAATGAAAGGTAGGACAGGTACTGGTATGTTTTGCATGTCCTGGTAATGACAAATAGTCTATTTTGTTTTTCACTACTCTGAGGCCTACTCCTCTCATAGGCTTGCATTACAAATTCCTTAATATACTTTTAAGCTATAATTCTTGATCAGAGAGGAGTAGCTTTTTCATGTTTCATATGTTTGGAATGGTAATGACAAATCCTTCTTATTGGTAAAGTTGGGTCTGGCATTACTATTTTAGAAATGCCACTTTTAGAAAGTGGACATTTCTCTGTGCTAATAACAATGTGGGCTTTGCAGCCTGTCTCCAATACACGTCTGGGATGGCTGACAGCTACATTTCATGGATTTCCTCTAGACAGCCACAACACAGGAAGGATAACTGTGTCTGAGTACACATTTATACACATCTGCATTCTGATGGCCTTGCCTGGGCAGGATGGAAGGGAGGGGCTAACATTTCACTTGAATAGGCAGTGTCCTGTCCCCACACAAAGGACTGATTACCCCCCACAGATAGCCTGGCAGACAGGACTGGGTTGAAAGCGATACTTGTTCACTTCAGAGAGCTACTTTGAAGTCACACCACATCAAAGGCACTTTTGGGTATAAGAACTGGGTCTCTGCTCTGACCCCCTAAAATCAGACACTACTGGACTTGTAACTGAAGCTCTGCCAAAAGAACTGCTGGGCTTCTTAAAAGACTCAGCTGGACTGCTGATCTGGAATGCCTGCTTTTCTGTTTGTTGCCTTGCTGCCTGCTGCTCTCAGACTCTGCTGAAGGTAAGCTGGACTCTGCCTTCACTCCAAGTGATCTCCAAGTGTTGGCTTGCCTCCTGTTGCTTGAGACTCAGGGAAATCAAAGTCTCTACCCCTGCTGCTGTGCCTGGCTCACAGGAAGTGGTCCAATACTTGCAACACAGATTTCAACGCCTCTTCTGTCTGGAGACATTGACCTGATTGTGGGAGTAAAAATCGGCGTATTGCCACGGAAGCAGCGCTTTGCCTCCAGAGATCACCGCATCGGAGAGCGTATCGCCACTGCTGCAGTTTGGTGAGATCAACGCATCCCGTTGACTGGGTGGCAGAATACAGTGCATCGCTCGTTGCCTCTCGACTCCGGTACCTGTCTTCAGAACTGATGCATTGCCTTCACTGCGAAGAGAAGATCAACGCATCTTGCACTCTCGGGCCTTGACATCGAAGCATCTCGCTGCTTGCGATCAGGAAAGGTACTTTGTTCACTGAGGCCTGCGTGGGTCTTGTAGCCGGCCAGCGCTCCATAACGATTGGCCCAAACTTTGACTTTGCCCCAGTCCAGCGTGACCTAAAGTAACCTTTTTAGTTCTACTTTCTTCTGAGCACTTTACTGCATTTATTCTTTTAAAATTCAATATCTCAACTTGTATGCATTGGATTTTTGTCGCTTTGGTCTTGTTTTGTTCAGAATATAATAATATATTTTTCCAAACCTCTTTGGAGTCTTTTTGTGGTGTATTCATTGTGTTACTGTATGAGTGTGGTGCACAAATACTTTACACATTGCCTCTTTAGATAAATCTGTCTGCTCTGTACCAAGCTACCAGAGGGTGAACACAGGTTATCTTTTAGTGTGTACTTACTCTGACTAGAGTGGTGGTTCCTACCTGGCCTGGGTGCAATAACTCAGCCAACCAGGACTCTCATTTCTAACAGGGGTGTATGAGATTTTTGTCATTTGCTAAATGTGTAATGACGCAGAATTTTGAAACAATATGTGAAATTGCGTGTAATTTCGTGAGATGCAAATCTGTCATTTAGCGCTCTATTTTAGTGTGAAATGTCAATGCATCATTTTTTGATTGATGCATGGTCACACTTCATGTTAAAACAAATAGCAAGGAAAACACAATTGCCCTGAACAACAGCCATTTGTCTTCTGGTTGTTCGAATTGTGCCTATGCTATATATTTTTACCATGAACTAGGGCGGAATTATGAGACTGGTATAATGGCATAATTTAAAGAGTTTCACGTAACATGCATAATGCAAAATTCCCAAAGCAACATGAATTATGCCAGCACTAGAGTGTGAAAGCCTTTTAATAGCTTGTTTATATGTCCCATGATCATTGGTGAGTACCTGTAAGTACAGAGTCTTCATTTATTTTAATGTTGCATGACCAAATTTAAGTCAGAGTAGGACTACTGGCATACTCTAATTTTAAATGAAAGACCTGGTTCATTCAGGCCATGCACTCTCAATGAGACAGCCCCACAGCTAAGCAAGAATCAACAAATGATGCTGCCTTTGGCTCCTGTTCTACTTTAAGGTCACCTCAAGCTCTAAAATGGCTTAAATATGTCATGAGCAGAGGTTAATTCTAATGCCTTCAGAGAAAAACAAACATTTAACGAGAGAAAATAATGTTATCTGCCATGATTTTTAAAACTTCTTGTTTGTGGATATGGCTCCCTACATAAGCTAATGACTTAGGGTGAGGAGCCGGCTGGATAATCAAGCAGGCCACCTAGCCCGGGTGAGGACCCTATATCCTTCTAATAACAGTCTTGATGTACAAGACTATTTAGAGAAATGTAGTTTTCTGTTTGATTTCACTAACCCCCTCTGCAGGTCACATCCTGTTATGGGTCTGTCTTACTTTGTTGTTAGATACTAAGGGGCAGATTTACAATTAACTAACGCAGCACGGCGCAGCAAGTCATTTTGCTGCGCCATGCTGCGTTAGTTTGGAAAGCACAGGGATGCGACATATTTACAAGAATATGTCGCATCCTTGTGCTTCCCCTGCGCGGGCGCACAAACTGCAGCCATGCGCCGGCGCAGGCACCCTTGCACCATGGTGCAAGGATGCCTGCGTCGTGGGAGATTGTTTTTGTGCAGGAAGGGGAACCTTCCTGCACAAAAACAATCACTACAGGCATTTTCCTCTTCCAATGCGTGCTGTAGAATGCAGCACGCATTGAAAGAGGAAAAAACGAGGAGAAATGAAAACATTTCTCCTCGGTGCGCCTCGCTACGCCACCTCTAGGGTGGCGTAGCTTTCAGACGCATCTCCAGAGTTACGATTTCTCGTAATTCTGGAGATGTGTCTTGTTCCATGGGTGTTGCGTGGGTACACCCACAGCAACACCCATGGAACGCCCCTTCACCGCAAAGTGCTGCGTGTGAATGGGCCGTATTTACAAGGAGAGGAAAGGTCACGCAGGGTGGCTTTTCCTCTCCTTGTAAATATGGAGCAGCCCCCTGCGCCACCAGTACGTCACAAAAAGTGACGTACTGGTGGCGCAGGGGGCTTGTAAATCTGCCCCTAAGGGTCTAATTTAGAGTTTGGCGGACGAGTTGCTCCATCACAAACGTCACGGATCTTCAGTCCACCTAATTACGTGTGCATTATATCCAAATGCACTTATAAGTAGGCAGGTGGGATAGCCTGCATCTGCCAAACTCGAAATCAGGCTCTCAATCCTCATTACCACACAAAGTTGACCTGTAAGAGCCAATATATGAGCAATTATGGCTTGAATTTGAAGCTGTGGCGCCCTTTTTCAGGTGGAGCCAAGACTGATTTGCATATTGTTGTTCTCAAACTGTTATGGCTCGGACGCCATGAAGAACAATGGAATAGAAAGCACCTTGGAATATGTACCAGCAGTTGAAGTTAATTCAAACATTCCACACATCACTTTTTTGTGCTAAGACATTATTATGATATAATTTGCATATTCTTCTAAAATATTTCCTATTTTGTTCTGTTATCACCAGCGTCTTCATATGTTGACACTGTTGTCTATTTACATGCCATCTGTTTTGAAGCAGTCCTGGCATTTTAATTAAAAGCCATGGTTCATCAAGGTCACAAGTCCTCATGAGACAGACCAGCTGCTGCACAGATGCCAGCAAACTATTTTGCAATTGTTATTTTTGCTCCCTATTGGCTCCTGCTAAGCTTTTGAGTCCCAGTCTCCTCATAGCTGCCGAGGTTTCAGAATGCTTATGTGTGACATTTCCATGGTTTCAGTGCACTTTATGAGTGAAATTCAGTGACCAAATGAGTGACTCATGGAGTGACACTTCCTCTTGAGTAAAACCAAGCAAGGAAGTGCATTGGAAGAGATAAATATCAGAAATGATTCATTTTGAGCAATGAGAAGCTCTAAAAAGATCTTGCTGCAAAACACCTACAATGGAAGGTTACTAACCTACTACCCCTTCCAGAATCCCAAAACATGAATAGCTGGCTGGTGTGCTTGCTTGAGAAATAGTTCAAGCCTTGCTGCCACACATGTGTCAGCTGAGCTTGTCTTTGGGGTGACATGATGCTTCATGGTGACAAATGTTTATCCTTCTTGATATCTAATTCAATTAAAAAATAATGATTTGCGTATTAACAGTGCTTCCAATTGCTGGCCTGGACCTTGGAGCACTATACAGAAGACACACACACATATTCTCTCTCTCTCTCTCTCTCTCTCTCTCTCTCTCTCTATCTCTCTCTCTCTCTCTCTCTCTATCTATCTCTCTCTCTCTGCTGTGATTGCATTAAACAAGTGAGTTT
Organism: Calotriton arnoldi; assembly: GCA_963921515.1. Taxonomy (NCBI): domain Eukaryota; kingdom Metazoa; phylum Chordata; class Amphibia; order Caudata; family Salamandridae; genus Calotriton; species Calotriton arnoldi. The sequence goes on along the minus strand of CAWUFW010004421.1, from coordinate 1,383,187 downwards.
TCATTGGCTAAATGTAAAATATTGCATTTGTCCTTCAATTTCTTTAACTTGGATGATACATCATTCATTTAAGGTGTACCTTAAGATGAAAGACCAGATTACTTTGTCCTTTATGGCTATGTTTTGACCCTGCTCCCACACACTGACAGCCATTGCCCCATTGCACTTCTTTAGTGCTCTACTGGACATTCACCTGTGCCTCTAGTCGTCGTCCTCATTGCAGTGCCAGGCTGAGTCAGAGAGTGTCTTTAATGGGGTTCTTGGGCAGTCAGGGGGATCACACAGTGAGCTGCAGGCATTGCTATAGGTTGTGCTGAGAGAGGCCTGACCACCTTTCCTGATTGCTGCAGTGCCACTCACTGGCACCCCACTAGGCTTCTGTCTCTGGTTTCTCAGTCTCACATCACATCCTTGGTCAGCTCCTCACTATTACCTGTTTTCTGACTATTGCATGGGCAGCCTGGTGCATCTATGTGCACCTGCAGGACAGGAAACAAAGAGCCGCAAACGTGCACGGAGGTGTCGGGCTACAAAAATGTCAAACTTGTTGACATTGAGATGTCAAGCAAAGGTGGCTGGCATCGAGATTGATGTGCGACATGATCACTATCAATCAATCATGTCCTGGTGTCAGAGGAGAGGGTGGCAGGAGCGAGGGGAGAGCCATGTGAGATTGGTCTCCTCCAGTGGTGATGGCCATGATAAATATCCTGCATTGCTCCGCACTACCTGGGGTTGAGGGAGTCTCAGCAGACAAGGGCAGCATTGGAAAACAAGCTAGCCATCTGCAGGTTAGGACAAATTAACTGTGGCATGGGTGTGCTCAAAATAAACAACAAAATGCGCCGCCGGATCCACATGAAGCTGAGTCCAGCACGCTAGCTCTTTGTTTATTATAGTGGTGGCTCCAGGGTCGTGGCCGGATCCATTTGGCCCGGGGAGGCTGGGCATCATCTAGGCTCACAATATTTTTTCTCTTTTTTAAAAGGAACAATCCGAACTGGTGGCTGCTCTGACATAGGCTCACCTTGACTTTAGTGATGATTTGCCTGCATGGCGCCCAGGCCGAGTTCATTCAAATTTCATGCAAGGCGACCCCCTTTACCCAGATCCACGTGGGGCTGTTCAGAATAATTATGACCATGGTGCCATGACACGTTGCTGATAAATGATATCACTTGGTTGCTAACCGGGCTCATCTTGATTCACGTGTGGGTGATTTCCTGATTTCTAGACCACGGGCGCCCAGAGATAATTTATGATATGTATTTTTTTTTTTTTTAAGACAGCACACATGAAGACTGATGACACACTCACTGCCAGCTCACTGCCGGCTCACTCTCTGCTGCTCCTCATAGCACACCTTGGATGGTTCAGGGTGTGCTATGAATGTGTGACCAATGCATTTTAGTGTGGTGATGCATACACCAGCACTAAAATGCGTTAGTCTAACTCGTGCTGCGTGGCACTTGGCAGGTCTGCCTCATATCTACCACTGCAGAGACATGTCTGGAGCTGTGAATAAACCTAGTGGTCTGCAGAGACACAAAACAATTATTAGGTGGAAGAACATGTCTGCTGCGGTTGCTGAAACCCCAACACTAAAAAGAAGTGACTGTTAAATCTAGCATTTACTTGCCATCATTTATCCCTTTCCTAAAATATTTCCTTTTTTGTTCCATTATCACCACAATCATTATATATCTATTGTGTTATTAATTTGCCATGGTGTTTTTTAGGAACTTGTACTTTGTGCTGTTGATACATTCATATTTACACCATCTGTAGCTGAGGGAGGCAATGCTGGTGCTCATATTTAGGTGGGATCTCTTTTTATTTATATATTTGTTGATCCCCATCATCAAAATGACATCAGTGTCAGGCAAAATGCATTTTACAAGCTGTTAGTCCTGCCATCCTTCACGTGGTTTCCCCTGACTTTTCTGCCTACTAGCCTCCTGTTTTGCTGACTTTGTTTTTGCTGTCTTTAGGACTCTGCCCACTTTTCCATTGCTAACCAGTGCTAAAGTGCATGTGCTCTCTACTTAAAACATGGTAACATTGACTTATCCACAATTGGCATATTTAATTTACTTATAAGTCCCTAGTAACATGCACTACATGTGGCCACGGCCTATAAATTCAATTCTACTAGCAGGCCTGCAACACTGGTTGTGCCACCCAAAGTAACTCTTTTGATGTGTCTCAGCCTGCTACTGCAGAGCCTGTGTGTGCAGTTAAACTGCCAAGTCAACATGGCAAGATAACCCCCTTGCCAGGGCCAAACCGTCCTTTTTAATACATATAAGTCACCCCTAAGGTAGGCCCTGGTCAGCCCAATGGCAGGGTGCAGTGTATTTAGAAAGTAGGGCATGTACTTTGAAGTTTTACATGTCCGGGTAGTGACAAACTCTTAAATTCGTTTTTCACTACTGCAAGGATATCTCTCCCATAAGTTAACATTGGGAATACCTAATTACATCTTATAAGTGTAATTTCCAATTGGGAAGAGGTGAGACCCCCAAGTTTGGTGTCTCTGGAATCACAATTTTAAATCCTTAAACTTATGGTGAAGTTAGATCTTAAATTGTAACTCTGAAAATGCCACTTTTAGAAAGTTGGCATTTTCTTACTTTAGCCATTGGTGCCTTCTGCCTGTCTCTGAATACACGTCTGGGGGGGGGGGGGCAGCTGGGCTTTGTGCATTCCCTTCTGACAGCCACACAGAAATGGAGCTTCGGTGTGACTGATGGGTCATCCATGACCTGATCGGCCATCCGGAGCAGGATGGGAGGGAGGAGCTGACAGTGCTGAACAGGCTGGGTCCTGCCTCCACACAAAAGGCTGCATACCCCCCAGTAGTGAGTCTGGAGCCAGGGCAGGGACACTGTGCACTTCAAAGGCCTCTCTTTGAAGTCTCCCCCACTTCAAAGGCAGAACTGGGTATAAGTGCTGGACCTCTGACACCACCAACTCAGTACACTTCTGGACCTGTGGATACTCTGCCAGGAAGATGGACAACTGTGCTTCTGAAATCGCTGTCACTTTGCTGGACTCTGTTGGACTCCTGCTCTGTAGTGCTGACCTGCTGCCCCCTTGCCTGGGAGTGAGAAGGAATGGACCTTCATCTCTCCAACCCAGAACCAAAGTGGCTCAAAGGGCTTGCCTGCTTGCCTCCAGTTGGCAGTCTCAGGGACATTAAAGACTTCCATTCACTCATCACCAGCACCTGGACTCTGCCATCTGAGAGTCTTGCCCTGCCAAGTGGAGCCAATCCGGTCCTGGGCCCTTGGAAGTGAGTGCAGAGTGCTGCAATTGTAAAAATCCATGCATCGCCGTTGTTGAGTTATTCAGAACCGACGCAGCTCCTTCAACGCCTACGCAACTCCGCTTTGGAGACATCGCATTGCCAGCTGTGCGGCTCAACAACGACACACCTCCTACAACAGAAGGTTTCGAAAACGAAGCATCCCTGATTGGATGTCTCGACGATGATGCATTGCCTACGAATCCTGTACTTTGGTGCAGAAGCATCGGCCCCTGCTCCACGCAACTCGACTCCGTCTGCGCAACCAAGGTACTTTGCAGCGGGATAAGGTTGGTCCCTGTATCTGACCTGCGCTCCATTGCGGTCGGCCTGAGCATTTGGATTTGTCCAGGTCACGTGTGACTAGATAGCCCCCGTTGGAGCTTTATTCTTTTAAACACTACATTTCAATTTAATCTTTAAAAATTCATAATTCCGGTTCTGCTTATAGGATGTTTGTCACTTTGGTCTTGTTTTGTTCATTAAATTTAGCTCTATTTATCTAACCAGGTTAGATATATTTTTGTGTGGTGTTTTCACTATTTTACAGTTTTAAGTGTTGAACCTATACTTTACGCATTGCCTCTTAAGTTAAGCCTGACTGCTCTGTGCCAAGCTACCAGAGGGTGCACACAGGTTAATTTAGGGTGTGTATCTGACTTACCCTGACTAGGATTGTGGTTCCTGCTAGAACAGCGTGCATACCTCTGCCAACCAGAAACCCAATTCCTAACACAAGCTAATCTTCCTTCATCAGGGCTGTAGGAGAATAACAGTAGGAGATAGTGGACTGTGTTACAATTGGCTGGAGGAGAGTGTGATGTGTATTGCACCCAAGACAATTCTACTTCTTAGGGTTTGGATTTTTTCTGGTGCAATAGATAGCACCTATTACAAGGTTCCCCCTGATAATGGGAAATAGCATGCTGATTCTGGTGTGCACTTCACCAAACACACTTGTATGTTAGGTTATTGTCTCAGGTGTGTTTCATTTTCAATAGCTCTCTCTGTTATGTCTTTTGGTATGATGTGATCTGTATCATAGACTAGGGGCTCAATTCACAAACTGCACTTTGAAGTACATAAAATACTGCTAGGGTAGCACTATTTTCCTACTACCAAATTCAACTCACAATACTGTGGTAGAAGATCTCCACCTCTCCTATCTTTTCTATGGAGAGATCTCTGCACATGTCAGTTTACTACCAAGGGGCCGATTACGATCTCGGTCGGAAGGCCTCCAGACGAGTTCCGGAACGAGCAAATCCGATTCGGAGCCTATGTTTCTGACCGAATCGTCCCCCATTCCGGGCGACCAAGTACGATGTGAAGATCTCGTCCGCGCTGACCGAATCGTTTCCGAACCTGATCCTGTCAGTGCGACTCGTTCGCAGCCGATTTGTGCCACGCAATGGAGCCGGCTTCCGAACGAGCGAGTACGATGCACGATTTGGACAGCCGTATCGACTCGGTTTTGCCGGGACGAAACGGCTGTGGGAATCGGACTTCGGGGGGCTGTGGCAGGAACCCCTTCACCCAGGGTCCTCTGAATCGGTCGCAGGGGGGTACCCATTGGTGCCCCCTTTCCATGCATGCACAATGTGGCGGGCACAATGAGGTGCCTGCCACAGGTTGCACGCTTCCCCCCCCTATTTTTGCAATGGGAGCCTGTGTATGCTTGCGGTACACGGGCTCCCATTGAGTACAATGGGAGTCCGAGCGAACCGAGTCCGTCACCATACTGGTGCATCAGAATCGGTCGCTTGGACTCGCGGAGCGCAATTCGATAGGAGAGCCCTCCGCATCCCAGTCGTGCGGAGGGCTTTCCTAGTGAAATCGTAATCGACCCCTTAGTAGTAAATGTGGAGTTGATGGTGGTGGGAAAATGGAGAATATCGTCTACAAATTGTGAGGGGTTTAGGGAAAGGTATGAGGGGTTAGGGAGGGGCAGACTACTACAAACATCTACACACAAAAGAGTAAGCCAAATGCTATTCAGAAACTACACTGCTAGACTTAGTACAGACAAAAAGGTGACACAACAGCAGTAAATATACCCCAGGCCAGCCGTGGAGTCAGTCATGTGCCACACATGGTCTCTCACAGGTACTGCAACACACACTCCAGTAAAATATAATGGAGACAGAAACTTACAATAATAACCCATATGAGCTAATGTAAAACATATCACATTATCTACATTTGTTTAATGTTAAAAGTAAATATAATTATTAAATATTTATTTTATTATTTTAAAGCATTTAGCAAACTTAAATTTAAAATAAAATGAAGTTATTACTGTACACTTTTGTTGGAAAAATAAACATAATTTAAATGAATTCCACACATAACTTTTATATACATAGTAAATAAAAAAAATTATTTTTTATTGAGGATGAGAATTAAAAAAAAAAAAATTAAGACATATTTTATAAATTAAGTAAATATATTTTATAAAATTAATTCTCTAATATACATTTATTTAATGAGTCAATTTGCTGTATAATGCTATTTTATTAGTTTTAGGTTTATCATAAATATTTTACATTGTTTTAAATATTTCTTTTGAAAGAATAATAAACTTTAATAATTTTCCCTATACTTTCCCATAGTGTGATCCATGCCACACTGGTTGTGATCTGCACCTACAAGTGAAAAGTAAATCCTGTTGTAGGAGGCTCCTACAGGGGCTGGAGGCATAGAAGTCTACACTTAGGTGTAAATCTACATTCTGCAATGGTAAATAGCAAATAATTGCACCTAAATGCAGTAGCAGATTTATAAGTAAGTACATATACATCAAAAAAACCCTCGTGGAATACAAAGATGATGACGTCTCTAGTAAAGTTTAAAGTGCTTTAATGTCGTGCAATCAAAACGCATTTCGGCTGCATTGCAGCCTTGTTCACCGATGGCGAGGTGCCATTTCACACCAGTATTTACATTGTTTACCGCATGACATGATAGAAAACAGTGAAAACAAACTGTGCTTTGATCGGAGTGATTACCTGAACATTCTACATTGAATTAGATCTACATTCAATTTGTGATATTTACACCAAATTAATTACTGCAACTATATGTAACCTTTAAAAGCATGATACATCATAGCAATTGTAATGGCATGCTAGAATAAGCCCCAACATGCTTAATTTGGGTTTTACATATCACTGTTACGTTGCAACTGCAAAACAGAAGTGAATACTGCACACTGAGGCTAGCAGGCAATGAGTAACAACATGGTGGTAGGATAAACATTTCTCAATTTCTACCAATGTTGACCTCTACATTAATTGCTGTGATGTATCATGCTTTCAAAGCTTAAATGTATTTGCAGTAATGAATTTGATGTAAATATCACAAGTTGAATGTAGATTTAATTCAAAGTAGAACGTTCAGGTAATCACTGTGACCAAAGCACAGTATGTTTTCACTGTTTTCTATCAAGTCATGCAGTAAACACTGTAAATACTGGTCTAAAAGTGCGCCTCTCTATTGGTGAACAAGGCTGCAAGGCAGCCGAAACACATATGATCGCACAACATTAAAGCACTTTAAACTTTCTCAGAGGCGTCGTCATCCTTGTATTTCATGAGGGGTTTGTGAGAAATTACGGACTGTTGCTGAGTCCGAGCAAGACGACGTGCCCTTTGATTTGGTGCACGGTGGCAGCCAGCAAGACAGGGCACGGAAGAACATTTGCATGTGTGTATTTGCCTTTGTGATTAGGTCCATCAGGTACTTATTTTTTGGTTGGTTTGTTGTATGATGCCTTTGACTGCGATGGCATGATTACGCTAGTTACTATTTTTGAAAACTGAGATGTCATTCCGCTTTTTCATAGAATGTTGGGATGCTTGACTAAAAGCATCTCTTGTACAGTCCATATGTGGTGGTTCCAGGAAATAGTTTCTGTCTTCATAATGAAGTGTATCATACAAATGTAAAGATTAGGTGAAGGAATATTACATTTCGTATAGTTGAAACGCAGTTGCAGAGAAACATAAACACAAAAATGATGATCTAACATGGAGCACAGCCCAGGGAATTGTTCCGTATTAGCAAAAACTTTGTCCTGTCCATAGAACCTTTGTTAATTCTTTGCACGAGTGAATTACAGAGTTGTGTCTCAAAGTTACTTTGTGATTCTTGGTAGGAAGGCCCATTACCCTTTAAGGTGGCACTGAATTCTCCCATGAGGGCAGACAGAAACCACCGTCCTTGGGACATTCATGCCTACCTGCTGAGACCAGACTTCAGGATGCACTTGCATAGTGGACCTTGCAAGTGTTGCTCCTGCACCAATATATTTTTCTTTTCAGGATCACACTCAGTCTGCCATTGGATGGTGGTCAGGGATCACCCAGAGGAAGTGCAAATGCCTGCTGTGTTTTTGGGGCGTTATAGTTTTATGGCTGTTGAAATGTACTGCATCAAGAATGTCAGCAATATCCCAGTAAAACAATGCAATAATGTCTTTCATTAAACAGCAAAGGAACATAATCAAAACATAAAAAAATTTAGGAACGTAATCAAAACATTAAAAAAAGGATTAAGACACTGAGGGGCTCATTATGATGTCGATCGGAAAGCCTCCAACCGCTAGTCGGAGGCTTTCCGACTCGGTAGGAGGCTTTCCGACCAACTTGGTCGGTTTGCAGTCCGACCGCCCAATTACAATGTTGGCTGGCGGAACGTAAACCGGCCGGTCATTCTGACTCGGTTCCGACCGGCTCTCGGGGTCTCCGAGTTGGTCGGAACCGCACCGTAACCCCCTAAGGATGGCGTTTACGCCATCGGGATTACGATGTCGGTTTCTGACAGCCTTTCCGTGCTGGCCTTTCTGACATGGAAAGGCTGTCAGAAAGCGACTTTGGGGGGCTCCTAGGAGGGCCCCCTGGTTTCCGCAGCCTATGGTTGGTGGTCGAGGGGGACCTAGGGTACCCCCCTGTAAAACCCTGCACTGTGTGGCAGGCACCATGGGGTGCCTGCCACAGGGTGCAGGGTTTTACACAAACATCCATTTCTCTATAGTACCCTGTACTACAGATGGTTTACGGCCGTGACACAAGCTCCCATAGAGAACAGTGGGAATCCGACCGAACAGGGTTCGTTCGCATCGTTATCAGGCGGTCGGAACCGCCGACCTCAGTTTGGTTGGTCCCGAGTCCGAGACAGTGTTGGTCGGAGGATTTCCGACCGCATCATAATGAGCCCCTTAGTGACTGACCCACAGGGAAAGACAGAAATACTAGCTTGGTTATTTTGACGTCAGGGTGCCTTACCTCTAAGTACATTTGAAAGTTATCAACATGCTGAAGGAAGCGGGAAAGACCTTTGATTTACACAATTGCATGTATCATTGTTATTTTATTATGAACTTCAAATGTTCCATGGTTTATGGAAAGTTATGCCTTAATTTATTGCTTCTGTATAACTCGTTATATAGTAAATGTAATTTTACAGTGAAGCAAAGTGCAGTATAACAACATGCATATGTTGGATACCTAAGATTCTCCAAAAGATTAAAAATGCTTTTTGCAGAATTAGAAAACATAATTTAAACTTTTCAACAAAACTTCAGTATCAATTGTGCTTAACGTTTATTTTCCACTCAACATTAAAGAGCCATACATAATGTAGTACCTATAATAACTTTGTCCTTTGAAACATAATTGATAACCTACAACAAAAAACGTTTATTTTCTGCTTATCATCCATTCAACATAAAAAGACAATATTTGTCTTTTAGTTTCAGTGGGGCCTATCACAATTGATAGCATACAACAAAAGGACATACATAGTATGGTCGTTCAATATTTGGTTGTAAGACTGTTCAGATGAGATCAGCTCTTATACAAGCACAGTATTTCATATCCAAATTCACAAGCATACTAGTTCATACTTTTATATGTGCATTTCTACCCTGTAGAATGATATTAAGAAAGCTCTTCATCTGGAAGGGTATATTCGCTAGAAGGGAGAAACTGTTTGTTATATTACAGGAATATTTTTGTTCTCCAGTTCATGTTGTAAAGACCAATGCAGGAGATCTTGACATATGAGTCCACTGTGGTACACCTAGCATATTAAAATGAATGCTTCCTTATTTGGCTGAGACAATATTATCCCCTGTTGCAAATATCAGCTGATGGGTGGCATCTGCCTGTGTCCAAGCATGGATCATCTCTTCTATGCTTTCAGAATAAATGTGTAACACAGCTTCCTAAAAGGAAGAATAAAGCAATGTATTAAGGCTCAAAATAGTGAAATCTGTTGACAACTGTGAAATATTAAATAGAGAGAAGAAATTATAAAACATCTTAATTAAGTATAACTTATTCCTTTAGCCCTATCTGCATATTTGACATGCATTTGATTCTTTTGGCCTTTGTAAGTAATGGCTGCATTTCTCTATTGTGTTAGCCTGGTTCAATATTTGCAAATTCAGTTTGGGCATTATCTATATTACTCACATTTCTCCTCACCAGGGAAATATATTGAAGATTGCTATTACACACTTCCACAGTAGATTTGATCACTTGATCTGCCTTGATGATGTTGATCCATGCTGGGAGACCAATTGGTTGCTCTGGCTTTGGCCAATATAGTACAACTGTGGCAAATTAGTGGATGTACCTCCATCTATTAATTGCTGAGACAAAGGAGAAAACAGAAATTGTACTTTAGCAACTTATTGGCTTCAATCAACATTAATGCACATTTTTATGAAATACTCTGATACTCCTTGCTGTAGGATGATACATTTTTAAACAACCAAAGCGTTGTAGTCCTAGATTAATTGCAAAGTAAATCTTTATCTTTTTTCACTTCTTATTTAAGAAATGTGCGCATGCTTGTAAGTTAAACCAAGATCTGAAAAACTTTACCTTATGCTATTAATGAAAATGCTGTTCTCTCTTCTATGTTAGTATTTTTTCATTTTTACTTTAATGGTGACTGTATGTAAATATTTATTCCAAAGCATGGGGATTTATATACTGGATGGTTTTGTTGGGTTGTCTATAGCACCCAGTGTGTGCTATTTAAGAAATCAACCAGCTCTCTCCCAAACTCCAGGTCATTTTGCAGGACATAATCATTTCTAAACAAATTTACTGTCTTTCTTTCAAGTAAATGAGGAATCCAACATAGGAGTTTCTAGTTTGACTAATGTTCACTCTGCTTCTCGAATGCCAGCCTTTTGGGAGATCTTGCTTCAAGGTAACGCTTTAAGCTTTGCCTGTTTTTGGCTGTGCATGACAAACTCTATGCAAGTGCATTGTCTCGTCAAACTTAAACAGCATTTTCGAACTTCATTGAATGTTGTAGCCATTCCATTTCCTGCGTGCCTTGAGCTTTACATGTTTCTACCAGAGAGTTTTCTCACATAACTTCTACACTTTGATTAACACGTGGATCTGTACATCAACTTTTAACTTATCCGTAACCAAACAATTTTAATTCCTTTTTGACTGCACTATGCTTGTCTTACAAATCCTTATCGATCAAGTGGAAAATTTCCACAGCCACTATTCATCTGTCAGTTTGTTCCATACATATCATACTGCTTGTGCTGTGAACCAAATCATCATTATTGTTTCAATGACTTGAATATATTTTAATTTGTTTGATATTGCATGAAACATCATTATTCTGCTTTGTCATGCTAAGACATACAATTACAAATCACAAAAATGTAGCTTTAACATGTAATAGCCTTGATTTTCTCTGTGCAAATTACAGATGCCTTCACCCAGCTACGTCTCACTTGGGTACACAAAAACTTTATTATACAGTCAGAAATTTCACATCCTGAATCCCAGTGTTAGAAATATTGAAAACTGGAATTTGAGTGAAGTTGCACTTTTGGTCCTAGAAAATCTGCTGGTATGGTCGGTCGCTTTTCTGCCTTTGTATATTTAATATCAGAATATAGAGAGGGCAGGCAAATGGCCAAAAAAGGGATGGCCAGGAAAGCATTTCAGAAACTCTCACAATGGTGGTCCTTTGTGGGAATCGAAAAACCTACATAAGCAGCTTTTTCACTCTCCAGAGACGTGTACATTGACACCCAGAAATTGCAGCTTAGGCTTGTTTTCAAGGTGGGAAGTGGGAAGGTATTACTCCCAAACTTTACTGGGGGACTGGAAGGAATTTTTCTAGAGAAAAAGTCACTTGTTTCTGTTAACAAAAGTAAGAGAATACAGTACTAATCACACTTTAGACTCAATTGAAAGCACCAAAATCATAGTTTTCCAGATTTAATTAGGTAACGTTGTTTTCTATTGTTCATATACAAATATTAAGTCTAAAATTGAGATATCAGCTAACATATATTACTTTCTTTTTGAATCAGACCCACTCTGCTTAAAAGGTGTGCATGAGATGTTAAGCCTTTTCTTAAGACATAAAATTGGAGTGGGGAGGGAAGTGCCCCAAATCCAGCTCAGAGGTCTTATTTGGATTTCTGCAAGATGAGTTGCAGAAGGCCTCTCAATGAGTAAAATAATGTAATTAAATGCAAAACTCAGTGTTTTGAAAATGCTTTCCAAGTATGGTAAACTGAACAGATGCCGGAGCTACAGAATGGTTGACTGAACAAATGTCTAAAATCTTGTACTAATTCTAGGTAGGATCATCCCACTGGTTGGATATAGCTTTTAAGCTGTTCTTCCATGTCCTTTGCTGGGTATGATGGACTCACACACCAGCAAAGGAAAAAACCATTGAGGGTTATCAGTTATTGAATATATGTTGCATCCACACAGGGTGAACAATTGGTGCTGGTTGCTCTCTCTTGTTTCAGTTACACTCCAGGAAATGTAGCAGCAGGATTTGCAAAACCTCAGTGCTGCTGATTAGCAATAGATGCTGACTTCACTGTCAAGTACATTTGGATCTTTGCTATCTCTGCCTTAATGCTGCTGATCTTCAAGACCAGACTTTGCACCTCGAAACCGATGCTGGTGTTCTTTAGGTCAACAGTGTCACTTGTGTCTGTGTGTCCATTGGTGACTGTAAGAAAGGACATCATTTTTGTCATGCTCTCTCTATTTTTTCTTGTGTCTCTTTTGCTGGGTTAGAGCTGCTCAACAGTGGCATGGTGTGTGTTTTTCCACTAAAACATGTACTGTGGATTATTTTGACCTAATTGGACCTCTCCTCTGAGGCAGAAATAGTAAATAGAGCATGACAAGCACCAATGGTGTGCAAATTAAACTAAATGTCATGCAATGTCTGCAATGGTTGTAATGTACATTTACAGCATCCACATATATGACACAAATACTTGCATTAAGAAAGTACTACTGTACACCATTGTGTTCTGGTTGGGCTGCAGTTTAACAGCACTGAAATAGCACTTGGTATGAAGTGCCCCTATGTAGACAAGCATTGGCTTAGCCAATAGATTTAGCTTTTGGGACTTTATAAGTATTTAGCCACGCAGCACAGTATCCTGGGTGCTGCACCATCTACTATTATTTCACATGCCAAAAACGGACGCTAGCATGAGAGTCCAGCAAAGAAAAAAATGTGGAAATGTACATATTAAAAATCACCAACTGAAACAAATGGAAATGATGAGACACCAACAATAAGCTTATTTATGCTAGTGAAAACACATCGAATTTCCTTTTTGCAGTTCGTTATGTGTCCAAACACCCATTTGGTAGCAAGTGGCAGGTATACCCCAAATGCCTGGTATTTAGTAAATATCAAAGGAATTGCTAGTGATCTGCCTACTATCAAGGCCGCACTGGGATAGAGAATATGCACGTGCAACAAAATAAAAGTGCCCCCTATTAGCGAATTAAATAGCTGAAAAAGTGGCTCACATGTCTGCATCTATAGCTAATTATAATGCCTGTTATCATGCAAACGGAAAATAATAATAGACTACTGCCTAGAATTTTTGAGCATTGAATTCACAAAAGGTACATAGATATGTATGTTAGATTTATAGAGGACTATGTTAATTCTATATCATGCATAACAATAGTTTAGCTTTCTCCCACTGGAAACTCCTCTTCCCAATAAAAGTTAATGTGAACGTGCTTTCCTCCATGTTTCATTAAATATCTCCCACATTGTTGTGCCAAAATACATGTACATGAGAGCGTACACTGCTCATGTGCGTGCTTATATTATGTGAATTTCAGTTTGTTCCCATTAAAGAGAGGCATAATACACTTGTAATGTCCCTCTCTGTGACTGCACACTGCCTATGCTAATTTGAAAACCCCTCCGCCCCAAAACCTATTTTATTTTTGTTTAGGGCTCGTGCTCCCTGTACTCTGCATTTTAGTAAGTGTGGTTTTGCTGTTTTCAGTATATGTATGGACTTAAATATACAAAAGCGCTGAAGACTGACTAGTGAAATGGTCAATTAATACACCAGCCTTGTTGCACTCACACTTCCTCGAAGGCTTGTTCAGGGTCCAGCACAGTCCATCTCACACACTCCATTTCTGGAGGGAAACCAACTGTGGCAAGCCTGGGAGGAAGCCTCTTGGTCCAGTAATCTCTGCAGGGCTTGGGTTACTGTTGACTCGTGATGCAGGCGGCATGTCTACTGCAATGGTCAGGAAGCCGCCTGCATGGGAGGTGAGACGGTATTGTTACTTTCAGTCCTCTCACTCTTGAATGTGATTAGAACAGTGTTGCTTTATGTTAGCTGCTTTTTATGGCTTCCCTGGCAGTGCTCTGTGGATGACTCATGCTTCCTGCAAACAGCAGATAATTGATTTCCAAGTTTGCAGGCTCTGCCAGAGGCACAGTGATCAGAGCTGGCTCACAAATTTTTGTGTATTTTCAAGTGTATGTGCAGGTTGATTTTCACTGCTGTGGGTAAAAGCAGCTCCATTCTGCTAATCCTTTCCCTGACTTCCCAGAGGTGTCAGAGGCAGGCCAGCTCGCTGAGTCACTCTTGGTTACTCAGCGAGTCTGTTGCATTTTTGCAACATTTCTTCTGTCAGCCTGTTTATTCTTAAATGCATGGTGACAAGAGGGGCAGATAAGATTCTTCCTGTTTCAAAACAATGCCGCTTTGCAACTTCTATGTGTGCTGCATTAAGCAGCACACATAGAAGTTGCATAACGGCATTTAAAAAAAATTACGGGCAGATTTACAAGCCCCTTGCGCCACTTTTGCATCACTTTTCCCATGTTACAAATGACGCAAAAGTGGCGCAAGGCCTTGTAAATAAGCCCCTTATTGTTTACGTGCAGGAAGTGGGACCTTCCTGTACATAAACAATCATTGGCCTTTTGCTATTTTCATGTGTTCTGCACAACGCAGCACACATGAAAACAGCAAAGGGTAAGACCAGGTTGTCCCTGGTCTTAATTCTGGCACTGCCTCCTCTTTACGCCTCCCTTGTAAATAGGAGGCAGCGTCAGAATCAATGGGTGTTGCGGTGGAATGCCCACAGCAACACCCATTGCCCTCCCCTTTCACGCTAAGCATAGCGTGAAAGGGGGCCTTGTAAGTAAGGCGAAGCCCCTATCGCCACAGGAACATCCTAAAAAGTGACATTCCCGTGGCAATAGGGGCTTGTAAATATACCCCTTTGTGTCTTGTTGGAATGCTCTAGAAGATTTACAAAAATCCTTTCCTTATGCGCAAATACCTTTTGCATGTGTGCAGATTCATAGATGAAATCTGTGAAAAAATGAGGTGAACAATTTGATTTTTCAACCCACGCAAATGCTTGGTGCAGTGTGTGTAAAAAAGGCAGGACACGTTGTGGGCTTCTATCCCCTTCTCCAGAAAGGTATTCAGTGAGATGCGCCTCCAGAAGAGTATAAACAGAGTGATCCACCATATGTCTGAAGTTTTCAAAGATATGTAAATAAAAAAAAAATGACTTGCTTCACATACTAAACTTTACACATCTCAAAATATGACACAGGCATGGTAAGTCAAAATAACACAAATTGTCCCTCAATTTAACACTGGATCAGTGATCCTGCACACAGTGCTACTAATACACAGGATGTTGGTAATTTCGTGGAATTAACGTCCATTTCGAGGGTTCACTTCAGAATGGGGAATAACAGTGACTGATTCCTGCTTATTTAACTACAAATCAAGGCCTTTTTCCATACACACATTTTGCCAATTTTTTACCAAATAAGGGCCATTACCTATTTAGATTGAAGTGTAATTTAGTAAGGTCAAACAAACCAAGAAATGAAATGAAAGAAACTTAAAAAATGCTCTGCTACCCGAGGGCATCTTAGCGCTAACAGCCGGAGCAAAGATCCGGTCAGTAGGGAAGAAAAGTCAAAAACAAAGCAACCAGGACTTAATAAGTTTCCTGAAAGTGCTATGGTATTCAGTAAGCTTAACAGCCACTGGCAACGAGCTCCAAAGTATTGCATCAGGCAGGGAAAGGATTTACGTCTCTACCAACGATGTTTGATCTTAGGGACCACCGCCTCTTTCTTGCTGTTAGTTCTCGGATGGCGGATGGGGGTATAGCCCTGAAACCTCATGGCAATGAATGTTGGACCAGAGTTGTTCAGTGCTTTGTGGGCCACACACAGTGCTTTTAGCATGGTTCCTTGTGAGGACCACAATCCAGTGGAGCTTAAATAGTTTCTTGACCACCGAATGATCCCTCAGCAAATTAAGAATGAGGCGAGCTGCCACATTCTGTGCCACTTGAAACCTAGATTACAGTGCCTGGTTCAGTCCCAAACACAATAATCTAGCCGAGAATCAATGCAGAGCTGGCCGTGTGATGCAATGGGGATGAAAGGAAAAAATGTCCTGAGCACGGTTAAAAGAGCAAAGTAGGTGGCCGCAAGCTTATTGACATGAGAGGAAAAAGACAGAGTGCTGTCAAAGACAACATCCAAATTCCTGGCAGAGTTAACAGGCACTGGAAGGGTGCCTAGTTTGCCCGTCCACCAAGCATTGGACCAAAAGGCCATGTCTCTGCCAAGCAATGGAACCTCTGTCTTGTCGCCATTCAGTTTAAGATAATTGGATTTCATCCAAGTGCTTACTGCACACATATAGTCTAGAAAATTGGCAGCGGCTGATTGAATATCACCAGATATGGTAATAACCAATTGTTTGTCATCTGCGTAAGAAAGACACATTAATCTTACTCTAAGCCATTTACTGTGCCATTTATATAAGGAGAAATCCATCACTAAGGGGCCGATTCCGATCTCGGCCGGTAGGGCACCGAATCGGATTCGGCTTAACCGGATCCGATTCGGAGCCCTATTTCCCGACCGAGTCGTACGTGCGTCCGGGCGAGCGAGTACGATGCGTGCGCTCGCGAAATCTCCGACCGACTCGTTCGCAGGACCCGACCGCTCCGACCGACTCACACGGGGACGACGCGCACCGCGCAATGGAGACGTTCCCCGGCCGGGTAAGTACGATGCGCACCTCGACCGCTCCGACCGACTCGCGCAGTCCGGCTCCAAGGAGCTGTCGGAGCCGCACTTTGGGGGTCCGTGTCGGACCCCTCTGGAAGCGTAGGTGCGCGAGTCGCACACAGGGGGGACCCATGGGTCCCCCCTACACGTGCATGTATGGTGCGACCCGCATCGACGCAAACACGCTGTAGGGGGCGCCCTTGTTCGCGTCGTGCCCATTGAGTCAATGGGAGCCCGTGTACGCATCGTACGACTGGCTCCCATTGACTTCAATGGGAGTCCGACCGAATCGAGTCCGATAGCATACGTGCGCATCGTACTCGTTCGGTCGGACTGCTAGGGTCCGATTCGGTCGGAAATCTCTCCGGGTACGGCTCGGTCGGGGAGATTTCCGGCCTGAATCGGAATCGGCCCCTAAGTCTCTTAAATATGTCCTTTTTTAGTTCAAAATGTAAAACAGTTACAACCCAAAATTCACAACATTTTAAGATGTAGCAGGCAAGTCCTCCATATCATTAATATACAGTGACATTTGTCTTATATGCTGCCGCCAAATAGTAGGTAAGTGTAGAAACACCATTTCCGCACATGCATCTTTTTCTGCCCGTGAAGAGTTTAGATATAAAACCACTTGTATGATACCGGTTTACTGATTCAGTGACAATGTAAGACTCTATCATGTCATGCAAAACTACATGGCAGATTGCAAGACCGGTAGGTCAAGCCCTGGAGACACGTTTGTCCTTCTATACGTTTTTACTTCCCTTTTGAACAACATTATTTTCTCTTAACTTGCTCTTCTTAGACATTTGACTTAGCTTCAGTGTTTTTTATGCAATTGTTCTCACCTTTGGTATTCTCTGCTCTTCTGTTTGACACTGTGAAATGTGCAGGTGACATGTTAACTAATGGAACTGCTGCAGTCTTTCTTGTCACTCAGAAGCTGGTTACGTCAGCTCCTGGGCCATCATTCCTAAGTGTACATGGTGTATTTTCTTAGAAGTGAGTGGGGTGCCAAAAACTTAATGAATTCCAAACTTTACCTATAGAACAAGTTAGTCCTCTAGTCTAATATCTGTTTAAACTAAATGAAAACATATTTTTAAATCATACTCTTAAACAAGTGTCACAGACTCACAACAAATATTAGGCACCCGCAAGTTTCCCATTTTTTTAAATATAAATTGAAAAGTATTTATAATGTCATAACCAACATTATATTAACCAAATAATATACATATAACATATGAGATAGCTTAATAAGTGTATACATTTTCTTCCTAAACGCATATTAACGTTCCTATAATGTGATAAATGTACCCCTTGTTAATTGTAATAAGGCATGTTTCACTGAGGCACTTTTTGGGGCGCTGCATAGCAGCTTCATTCATTATCTCTGAAACGCAGACTTTCTAGCCACTCTACAGAAAGAAGCAGCAGAGCGCCTGCCTATCCAAATAAAAGAAGTAGCTTCTTTCATGGGTTCTCGTACAATTGTACTTTAACTGGTGAGAAAGAACAATTTAACCAGAGCAGAAAAAAGCTGCTGCACTAGACGAAGGACAAGTGGGCCCAGGCCATGTGTGATGCATTTGCCAGTCCCGCCTGATTGGCCTGCTTATGTTTCATTCTGGGGCATGTAGTTTTGAAAGTATGGCTGCAAAAATCCCAGCATGCATAGTGTTGTTGGCTCAAAGCCAGGACTGCCTGAGGGTACGACACTTGACACGGGCCATTTGGCAGTTCACAAAGCGCACATGTTATAGGGGATAAAATATCCTGTTATTGTACTTCTTAAGGATATTGCCTCTTTAATCCACTACCAGACACTCCCTGAAGATTTATGTATCTCTTGCAGTTGGCTGTTTTCTACCTTTGCGATTTTTTTTTGTCTTTCTCTTCCTCCGTCTTTGTGAGTTGTGTGTATCTCTTTCTTGTTCTCTGGAAATATCTGAAGCAGAAAAATAAGTGCTAGTCCCCAAAAGAAAGTGCTGGTGTCCCCAGCCGGCAACCACCGGCTCAAATTAAGCATTGGCTTTAGTCCATCACAATTCTCCTCGGCATCGAATACACCTGAAAACCATGATTTTTAGGCGAAAGCGACTTGGAAGCATAGTGCCCTGCTGAAATGTAGATATCTACACTATATAGTAGACATGAGCTGCAAAACTCTACTCTATTGGCACGCACTATCACACAACTTTTTGAATGCTTGCTTTGGTTAAATATTACAGAAACACCGCTCCAGGGTACACTATTAGTGGATATTCTTTAGGCCTAGATGAAGTATTCATTACAGTGACAAAATTCACCTAAAAGTTAATTGCCGAATTTCATCTTACAAGAAATTAATACATTTGGTGGGTAGACAGAATATTGAGTAAACAATACAGAGTTGCACAAATATCGATAAATAAATATCGTGGTTCAGAAATATCGACAGCAAGAATATCGTGGTCAAGAATATCGAGTTAAGGTAAGTAATATCGATTTTAAAAATATTAAAGTGTTTAATATCGTTTTCAAAAATATAGTTGTTAAAAATATCTTTTTTAAAATTAATGTTATGTATTTTAGTATATATTTTATATGTATTTTTGTTTGTATTTGTAATATATGTGTTACATTTTTAGTAGTTATTAATTTTTATTTGAATTTTCCGTTTTTAGTTCCGTAGCGGGTTGTGGGTTTATAGGGGAATAGGGTGGAAAGTAATTTAATTATATTAAATTAATTGATTATTTTTTATTGATTAATATTTGTTTAATTGAGATTTTATCATTTTAAATATACAAAGTTATTTACTATTAATTAATTAATAATTGGTTGTTAGTTAATTTTAATTAATTAATTGGTAATAAATTATGTTAATTGTGTAATTAATTTTAGGTGTGTGTTGTTTATAGGTGTAAAGTTATTTATTTTTAATTTATGAATTAATAACTGGTTGTTAATGAATTTTAATTAATTAAGTGATAATTCATTATGGTAATTGTGTAATTAATTTTAGGTGTGTGTTGTGGTGTTTATAGGTGTAAAGGGTGGGAAGTAATTTATTTTTAATTGATGAATTACTAATTGGTTGTTTATTAATTTTAAATAATTAATTGTTAATTAATTATGGTATTTGTGTAATTAATTTTAGGTGTGTGTTTTGGGGTTTATAGGGGTAAAGGGTGTTAAGCAGTTTATTTACTTTTTATTATAAATGTTTTGTTAATTGATATTAATTAAATTAATTCAAACTTATGGTAATTGTGTAATTAGTTTTAGGTGTGGGTTGTGGTGTTTATAGGAGTAAAGGGTTGGAAGTAATTTGTGTTTAAATAATTAATATATAGTTTTTAATTAATGTTAATTATTCGATATTTATTTTGGGTAATTGTTTATTTTGTGTGTGTTGTTTTTACTTTTAAAGGGGTAAAAGGTGGGTATTAAATTCATTTTAATTACTTTATTATTAGTTGTTAATAGTAATACTTTTAAATTTAAAAATAAGTTTTAATTGTGTTTTATTATTTTATAGTTTAATCTAGGTATGTGTTGTGGATATTATAGTGTTTAAGTGTGTGTAGTCAATGAATGGTTATTAGTTTTTTTTATTAATAATATTTTTTTAATTGGTTATTAATTATGTTAATTATTGAAGTAAATTTAATGTATAATGTTGAAGTGTTTTGGTTTTGGTGTGGTGTTATAGGGAAGGAAATAAAATAAATAAATTTATGTATTAACCCCTTCGCTGCTAGGCCTTTTCCCCCCCTGTGCTAAGCCTTTTTTTGGCCATTTGGGGTAGTTCGCGCTTAGACTCCCCTGTAACTTTTTGACCACATAAGGTATCCGCGCCAAATTTGCGTCCTTTTTTTCCAACATCATGGGGATTCTAAACGTACCCAGGGTTTGTGGATTCCCCTGGAGGGGACCCAGAAATTAGCCAAAATACAGGTACATTTTGTTTTTTTGGGGAAAAATGGGAAAAAAGGGCTACAGATGAAAGCGTCTGGTTTTTTCCCTGCAAATGGTATCGAAGAAGGGCTTGTGGTGCTGAAATCACCATCTTCCCAGATTTCAGGGACAAGCAGACTTTTGTCCGAAAACCAAAAATTTTTACACAGTTTTGGCATTTTTCTGGGACATAGCCTATTTTTGCTATTTTTGTGCTTGCAACCTCTTTCCAGTTAATGGTAGAAATGGGTAAGAAAGCAATAATGGATCCTGGAAAGCTATACATTTTAGAAAAGTAGACAAAATTCTGAATTCAGCAAGGGGTCATTTGTGTAGATCCTTCAAGGTTTCTTTTTAGAAACTAACCGTTGTATATAGGAAAAATTGAAAATTAGTTGAAAAAAACAGCCATTTTTGTCAACGTTTTCACCTGTAACTTCTTCTAATTATGACAGCTGTTTGAAAGCAATATACCATTACATCCGCTGGACGTTTCTGGTTGTGGGGATATATAGGACTTGTAGGTTCACTAAGAACCAGACGAACCCAGAGCCAATAACTGAGCAGCGTCTTACAATGGTTTTTTATTATGTACCGGGTATATAGCAATTAATTTGGGAAAATATATACATGGAAAAATCGGTATGAAAGACACCTATGTATTTCTGCAATTGGAACAAAATATAGAGTTTAGAAACAGTAGATATTTGCACATTTCCGAAATTGTGAGTACCCATACTAGCATGAGAATTAAAGGTCATTTTTCAAAATGACTTCTTTTTTATACATTGTCTTTCATTTGGAAGGCAGAAAGGCATCGAAAGTCAATAGGTAATAACAGTTGCTCTACAATTCTGTATTACCCTAAGTCTCCCAATAAAAATGGTACCTCACTTGTGTGGGGAGGCCTAGTGCCCGCGACAGGAAACGGCCCAAAACGCAACGTGGACACACCACATTTTCACTGTGAAAACTGACCCTTTTTTTGCAAAGTGCCTGGCTGTAGATTTTGAACCCTAGCTCTGCCAGCACCTAGGGAAACCTAGCAAACCTATACATTTTTTAAAACTACACACCCAGGGGAATCCAGGATGGGGTGACTTGACTGGCTCTCACCAGGTTCTGTTACCCAGAATCCCTTGCAAACCTAAAAATTTGTTAAAAAAAACACATTTTCCTCACATTTCTGTGGTGGAAAGTTCTGGAATCTGCGTAGATCCACAAAATTCCACCCACTCGGCGTTCCCCAATGTGTTCCGAGAAAAATTGTACCTCACTTGTGTGGGTAGGCCTAGTGCCCGTGACAGGAAACGGCCCAAAACGCAACGTGGGCACACCACATTTTCACAATGAAAACGGACCCTTTTTTTGCAAAGTGCCTAGCTGTAAATTTTGAACCCTAGCTCTGCCGGCACCTAGGAAAACCTAGCAAACCTATACATTTTTTTAAACTAGACACCCAGGGGAATCCAGGATGGGGTGACTTGACTGGCTCTCACCAGGTTCTGTTACCCAGAATCCCTTGCAAACCTCAAAAGTTGTCAAAAAAACCACATTTTCCTCACATTTCTGTGGTGGAAAGTTCTGGAATCTGCGTGGATCCACAAAATTCCACCCAGTCTGCATTCCCCAAAGTCTTCCGAGAAAAATGGTACCTCACTTGTGTGGGTAGGCCTAGTACCCATGACATGAAACGGCCCAAAACGCAACATGGACACACCACATTTTACAGTGAAAACTGAAACTATTTTGCAAAGAGCCTAGCTGTAGATTTTGAACCCTAGCTCTGCCGGCACCTAGGGAAACCTAGTAAACCTATACATTTTTTAAAACTAGACACCCAGGGGAATCCAGGATGGGGTGACTTGTCTGGCTCTCACTAGGTTCTGTTACCCAGAATCCCTTGCAAACCTCAAAATTTGTCAAAAAACCCCACATTTTCCTCACATTTCTGTGGTGTAAAGTTCTGGATTATGCGTGGATTCACAAAATTCCACCCAGCCTGCATTCCCCAAAGTCTTCCGAGAAAAATGGTACCTCACTTGTGTGGGTGGGTCAAGCACCCGCGACAGGCAAGGGCCCAAAACCTATTGAGGCGACTTCAAAATTACCTATCACAAAACAACCTGGTTTTGCAAGGGGGTCCCGTGAGTTTTTGGCCCCGGGCTCGGCGGCCATCTAAGGAAACCCACCAAACCCACACATTTCTGAAAACTAGACACCCTGGGAGTCCAGCAAGGTATGGCTTGCGTGGGTCCCCCAACACTTCCCTACCGAGAATCCCCTGCAAACCTCAAATTTAGCTGAAAAAAATCACTTTTTTCTCAAATTTCTGTGTGGGAAAGTTCTGGAATCTGCGTGGATCCACAAATTTCATTCTACACAGCGTTCCCCCAGGTCTCCCGATAAAAATGGTACCTCACTCGCGTGGGTGGGTCAAGTACCCGCGACAGGCAAAGGCCCAAAACCTAATGAGACGACATCAAAATTACCTATCACAAAACAACCTGGTTTTGCAAGGGGGGTCCCATGAGTTTTTGGCCCCGGGCTCGGCGGCCACCTAGGGAAACCTACCAAACCCACACATTTCTGAAAACTATTGCCCCAATATGCCTCCGGGGAGGGGAAGAAAGACTGTGGTAATTGTTTTTGGGGTGGGGGCATTATCATGCCCATTCTGGGCAGCCCCCATCCATACATTATAAAAAAAAAAAATCCCTGGTGCCCAGTGGGCTTTCTGCCCCCCCGGGGGCATATCAGGGGCCATTGCCCCCATCTGCTCCTGGGGGGAGCAGAAAGACTGTTGCATTTTTGTGGGGGGTGGGGGCATTGCCATGCCCTTTCTGGGCAGCCCCCACCTCAACATCAATAAAAAAAGTCCCTGGTTTCTAGTGGGCCTTCTGCCCCCCCGTGGGGCAGAAAGACTGACATTTCTCTGGGGAGGGGCATTGCCATGCCCTTTTTGGGCAGCCCCCACCCCAACGTCAATAAAAAAACCAATCCCTGGTTTCTAGTGGGCTTTCTGCCCCCCCGGGGGCAGATTGGGGGTTACTGCCCCCGTCTGCCCCCTGGGGGGGCAGAAAGACTGACATTTCTCTGGGGGGGAGTTGGGGGCATTGCCATGCCCTTTATGGGCAGCCCCCACCCCAACGTCAATAAAAAAAATTCCTGGTTCCTAGTGGGCTTTCTGCACCCGGGGGGGCAGAAAGACTTACATTTCTCTGGGGGTGGGGGGGGTGCATTGCCATGCCCTTTTTGGGCAGCCCCCACCCCAACATCAATAAAAAAAATCCCTGTCCCCATCTGCCCCCAGGAGGGGCAGAAAGGCTTATATTTCTCTGGGGGGGGGGGTGGGGGCATTGCCGTGCCATTTTTGGGCAGCCCCCACCCCAACATCAATAAGAAAAAAAATTATCCCTGGTTTCTTGTGGGCTTTCTGCCCCCCCGGGGGGCAGATTGGGGGCTACTGCCCCCGTCTGCCCTGTGGGGGGGGCAGAAAGACTGACATCTCTCTCGGGGGGGGCATTGCCATGCCCTTTTTGGGCAGCCCCCACCCCAACATCAATAAAAAAAAACAATCCCTGGTTTCTAGTGGGCTTTCTGCCCCCCCGGGGGGCAGATTGGGGGATACTGCCCCCATCTGCCCCCTGGGGGGGGCAGAAAGACTGACATTTCTCTGGGGGGGGCATTGCCATGACCTTTTTGGGCAACCCCCACCCCAATGTCAATCCCCAAAAAAATCCCTGGTTTCAAGTGGGCTTTCTGCCCCCCCCGGGGGGCAGATTGGGGGCTACTGTCCCCGTCTGCCCCCTGGGGGGGCAGAAAGACTGATATTTCTCTGGCGGGTGGGGGCATTGCCATGCCCTTTTTGGGCAGCCCCCACCCCAACATCAATAAAAACAAACAATCCCTGGTTTCTAGTGGGCTTTCTGCCCCCCTGGGGGCAGATAGGGGACTACTGCCCCTGTATGCCCCCTGGGGGGGGCAGGAAGACTGACATTTCTCTAGGGAGGGTGGGGGCATTGCCATGCCCTTTTTGGGCAGCCCCCACCCCAACGTCAATAAAAAAAATAATCCCTGGTTCCTAGTGGGCTTTCTGCAACCTGGGGGGGCAGATTGGGGTCTACTGCCCCCATCTGCCCCACAGGGGGGGCAGACAGACTTACATTTCTCTGGGGCGGTGGGGGTATTGCCATGCCCTTTTTGGGCAGCCCTCAACCCAACGTCAATAAAAAAAACAATCCCTGGTTTCTAGTGGGCTTTCCGCCCCCCCGGGGGGGCATAAAGACTGACATTTCTCTGGGGGGGGTATTGCCATGCCCTTTTTGGGCAGCCCCCACCCCAACATCAATAAAAAAAAAACAATCCCTGGTTTCTAGTGGGCTTTCTGCCCCCCCGGGGTGCAGATTGGGGGTACTGCCCCCGTCTGCCCCCTGGGGGGGCAGAAAGACTGACATTTCTCTGGGGGGGGTGGGGGCATTGCCATGCCCTTTTTGGGCAGCCCCCACCCCAACGTCAATAAAAAAAAATCCCTGGTTCCTAGTGGGCTTTCTGCACCACGGGGGGCAGAAAGACTTACATTTCTCTGGGGGGGGGTGGGGGCATTGCCATGCCCTTTTTGGGCTGCCCCCACCCCAATGTCAATAAAAAAAATAATCCCTGGTTTCTAGTGGGCTTTCCGCCCCCCCGGGGGGGCAGAAAGACTGACATTTCTCTGGGGAGGGGCATTGCCATGCCCTTTTTGGGCAGCCCCCACCCCAACGTCAATTAAAAAAAATCCCTGGTTCCTAGTGGGCTTTCTGCCCCCCCCCCGGGGGGCAGATTGGGGGCTACTGCAGACTGTTGCCAACAAACAAATATGGGGGAGCAAAGGCCCTTGCCCAAGGGGCCGCTCCCCCCTCCCTGGTGCTAGTGGGTAGATCCCTGCTGGGGGATTGCCCTCCTGGGGTGATCCCCAAGCAGGGATCCACTAGGGAAGGGTACCATTGGAAAGGTGAGATTTTCCCCTTTCCAACGATACCTCTCCCATCTTTTTCGGTGCTCGGGGGGCTGAGATAGCCCCACAAGCACCGAAACTGAGAAACTGAAACTAAGTTTCAGTTTCCTTTTGGCGCTATCGTCATTGCAATGAAAATCAAAAATAGGCCTTGGGAGGTTAGGGAAGCTCTTCCCCACCTCCCCAGGCAAAAGTCTGCAGCAGAGGGATTTCCTGAGCATGTGCTCGTGAATAAATTAAAAATAATAGTTTATTAATTGTTTTAAAGTAAATAAATATATATATATATATATATAATTATGTTTGTGTGTTTATTTTTTTATTATGTTTATTTGTTATATTTTATTTAAATGTATATTAAATGTATTTTATTTTGTTAAAATTATATTTAATATATTAATATATATTAATTTATATTTATATAAAAGTTGATATTTTATACATCTATATTTTTTACATCGATATTTTTAGTCTATATTTTTGTACTTACCTGTTTAAGTATAGGAGTCGATATTTTTGTTGTCTATATTTTTTACTCGATATTTTTTACATCAATATTTTTTACATCGATGTTGTGTCAGTGAACGGATACATTTATCAGTAAGCAATTTTGCCAGGAAACTAGTTCGTGTAGAATGTTCCTTGCAAAATGCATTTTATTCTCAATCAAGGCTGCATCTTGCAAGGCTATTTTATGGAAAGTGTGTGCTTGTGTGAAAAAAGTTACACAAGGTATCTGCAAGCCACATTTTACTAGAAAAGTGCAATTTCACAATTTTGTTATGGATTTTCAAATAAACAATTGTACAGCTTTGCACACCCCTAATGTTAGTCCATTGCAGACCAGCACTATGGAACATTATCTCTGCTGGCCACACAGTACCTCTTGTGAGCAAAGTTGTTCTGGTGCAATAGCCCTTCCTACCCGTGTTATGTTACGATAACAGTATTCTTGAAGGCCATTAATTCTTCTGACAGAGACCCTCATTAGAAGATAACTGTAACTGTGGGCCCGTGTACTGTGTATTTATTTCCACAAAATAAGTAATGGTTACTTTTTCTGGATGTGACAAACTTGTGAGGTAGTGCAGCAATTTCCAAAGAGGCGGACAGGAGTCTACCAGAGACCATTTTTATCATCTCAAAAATGTACATAGATGCAGGTACAGTCTACACTCCTTTCCTGTAGATGTTGTGTATTCTGGATCGTTATTTCAAACAGTATGTTGTGAAGAGTGATTGAGTCCTTGCACCAATAATAACTGATTTTACTATACAGTGGTTGTTTCTGGTGATTTAATGGCCACAGTGAGGTTCTATTGACGGAGGTTGTGCACTCTAAAAGTCAATCCCTCCAACATCAGATTGCAGCCCTCTTTTTGTGAAAGTGAGCTCCAGATTGTATGAAGATGCATAATCCCTATACCCCCCCTCTTTCCTGCAAGTGCCCCTCTGTGTTTTAACTCTTTCGATGTATATCACTTGGTGCACTCGCTCGTGAAGTAACTCATGGATTTTTCACGACCATAAGACTTTAGTGAGGTGATTTAGCTGGCCAACACCAATATTATTAAAATACTTCCAGCAGCACTGGTAAAGAGTCTTAATTCAGGATTTTCATGTGAAATCAGATATTTCTATTAGAGTGAGGGAAACGGAATGAGATTCCCCATGCCCCTCCTGCCTAGTTGAGGAAGCACACACAGCACAGACGTCATAAATTATATTTTAAAATGCAATCTTGCCTACACTGTTATCCTGTGACGTAATTTAATCTGTCGCCAATTAATTGCACCAGGACGCCATTTCATGGTGCCAGCTCGCGCAGCTGCACCGCTGAGTGCTCCTTACCGCTTCGGGCTGCACAGCCGACCCTCCTCCCCCTCCCCCCACCAGAGACTGAGCCTGTCCAAATTTCATAAAATCAGAAACAGCGACCAGCAGACGCCAACTGCTCCAGTAGAGGAGGAATAGTTTAATTAAATCCTTTCTGTAGGAAACCTTAATGGGTCTGTCCTCTTCCTGCTCCAGTGCCTGTGATTTCCTCTGAGAAATAAAGGCAATGTCCCTGGGTATAAAATGTGAACAGAGGATGCTAATAAACAACGAAAATTAGCACTGTTGTTTATTTATGCACTGGTCATTTGCAGCATCCTCCTGTGGCTAGAAAGAGACGCTTCTTGCCCAATGGAACCGGTGCAGGAAGCGGAAGGCTAGTTCAGCCAGGGCTAATAAAACATGCCACTGAGCGAAAAAGCTGTGTTGAATAGAACACTGTTATTTTAATAATTCTCTGTTCACAAAATTAAACCTTTAAATCAAACCTCACGTGGCCAGTGTCCTGCAGCTCAAAGTTTATTTTCAGAGACTTTTCTGGAAGTAACTCTTGGAGATAAGGAAGGCCATTACTACTCCAAACTACTCACTGTCTAATGTGAACCCACCCATTTCCTCCACCTCCATGCCTTTTGACAACTACACAGTTCAGGCAAACTCATTATGGCTTTAAATCCCAAATGAAACAAGTGAGTCCTCTGAGTGACTTAATTTGTGTTCCATAAAATGCAATCCTTAATTCTGCCTGTCTCTGCTAATGCTCTCCTCACAGCTCTCCGCTTCAAATCCCATCAACTTCCTGACACCATCTACTGTACCTCTTCTCTGTTCCCTCAGGCACTCAAGTCCCATAGTTTAATCCTGCTTCAATTTCATTGAGACATGTAAGTGTTATCATTGGTGAAATTAAAGTGCAAGTTTATCAAAAAGTGGCGCAGTGCAGCGCAGCAAGTCACCTTGCTGCGCTGCGTCACTGGCAAAGGGCAGTAATGCACTGTAAACAAGGCATACGGTGCATTCCTGACTTTTCCCCCTGCGCTGGCGCACAATGGGCTGCTGCCTTGCACCAGCACAGGCACTGTAGTGCAAGGGTCCCTGCGTTGCATGGAGTATTGTTTTTGTGCAGGAAGGTACCTTTCTGCACAAAAACAATCCTGAGAGGCATATTCCGCCATCTGTGTGTGCTGCAGAATGCAGCACACACAGAAAGAGGAAATAACAAGGAGAAATAAAGATATTTTTCCTTTTTACACCTCTCCTTGGGAGGCGTATCTTGTTGGCACATTCCCACTTTTACAAGCTCTTGTAAATCTGAGAATGTGCCAAAAACCGTGGGAGTTGCGAGAGAACACCCACGCAACGCCCATGGAATGCTTCTCTAGTGTAGAGTAATGCAATATGCGATTTGTGCTGCAGTGCGTTACTCCAGATTTTTGAGGCCACTCAAAGCCACGCAATGTGCCTTTGCGTGGCTTCAAAAATCTGACTTAGAGGCTTGTGTCACGAATGTGCCACGTTGCATGATGCATAAATCTGCCCCTTAGTGTGGTATCTACTCAGTTTGAAAATTAGTACTAATGTCCTCTGTGTAAATACTGAACAACCTCCAATATCCTTATGTTTAGTTTGTACTGTAAAGTATCCTTTCAAATTGTATCACAAGAAAAGAAAATATGAGCTTCTCACTTCCTAGAAAAACACAAGAGTGGTGATGACATAATCTGGGGTTAGAGTGTAAGGCTGGGTGATGTGCCCAGGCCCTAGTTACTGCACCAGTCTCTTCCATGCATTAGTACTGGGGCTTCCCCTTTTCCGTTTTGACAATTCAGCACCTTTAAACAGCACACTATCGAGATTTGTTGATTAATTAATTTGTGTTTTTTTTACAAAGAGGTGCAAACAGCAGGAGACATCTCAGAGGGCGTGGGTGGGCTTGTGGCTCTTTCTTAGAAATACAGCAGCTAAAGAAATGATGTTTGAGGGTGATATACTTCTGAACTTTCCAGAGAAAGAGGGGGATGCGGCTGTTAATTGACCTGGGCAGATCTGTATCAAAATGAATGCAATGTTTCCGGTGCAGACGCGAACCCACACCTGCACCGGTAACAGAACATTATTGACAGGTGTATGTATGTACGTATATGGTATTTGTAAGCGCACAACTCATCCCCAGAGAGATATCCCAGCGCTTATTTGAGTCTATAACTAGGTCCCGGTTAATAGGGCTAAAGTGGATATAGCCATGTCAAGCTGTCGGTATGCTTCTCACAGCAGGTGGCAGCACAGCCTCTGTTTCAAAGGTGGTTGCAGTTTCCCTGCAGGCAGATATAGCGACGTCTGCACCCACTGGCATGGAGATGCCTCAGGAGTCCCTGGCCCCACCATACCCCCACAGAAGGGGCACCCTTTGGGGAGTACTGACTGTACCCCTCCTCGATGTGGCACACAGTCAGTGCAAGCCCTGATAGCATCTTTGGCTCTGCAACCGCTTTTGTAATTTTACATGGCTATAAACACAAAAAGATGCCCTCATGAGGGAATGCCCCCTTAGCACTGGCATGATCCATATTGCAGAAGGGGCCACACAAGTGTGGTTCCTTTAGTGATACCATAGGGTCCTAGAGGTGCAATGACAAGGTGCAAATGCAGGTTGCATCCCTGGAGCACTATGCATACTACGGTCCCAGGTGTACAGATGGAGACAGTAAGAGATGAAAGGAGACTAGGGGCATATTTATAAGCCCCTAACGCCACCGGAGGGTCACTTTTTTTGACGCTCTGGGGCATTGCGCCATTCCCCATAATTACAAGGTGGTGCTAAGCCCCTTAATGTGGCCTAACACCACCTTGTAAATATGCCCCTTTCCACCGCAGTCTGTTGCGACAAAGGGACGAGCAATGGATGTTACTATGGGCGTTCTACTGCAACACCCATTGCTTCTTGACGCTGCCCTAGATTTACAATGCTGGGGCAGCGCCAAAAATGAAGGCCCGGTAATACCTGGTCTTAGAACGGCGATACGAGGAGAAATAATAATTATTTTCTCCTTATTTTTTGCTCTTTCTATGTGTGCTGCATTCTGCAGCACACATAGAAAGAGCAAATCGCCATCATTGATTCTTTACATAAACAATCGCCCTTGCAGCACAGCTACCCTTGCAACATGGCGCAATGGTGCCTCTGCTGGCGCTAGGCAGCTTTTTTAGCGCCAGAGCTAGGGTAAACACAGGGGTGCACTGTATGTTTGTAAATACGGCACAACTCTGTGTTTTGAAAATGTCGGAGTGCGGCTTTGCCAAATTTGGCGTAACACCGCGCTCCGGCATTTTCTTGCAGATATCCCCCTAGATCTTCTATAAGACTGTCCTCTAATGTGTAACAAGTTGGTCGATACATTTTAAAGATCCACGAGTACTGGTGCACTATTCCTCGTGTTAGAACATGATATTGACCACTCACAAATATCTGACCAATCAGCATGGCTATTCTTGTTATACGTAAGCATGTTCGATGTCCAAATAACTAGTCACTGCATGATTCTCGTAAAAGGGCCTAAAGGTGTTATTATGCACCTAAAAATATCCATAGATGGTAAGGAGCTGCTTTAGAGGTGAGATAATGCCCTGGCTCTTTTACTATAAAAACCAATCTTTTTACGTTTTAGTGACGTTGCAGTGGAGCTCCCTTTCACACTGATGCACCCAAAGCCAAAAGAAGAGCCTTTGAACAGGGATGGTAAGTTTTGCCTTCATTGACTGAAATCAGCCATGTAGGACCATAGTTTGATCCACCATTGTATGAGAGAATGACTCTCAATAAGTGTGCCATTGCAGAGTTCTAAAATGATGATGTAAGTGCAGGGCACAGTTATAAAAATTATGATGATGTAAATGCAGGACTTAGTGGTAAAACTGATTAGGTAAAGGTAGAAATTGGTCATTACTATGATGTAACTGCAATATTCAGTGGTAAAAATTATAAGGCAAAAGTAGCACTCAAGTCATGAAAATGATGATGTATATGCACAACTATCATCAGAGTGATGTACAAATGAAAGACTCAATTGTGAAAATGATGATGTAAATGCAGAATTCAGTGGAAAAAATGATGATCAGACACACAAGTTGTAAGCAAATAAGAAGGTTACAACAATGCCATGGATTCCACAAACGTAAAGAAGCATGAGCTGCACTGCAACACTGTTTTATGGTTAAACATTCACATTCACTAGTATAAATAATTAGATTTCTTGTAAAGAAGGTGAACATCTGCGGGTGCAAATGACATGCCCTTTATTCATATACTCAGGACCTGAAGAGGGGCTGAGGACATTTATACCAATCAAAATCCACAAATTGGGTGTATTTTGGAATTTAATTTAGTGTTAGTGGTGGCAACGTGGGTGCTATTAGTAAGTAGGTGGGGGTGGCCCTTGGGAAGATGGTGAATATCCCCAGCATTATAACACCTTTGGTATCCACAAACCTTGCTAACAGCTTTTTACACTCAACGTGTGCACCTACAATTAGTGGCAACTAGGCTGGTGTAATTGTGTACGATCCCTGTGACAATCACCCAAACAAGCCAATCACTCACTGATATGTATATGTGTGAGTCCACAAACACACAGAGCACTCTCGTCCTGCAACACCCTCTCCCCATCCGTCTCTTGCTCACACACACTCATATAACACATGCATACAAGTGGTTTTGCACTCATAAAAAATTGATATTTATGAATGTAAATCAAGAGATTCATGTGCAGATTACTCTTGTGAACAAGGCCCTATGGCAGAAATCACTAACCTTTAATGCATCATATTATTATCTATGGAGATGTACAGCCACAGACCACATTTATAACCACAGTGTGGGCAGATTTTCCACAGTCACTCATTTAAGGTTAGGTGTGGCAACATGACTCATCCCAGGCTTGGCCACCGGGAATTCTGTATATGCCCACACAGGTGCCTCATGTCAAGAGCTTTTCACACCCAACCTCTCTTAAAAATGCAGGATTAGGTGTGTAGATTGCTTGCAAATACATCTAAAACAGCCACAAAAATTAGTAAAACAACATTTGAGCCTGAATTACAGTTAGGTGTGCTGTGCCTGTTTGCGTCATGGTGCATTCTTAACTATGTGCACTCAAAGTCTGCAGGGACAGTGCACCTCATATCTGAAAATGCACTGTTCCAAATGAAAGTGTGAACCTGTGTTTTCACTGAACAGTGCATTAGTGAAAGGAAGGATTAATGAAAGATGCGAGCACCCCCACTCCCCCCAGGCAGATGCTGTATGTGATGGGGGTGATTAGGGTCCTTGGTACCCACTTGACCCTGGCCCAAGGGGTGCCCTCGGGCGTGCATTGGTTGTGCTCCACCTCATATGTGGATCACAATCAGTGTGCCTCCCGACAGCTTTCGTTCCTCTGAGCTGGCATCTGTAATACGATGTGGTCACAAAAGCAAAGGGTTTCCATGTTTTGAATGGGCCACACCCAATGAAAATTAGAGAACGTCCCTTTGTTACTGGTGCAGAGCACATTTTGCACTGCTGCAATCTGTATTACAGAAGGGACAGTACAAGAATTTGCCATGCCATCTGTAAAAGCTACGTGCCAGAGGCGGGAAAAAGTGGGCACAAATGCCTTTTCCACTCCTGTGGCACTTTGGGTAGGGTTGCACATTTTAAGAATTCATAAATGTTTTCCAGGCTACACCTGTGAACCTGCACCTATCACAGGTTTCCAGGTTTACACCAGGAAAACATTCCTAAATTCCATTTTCACATATACGTATATTCAAATAAATCTTTTTACATGTGGAAAAAATCAGAGCAAGTGAAATGTAGCTTCTGATATTTTCTTATATTTCTTGGAGAGGAATATATTTGCATCCACGGAAAACCCCCTTTGCCCACATCCTTACCAGTTTTGAGTCAGGCCTGTTTCCCCTCGAGCAGAGTCAAGACTGATTTGCATATAGCTGGGTCCAAACTGAGGTGGCATGGTGGGCAAAAAACTGTGGATTGGGATGCGGTCCGAGCAAATGCCGGTGGCCGATATTAATTCAGGCATTCCATCCATCACCTTGTTGTTTTTACAGAAATAAACCTCTGACAATTTCAGTATGGGAAGGTATCACAGAAGGGTTTGTGATTATGCTCAAGCACCCAGGCATTTCTGCCTGAGAAGACCCCCACTCACAAGAGTAAATTCAAGCATTCACTTTGTTGTCAGTGGTGGTAATGGACGTGATTTCTTCAAATGGAAAAATATTTGCCCTGTGTGGAAAGAAAGGAAAATTATTTGCACCTTAACTGTGCTTTACTCAGGTGGATTTTAGCTGGCCAATTTCCTGCCACGCGTTCCTTCAGATTTCTCTGCATAGCACTTGAGATTTTAGAAAATTTCAAAAATAGTCACTATACAAAAATATTGGGCATTAGCTGATAACACATAAAATTACTGTCCTTTCTCCAAAGTAGGGCCAGTGTGAAGATGTGCTACAATTTGCCACAATTTAGCAACTTAAAAAATGAGTAGAGTTTGCAGAACATCACAAAATGCTAGTCGCAGGTAAGGTGAACACATAGTAAAGGGAATGAGCTCTCTTGTGAGTTCTTTTTATATTATGTTAAGTGGGTTTGTCCCCGCATATCACAAGTGTGATCCCGAAGTTCCTGGGAGGTGGGTACTTTTACACATTGCTCACTACAACGAGGGATGCTATATTCCTGTGAGTAAAAAAAAGTCCATAAGAGCTTCAGGTATAATGGAATAAAGCAGGCGGTTCTTCTGTTTCGCAATAAATATCACGAGGGAAGACACTTCTCTTAGGGGCATATTGCCAAGGATTTGCGATAATTATCGCAAAGCGCGCTTAGAGCTGTTTTTTTTATCGCCGGCTCTCGCTGGATTTCATCGCGGAGATAACGCGTTATTATCAACGCTTATCTCCAAGGCGATAAAAAATCCAGCGATAGCGGCGAAACCCAGGTATAGCGCGAGAAATCCAGCGATAAATTCACTGCGCTAATGGAAAGCTCGCTAATAGGCAGGTGAGGACTTAACCTTACAATCCACCTCCCATTGACAAGATGGTTAAGTCAAGTTTTTATCAGGTGTTAAATTCCAGCGATAATCGCGGTTAGCGAAACTTTTTTTATCGCTTCCCGGGCATTGATAATAGGGGGAAGTTGTGTTTGCGACTGTTTGCAGTTGCTTTTAGTTGGGAACGCCTACTTTGCATGTCATTAGCGATAATTATCGCTGACATGCAAAGCGGCAACAAAACGGCCGCTATCGCCATTAAGCTGTCGCTAACAGCTGTTAGCGACAGGTTGCTAATAGGGCGATAAAAATATTGCCGCTTTATCGGCAAAAAGTGCCGCTAAAGTGGCGATACTGCCCTTGGTAATATGCCCCTTAGTTCTATGTGAAGGGCTTTCCAAAAGCAGAATATTAAGTTTAATAAGCCCTGAGTCACTCCTATTGTTGTGAGCCAAAAATAAATTGAATTTGAATCCGTTGCTTGATTAAAAGCCATTGCAGGCATCTGACTCATGCTACCACCACAGAGCCCAGTAGAGGGAGCCAAATTGCAACAAATAGTCTCAAAAACGTCTTTCTCACTAGGCGCAATAGAGGACCTGAAGGGTAAATGGAGTTCCAGAAAACGCTCCACTGGATCTGTTTGTACCGTCCAATGTCTGAATGAGTTTAGCTGTCTCCGTGACTGTTGAAAAACAAGTTTAACTCAAAGATATTTCAGAGCAAAGCTATAGCAGCATTTAATGATCACACAGACATTGAGGTAAAGATTCAGAAAAATCTTGTTTTGAGTAGGTGTGACATACTCTTGTAGCACTCCTGACGGACTCCTGAAATCGAGGAGTAAGCAAATGAATTGGGCCCTTGAACCTCAACTTTGGGTCCCTAATGTAGGTTTGTTGTATGTTTATTTGCTCTGCCATCGTGTATGACCAAAGTGCAATCTTCTCCATGATAGCAGCTTTTACAGGGAATGGGATCAGGTTATATTCGAACATTTGCACACAGATGCATTCATAATATTAAGCTCAGATAAAAGTTCTTCACAGAAAAATAGTTCTGAAAAAATAAGGATATTTGTCATGCAAACGGCAATGTTTTTGATTTGTTTCCTAGTATGTAATGATAACTTGTGTTTAGTTCCAGAGAACGAAGCTCCGGTAGACACAAACCTCATTGAATTTGACACAAAGTAAGTAGTTCTCTTCGAATTATCTTGTCCTGTTTATTACTCGTTGTGAATAACTCATCAAGTGAGTCATGCTTGCAAACCACTGCCTGATAATACTTTGCGCGTGCTACGTGTAAGCCTTCTCTAGTTTTTTCTGTATTTTTCTGCATGATCTCTACGTTTTGCATGTATTGTATTTCATTTTACCCTGGCCTTGTGTATAAATAAATATGATGATATGCTCTACTTTTCTGTGCACGGTGTATGTTAAACTGAAGTTTAATAATGTTAGGCTGAGCAAGAGTGCCCCCGTGTGGATATTTCATACAGTCTTTCCTACGAACAGCAGCCTTATTTATACATGGTTATAAAACATGCAGTTAGGTACAAATACAGATATTCGGATAGATATATAAATATGCTAATTATCAACATAATAGGTGTGGGGAGCTGCGAAGCCTCCAGTGGGCCATGATTCATGATGCACTCTCCTCACCAAGAATTTATACTAGCATAATACGCTCTGTACATCTGCATAAATGCTTTATGCTCTGGTCTTTTTTCTACATGTATTTTTTTTTTTTAAATGGATTCAACCAAAACCATGATAGAAGAGGTTACTTTTGTGCAGTAAGGAAAAATCACATTGAAAAGGTTTAATAACTGTTAGGAGAGTAGTTGTGTGCCTTTTAAAAGTCAGCATGCAAACTGTGAGGCCAAAACCAGTTTTTTTTAGGTCTCGCCTAGCGTTGCAGGGCATGCGCTGCAACGCTTTGCGAGGCATGCAGTATTCGGTATAGCTGGAAGCTTCGTGGAAGCTCCGCCCACTCTCCGCCCATCTTTTTCATTGGCTTGTGTTTCAAATGCTGCCTTCCTATTGGTTGTAGGCTTCTAAGTCCCTCCTTATGACGACCATGTCATTTGTTCAGATCTAATTTGGTCGTGGAGATCCTCGTTTCATCTATAATCTCCCCCTTATTCAGATGCAATTTGTATGTAGTTTGTGTGCGTTTGAATGTGTTTGAATGGATTGTGTGAAATTGATGTATTTATATGATGTCTCCAGGGTCCTATTTTTGTTAAGTAATTCTATATATGTAAAAATGTGTTATGTATACCTGATGTGATAACAGGATTAATGTTGTTTTCTGTGATATATACATTTTTAGAAAAAGTTTTAAAAAAAATTGAAAAAAGAAGGAATAAATGAAATTTTATAAAGTATATAAAGAAATGAAATAATAAAAGAAATGAAAATTAAATTTCAATTGTTAAGTGTCACTGATGTGATTTAATGTATTTTTGAGCCCAGTAGTGACTGAGTCCTTAGTGAAATGAATAGATAGGCCACGAGGGAGTGCTCTTAGTGCTTGTTGTTTCTTTCCCCTCTTCTCCCTGACCTGAAAGTATTATTCTCTAGAGGGGGTCCCCAATTATGCAGGACCATGTCGTCATTTGTGTCCTTCCATGGCTACCTGCCCTTTACTGGACACAGTACTTTCCTCCCGTGCCCCCCTCCTCCCGCAGCCCGATGCCTTCTCGCGACCGCCCCCCCTTCGTGCCTTGTTGCACGCACGCACTCCGTTTGCAATGCAATATGTCTCGCGTAAATGCGAGTCCTATTGAATTGCCAATGCTTGTTTGCCCTCCTCAGCCCCAGTTGTTGTCTGCGCTCCCTTCTGCCTGATGGTTTGACTATTTTCGTCATCATGCCCTTCACTGGCTGATTAACCCCGTTCAGTGTACAGTGACGCTGTGCATCCTACCAGGACTGTTGCTTTGCAACAATCGTGGCCCCGTGCCTGATGGCCCCTCGAACATGTGAACTGGAGCTTCCTGTGCGGCCTTCGGCGCAGCAGCAGATCTGCGGCCGCGGATGCGGCGCACAAGCTATCCTTGGAGGTGCCCGTGCATTAGTCAAGTGGTGCAGACTCCTGCCTCTAGGTTGGACGACACCGTGGGACGGAGCCGGGCAGAGGGGATGCTTGGGTGAGTCGGGGGATCCCTCGCTCAGCTTGCTGAACAGCTGGACAGCAGGCGGAGGGGTCGAGGCTCCGTGTGTAAGTAGGGCAGAGCATGGCATAGTGCGCGATGGAAGCCTGGCACAGCCCCAGCAAACCCACTGAGGCTGCACGAGTCCCCTGACCTCCCAATGGACTCCGGGAGCCCAGAGCTGTTGTCGCAGAGGGGTCTACGCTGCCAGCGAGGACAGATGTCAGGGCTGCGGTTACACCTGCCTTGGCATCCTCAGCTCCCCACGTGGAAACGGATGTGTAGAGATCAGCACGGCGCGCCGATAGCTCAAGCTGGGGCTGCACCTGGGCGCCCGGGTAAACAGAGGCTCGCGCCAGTGCATTCTGGGACTAGGATGCGAGAAGACACCTGCGTGTCATATTGAGTGTTGTACATCTGACACAGCTTAAGATATACAGACATCCAAATGCCTCACGCGTGTGCAAGAAACCAGAGTATTTTTTTCTGAAAAATGCGTGCCAGATGGCTCGGTAGCTAAACACTTGCCTCTACCGTGGAGGTTATAAAGTCGAATCCTTCTCAAGGCCATCTTAACAGCCCACCCTTCCGATGTTGCTACATTGAGTACCATTACATTCAAACTCATGGGTGTGGGTACCAGAGAGGGAGTGAGTAATAGTTGCGTCGGGCTTGTTTTCAGTTAAAAATATCAGACTTAGTTCCTACCATTGAAATTTGTAATTGTACCATCTCTCGTTTACAGTGCTTAGAAACGGCAGAAGTGCAGTCTGATGTGCTTCATTAAAGGCTATATATAATGTTGCATTTGTCTCTATTTGAACTACATTCTGAAAGACCAAGGTAGACTTTATTTAAACATTAGATCTTCCCTATAGAAAATGGACATGTCTCTGTGGAAAGAGTCTAGAGATAGAGATCCACTGAAAGCTCGAACTTGAAGCCCACCTCTGACTCAGCTCGAGGTCTTGTTTGAACCCCATAACAAGCAGAGCTTTCATATGGATTCTGCCTGCTTCCCTACACCTACTCGGGATGTGGCTTTATAGCCTGAACTGCAGTCTTTGGATCTGGAGAACCAGATTCGAGTCTCGGCGTCAGGTAAACATCCTGTGATTCTCAGCAAATCGCTTAATCTCCCTGTGCCTATGAAAATGAATGTGACCTTGGGTAATGTAACTGGTGTTCGTGTAAAGCAATGCACCTTCGACGAGCTAGCGCTATAAAAAAGAGAGAAAAGTGCACAAAGAGATAAAAACATGGAAGACAAATAGATAAACATTTAGGGCCTGATTCACAGAACTAACTTACGTCAAAAACATAAAGTTAGTACTTTTTGGTATTCACAGAATACACTTACTCATTTTGGTATTCACAGAATGAACTTACTCATTTCGGTATTCACAGAAGTTAGTAGTCCTAACTTTAGGACTCCTAAATGCCTTCTGTGAATACCGAAAGTCTTAAAGTTAGGATTTTTCTCAGTTTAGGAGTAGTAAAGTTAGGACTCCTAACTTTAGGACTCCTAAATGCCTTCTGTGAATACCGAAAGTCTTAAAGTTAGGATTTTTCTCAGTTTAGGAGTAGTAAAGTTAGGACTCCTAACTTTAGGACTCCTAAATGCCTTTTGTGAATACCGAAAGTCTTAAAGTTAGGATTTTTCTCAGTTTAGGAGTAGTAAAGTTAGGAGTCCTAACTTTACTACTCCTAAACTGAGAAAATCCTATCCTAACTTTACTACTCCTAAACTGAGAAAAATCCTAACTTTAAGACTTTCGGTATTCACAGAAGGCATTTAGGAGTCCTAAAGTTAGGACTACTAACTTCTGTGAATACCGAAATGAGTAAGTTCATTCTGTGAATACCAAAATGAGTAAGTGTATTCTGTGAATACCAAAAAGTACTAACTTTACGTTTTTGACGTAAGTTAGTTCTGTGAATCAGGCCCATTGTGGATGATTTGCACAAAGTGCAACCAAAGAACACTGGATAAATTGTGGCTTCACCGCTAAAATTGTATGATTTAAGGCATATATTTTATCAAAACTCCTTTTTCTTTATTATCACTTATATAAGCACTTTCAAGTATGTGAGTTCAGAATACCAGTTGTATAAAAAAACTATTGTGTTTGATTTAATAGACTATATTGTTGCTCTGTAATAATCTGTGCCATGTAATAATCTGTTTTATCCCTTAGTTTACTAATGGTTCATGTTTAAAAACGAGAACTTTTAAAACATACTTCTCAGTGCAGTGCTATAATGTGACCTTTTAATATCGAAAGTTCAACTTTAAAGAAATATACTTTTTTGATCTTTGAAGAGCCTTTATCATATTTTATGTGATGTTTGTTGTATGATTTATATAGAAGTCATTTTCAGGGCACGGCTTGAGCACGGGCACTAAGAGCCAAGCCAGACTCCGGGCTCGGTTCTCCCTGTTAATTTGTTGCCTCGCCGACTTCTACTAGAGATGGGAAAGACCACGGTGGTACTGAGAATTTCACTCACAAGTGTGAATGTCTGAGATAGTGTTATATCGAAGGAAGTATTGTGGGAATGGGCGAGACCCTTAAAAACGAGGAAAGTGATGTAAGAAATGGGAAAAGCTTTTTAAAATGATGGAGATACCTGTATAGAAAGCACTCTGAGACAGCAACAATAAGATCAGATGTGGGAATTGATGACTCAATGAACGATATGAGTGAAATGTGGTGTGGGTAGACTAGGTTTTAGTGTGACTCAAGTAATGTGTGAGTGTATGAGACTTTATTTGGCGATATGACCTGTATTGTGAGGAAAAGGTAAGTCTGTGTTAGAACCCTAGGCTTGGGAATGGTTTGATTACTTACGAGTAATCTCATTACTTCTGCTGCTCCATCCTTACAGCATGAAGTGCATGCACACCCAGTAGGCAGGCACCTGCTGATAACCTTAAAGAGCAAACATTGGCAAAGCCCATAGGTCCTACGATTAAGACCAATGGGCTTTGCTAATGTTTTTGGCTATGCTGTACAGCATCGTGGCTGCTATGCAACATGGCTAAAAAAAAAAACGATAGCGCTGCTGCAACGACATTTTGTAGGCATGTGCATGCATGTGTGGCGGCTGTGCAAAACGCATGTACATGCCTACAAAAGGACTCTTTTTTAAATTTACCCAATCCAAAGTAGATTGATAAATGAAAACAAACTAGCACAAAAGTGCTGCTTTAAAGGATAGCACAAAAGCATTGAAAACAAATAAATAATGGATACGCTGGAGCAGGTAGTCGGGATGGTGAGGGGGAAGCAACAAGATTAAGAGAACATGGGCAAAAGAGAGCAGCGTAAAGTACAGAGAACAGAAGCACATGACTAGAGAGAGCAACGTGAGTGCAGGTTGGTGGAGAGAAGAACATGGAGAGAAAGTGAGGGGGAAGAAAAGCACATGACAAACACATCACTTTAGCATTCTCTAGATTCTTGTCCATTGAAATTGTCTTCCACAAGCACCCGTAGACAATATTATGTTTTTCAAATCTTGTATTTTAAGTGATATGACCACCGAAGGCCCTGATTTTATATTAAAAACAGAGCTTTGGACTATACCATTTCCCACTGAAAGGCAATATTTCTCTCCATGTGTTCCCATACCTGGCATGTCACGCAGTTTGGTGCTTACTTTCCCTCCATGTTAAAGAACAGTAGATATTTCAGCACCCAGGCTAATGCGTTGCATAGCTAAATACATATAAGGTCCCAAAGGCGAGACCGATTGCATTGCAAATGCTTGTTTCTTTATGTCAATTCTGCTGCACTGAGGTCATGACATGGAATATGACCTGTTAACCTCTGTAATGTGTACATGTGCCTTTATTGGTGCAGTTGCTCTTCATTTATTTTATAACTTTTTTTTTGTTCAATTTTCATGAACATCATTTTAATTAATCAATGTACAATGGCAACACTGGCATAATGAAGATGAAACCCGTATTTCCTGTGTACTACAGAGGTCTAGGACATATTTTTCAGATTTCATGGGCCCTAGTGAAATATCCATAATTACGCTACTGTATTTTGCGCAATAAAAGCCCCCGCCTCCCCCTTGTTTCACCAGAGCAGGGAAGATACAATCATTTCTATTGTAGTTAAACTGTTTACATCAAAAATAAAAGTTTCCTTCTGTAAGGAATCTGACAAATGAGGTATTTAGCCATATTGATATCGGACGTGTGGGTTTGGCTGATTGATTAATGCAACACAGAGTTTCATAACGTACCTTCATCAGTGCTTAATTTGTAAGAAAGTAAGTGCCAGGGCCCTAGTCAGGAGGCCACTGCAGCTTGCACCACCCATTGCCACTGCTGCCATTGACAGTACCAACACAACAGCTAACATCACACTCCTACAAAGGTGACAGACTAATCCAGGCCCCCAGAGCTATGTGAATGGACTGGGCGGCAAGTATTAGTAATTTTTAATGTGTATTGAATTAATAAACAACGGTTGTTGAGCTGTTCATTAAATTAGGCAAACAGTGTCATCATGTGGCAGACTGTCATAAGTGCTGGTGTTGACAATTAAGAGCTGGTGCCGAGCACCGGAAGCCACCGGCTCAAATTAAGCACTGACCTACATGTTGCATAACTGAAGACACACCACATTGTTCTGCTTTGCAAAATCATTAAGAATCCAAAAGTCTTTTGATTTAAGAGACTAATAGGGGCACACTGTCCAGATCCGGGATCTGATTTTGTACAAGGGCAGCAAGGACTGTGATCTCGAATTCAGAGGGATGTGGTATGAGTTGACCAAACCACTGTGCTACATAAACAACCCGAAGGGGCAATACAGGTTTGGTGGATCGAGGACCATTTAATGAGGTGTATACAGTTGCTATTCAAAACGGCTGGCTAACGT
The DNA here is from genome assembly GCA_963921515.1 of Calotriton arnoldi. Taxonomy (NCBI): domain Eukaryota; kingdom Metazoa; phylum Chordata; class Amphibia; order Caudata; family Salamandridae; genus Calotriton; species Calotriton arnoldi. The sequence goes on along the minus strand of CAWUFW010004421.1, from coordinate 1,340,583 downwards.
GAGGTGAAATTAACAATCTTCTTGCAGAATGGGTTTGCAGTGTTTGCTGGTTCAGCAGAATTAGCAGATTGTATGGCTGCTGGTTATCCCTAGGTGGCCTTGTTGGTATTCCACAGAAATCTTCAACTGTCTGCCTTTTGCAATGCACAGGTCCAGATTATTGTGGGTGTGCACATATAGAGGAATGTGCAAATTGGCAAATACTACCAAGAGCAACCCTAAATATGTCTGCTGAAAGCACCACGATTAGGCATAAGATCAGGATCACAGTCCACCAATACCTCACCACCATAAAGGTACTGTCAAAAAGGCTGTACTTTCTTTACCATCCCTTAACAAGAATGTGCAACATTTCACTTTACACCTTACCTGGTTTCATGGTTCTTTAAGGGCACTTCAGTTTCTCCTCTGATGTCAATTCCGTTTCAAGAGTATAAGTCCGATAACAAAATGGAGGAAGTAAGGAACATTCTAACACACAAGGGTTGGAATAAAAATAAATGGACAGATGTTTCTATTTTGAATTCCAGAGAACTTAAATTATTTGTACTGAGAATCAACACATTTTATATCTGAAAGTGATCAAGCCATTTCAATAAAACTGTGCAAACAAATTGTCAATTTATGGGGGTTCATAGTTTGCAAAAGACACACATGCAAATGGAGTTCATTCTGCTAAATTAACTTTTTTGGTCCCAAAATTGAACGGCAATTCCATTTCTTTGTGTGTTTTTAGCGACGACGACATTGTATTTGAAGATTTCGCTCGTCAGCGACTGAAAGGGATGAAAGACGATAAGGAAGAAGACGAAGAGGGTCCAAACTCACCACAGATGAATGACCGATAAACAGGGTCCCGTTTTAACGTTTTTGTGTAATACATGTGCACTAGGCTTCTTGTTTGCATTTTAACAGGGGCCTGTGAAGAACGTAGATTAGGGCAGCAAATATAACCTTACTGCTGTGCTCTAAATGTCACTCTGCATCTCGCTACATACAGTGCGTTAGATATCAGCTCCATTGGCAGTGTGTAAAGAAAAGGAGAAGACATTGTACAGCAATTAGTTACCAAACCGTGTACTACAGATGAAATAGTACTACTTTTGTATGAATTAAATCATTGATGCATTTTGTATTACCAGTATTAACAGTTCTACATAAAATAACCACTGCGCTACCACTTCTAGAACTTCAGGAGGAGTGAAAAGTATGTTTTTTTTCAAGATATCTGTTTAGCTCTCATCCTCAAAATGGCCGCCAAGCAGAAGACAGCAGTTCTTGATTGACTATGAAACACATTTCTCCCACCTTTATTCTGATATCATCTGGCATATCCTTAAATTCGTCTCTTTGTTCCTTATGCTCTTTGTTTGACTGTCTAGCAATCTCTCCGCCTTGCCCCCCATATCTTTCTTACTCTGCTTTTGTATGTGTATAGAATACAAGGAAAGGCATTACATTGTCTCTCCACCTCATCGTAGCTGGGTTCATTTAAAACCTCAAGCCACATCCATATATATTTTTTATATATTTATCGGCACTTGAGTAAGAGGTGGCATGTAACACTCTAGTATTGGAGTGCTGACATCAGAAGCTAGTTGCAATTAATCACTAAGGGGTCGATTACGATGTCATGCGGAAATGCTCTGAACGGCATTCGATTCGTCCGAATCCGCTTCGGAACCCACCTTTCCAACCGACTCGTACACTTTTCCCAACGAGCGATTACAATGGCTGAAAAGTGTTCGGACTCTCCGACTCGGTTCCGAAAGGCATTGGGAATAACCGAGTCGGTTGGAGCAGAATCGTAGCGGTCTACGGACCGCATTTCCAGCCGAGCGATTAGGATATCAGATTCGGACAGCCTTTCCGAATCGGTTGTTCTGACATGGATCAGCTGTCGGAATCTAACTTTGGGGGCCCCTTAGCAGGCCCCCCTTCACCCAGGGCCCTCCATATCGGGCCCGTGGGGGTACCCATGGGTCCCCCCTTCCCATGCATGCACAGTGTGGCAGGCACCATGGGGTGCCCGCCACAGGGTGAAAGCTTTTCCCCAACCAACCCTTTTGTCAATGGGAGCCTGTGTTCTCGTTCAGAACACAGGCTCCCATTGAAGTCAATGCGAGTCCGACCGAACGATGTCCAGAAGCATTGTAATCATTCGGTCGGACTCGCAGAACCCGATTCGGTCGGAAACGATTCTGAATCCGATTCGGTCGGAAGAGTTTCCGGTCAACATCGTATTCGGCCCCTAAGATGGAACATTTTATTAAATGGTAATATAATGTCTGTAGTGAATATGTGATGTTACAACGCGTGGTGTTACCACGCGGTAGGTAACAACGCGGTCGTTACATCGTCCGCGTTGTTACCACGCATGGCATTACATTGCAAGTCGTTTCAACGACTTGCCTAGATGGCGCGCTGGACTTAGGAATAGTATAAATTACTATTCCTACTCCAGTTAGCGCAACAGCAGGGAAGGTGTTGGATTTAAAATCCAACACATTCCCTGGTGTTGCACGCCACCTAGCGCAAGTCGTTGAAACGACTTGTGATGTAATGCCATGCGTGGTAACAACGCGGATGATGTAACGTCCGCGTTGTTAACAACCCGCGTGGTATTACCATCATTGTAAACGCTGTCTCCCGTCTGTAGTAGTATCAGATTTAGGTATAAAACACCAAAGTTAGAGGCTGATGCACTTAGGCATTTTTGAGTATATGGCATAGGTTACTGGAGTACTATTCCCTATTCTTGAGTATGTAGTGTAGTCCTACTGGAGTACTACTCCCTATACTTATGAATGTCTTTGTAAACCAGCCTCAACATGCCAAACTCCCTAGTAGCAAAAGTGCAAAGTTTGCATAGTCCTTTCTATTTGCGCTGATTATAAATAAATATTTCACCAGTATTCCCATTTCAAATATTTGGTACCACTTCATACAAGTAGTTGAGAGTATGTGAAGAAGTATTACAGGAGAACTCATTCATATACCCATAAATGCCTCTGTGAATCGGCCCCACCGTCATTGGGTCACACAAGGACCAAGTAGTTGAGAGTATGTGAAGAAGTATTACAGGAGAACTCATTCATATACTCATAAATGCCTCTGTGAATTGGCCCCACCGTCATTGGGTCACACAAGGACCAATAATTGTCCCTTCTGAGCCAAAATATAATTTAAGATCCAGTGGTCTATGGCCTTAGTCTTCATCAATAAACATAACCTAAGTAATGAACTTGGATTCAGTAGACAAGCCTCTAAATGCTTTATTGTTCAACAGGAAAAAATAGCAACCCCAGACAGGGTCTGTCAAGTTTCCACTGACTGGGAGTGAAGATTGTGATCTAAAAATGCTTAACACACCTCACAGTTGTTCTACATATTTTCCTTATACCTCTGGCCATCTATGATGCTCCTGAAGTGCAGGCATAAAGACATCTTGTGTGTGACTTTGGATTAAGTATAATTGCAGTACAAGGTTCAGTTAGCTTACCCTTTTCAATGTTCATGATGAGGGGTTTCTGGGTTCTATAAAGTGTATCTTTAATTGTTACCCATCCTGATGTTACTCATTTATGTACCCTGGGATGGAGAAAAGCTAACAAGTCAAACTCTTTACAGTCTCATGACTAGCACTTTTGATATTCGTGGGATAGTCTTATACCCCAACGAGATTAGACATAATTGCAAGACAAAAAAGATGTGCATAAAATGTACAGAAGACAAATAAAAGGCTAGAGCAAGCAACACTTTAATTCAGTTCATAATTTTAAAATCATTTTGACTCAAGAGGAATAGGAAATAAGAAGACAAAATAAAACAAAGAATAATTCAGAAGGGAGCATGAAAGAAAAAAAAGGGCAGGAAAATGCAAAAGGAAAACCACCTTTCTAGGTGAGCATTGATCAAGATATATCCAATGCCAGTGGCGATGGCCCAGAATATAATGACTGTACATCAAAATTCAGTTTCAGAGGCCAGCACAGGAATTAATATTGCTTATACATATCTGTGCATATAATTGGTGTAGGGCATGGCTCGAACCCGCTAGAATACTTAGAAACCTGGGTGAAATCCTTCACCCCTGCAGCAGACCGGACGACATTCTTCTCTATCGAAAGAGCCCACAGAGTCCCGGCTCGCAGATCCTCTCCGGGAGCTACCCCTAGACCGATGTTGGCAAAATTCCTGCATTTCCGAGATCGAGATGCAGTCCTCCGGGCGGCCAGACAAGCAGGCCCCCTGCACGTGGACAATAAACAGATACTGATCTTCCCTGATTACGCACGCGCAGTGCAACAACAACGGTCGTCGTTCCTGGACGTCAAACGGCAGTTGCGGGCGAACAATATGCAATACTCCCTGCTCTTTCCGGCCCGCCTCAAGGTTCTCCACAAAGGCACTGCCATCTTTTTTACCAATGCTGATGACGCGCAAGAATGGACAGATCAGCACTGCGCACAGCAAACCAGAGCCGAGAACGCACGAAGCTCAACCCTCAAAACGCCACGCGCCAGGAGCCGTACCCTGAAACAGCAGCGCGGCGGGGCGTCCATAGCGGCCGGGACTGGCATTCACGACTCTCCTGACTTAGAAGAAATCATGAAGGAACGCCGGGAAGCTTTACAAGCTGTGATCGACCTACAGGCCTCCCCCCTCGCAGAAGACATCAACCGACCCCCACACATTTTTTCGTCAGAGGGTGAAGATGACAGTGACGGAACATTGTCTGGCGTAGACTCTGTCGCACCTCCCATAGTTACCCCTCAGACGGCTGAGGCCATTCTGGATGGACAAATGTATGTTCCCTAGACATGAGATGGGACTGCGGAGCGTTTGACAATTACCTACACAACCCAAACTCATCCAATCGCCTGTACACAACATAGGCCTGTTCCAAAACCTCCCCAGCAACGCCCAATGATCCTGCAAGGGCCCGATCCGAGACGCGCCTCGCACACACGTACTGCCACCCCCACCACATATTGTTGTACTCTCCATCATTGAGAGAGTAGGTTTGGACGCATCGTTCCCAATGATGGGTCCTTGGTATTGGGACTGTTTCCCGACCCCAGTTTTGCAGTTTATTATCCGTGTTTTGACACGTCCCACCCCCTCATGGAACCTCACACGACAGGGTGCCCAACATGCACACACAAGCGACATCTCTGGCCCACGGGGTTGGCGGCTTCCATACTCCGATGGCTCATTGACACTTTGGCTTGCACTAACAAGACTATATGGCTCCCACAGTACAGCACTCTGACACCGGCCTCCTCACACTCAACGCTAGAGGCCTCCATACGCCGAAAAAACGCTATGCTATTTACTCCTATATTAAACGCCAGAACGCTAGAATCGCGTTCCTACAGGAGACGCACCTCATCACCGCCGAGATAAGCAAATTACAGACCAAATGGCGGGACACCATATGTGCTACATCGTACTCCGCGTACGCACGGGGGGCACTGATCTGGGTGCGGCCGGGGACCCCTTTTCAGGAACTCCGGCGGGTGGTGGATCAAGAGGGCCGGTATGCCCTATTGCAGGGACTCCTTGATGGTCAGTCGGTACTCCTGGGTAGCATATACACCCCAAATATAGAGCAGGACAAATTTTGGGACCGCCTCACAGGGGTATTAGCCCAATTCGCAACCGTGCCCTGGATCCTAGGGGGCGACTACAATTGTGCATTGGATATTGCTTTGGACCGCTCCCACCCCCCACCTACACACTCCCCGGCCTATAAACAAACCGAGCGCTTTAGGGCCTGGGTCACACATTGGGCACTTGCCGATGCGTGGAGAACGCGCCACCCTCAGACCCGTCTGTATTCATTTAACTCCATCCCGCATAACTTGCGGGTCCGACTGGACAGATTCCTTTGCTCAGCGGTGATTCTGCCCAAGATCCAACATACTGACTATCTGGGCAGGATCGTCTCTGACCATGACGCCCATATCCTGCAGTTGCGCTGGCGGCCCCCACACCCCCGGTCCCCACATGGCGACTATCGCGGGACTGCCTAACAGATCAGGTTTTCAAACACGAGCAGGGACAAAGTATCCAGGACTACTTCACTAATAATGCGGGGACGGCGTCCTCCGCGCTGGTGGAGTGGGACACATTCAAAGTGGTGGCTCGCGGAGAATGTATTAAACAGATAGTAGGGGTGAAGCGGACGTTGGAACAAGCACTCATCAAAGCTGAGCAACAACTCGCCATAGTTACCAAACGAGATGATCTCTCACCTGAAATAGCGGCGCAGATAGCCAAAGCAAAGACCGACTATCAGGCCGCTTGCGTCAACCTCCGCCGATACAATTTCCGGGCATATGCAACCCGGATGCATAAAGAGCGGGACAAAACAGGCACATTATTAGCCTGGCTCGCCAAACAAGATACGGCCGTCAAGCCCATAACAGAAGTGATAAACCACCGAGGTGACCTGGTTCAGTCCCAGGATGAGGTCCTTTTAGCATTCTATCATTACTACTCGGAGGTTTACCGCAGCCCAGCACCGGTCGAGCCGAGCACGATTGCCAACTTCCTGAACCCTCTGACGATCCCCACACTTCCACAGGCGGATAAAACAGCATTAGATGCAAAGATACAATCTGCTGACGTTACCCAAGCCCTTCGGTCCCTGGCTCATGGAAAAGCACCAGGGTTGGACGGGTTCCCTCTAGAATATTACACCACATTCTCTCATCTGCTGGTCCCTAGACTGGTGGCGATGTTCGCGACTGCCCTTGAAAGAGGGGAGTTACCGAGATCCCTTCGAGAATCTGTTATAGTGACCTTTTTGAAGCCACACCGCGACCCTCAGCAGATGGCCTCCTATCGACCCATCACACTCCTGTCCGCCGATTGCAAGATTCTAGGTAAGATATTAGCGGACAGATACCCGCAAATTATTCGCCCCCTGGTCCATCCAGACCAGAGCGGCTTCGTCCCAGGTAGGAACACGTCCCAGAACATTCGCCGACTGTTCCATGTGCAGGATCAGGTGGGTGATCACCATCCCAGTGCAGCCTGTCTTATCCTAGACCTAGAGAAGGCCTTTGATACTCTTACATGGCAGTATCTCTTCTCGGTCTTACAGCGAGCGGGACTCGGACCCAACCTCATGGCGTACACCCGGCTCTTATATATCAAACTCACCTCACGTATCCGCATGGGACGCTATGTTTCCTCGGAGTTCGCGGTACAAACAGGCACGAGGCAGGGCTGTCCATTGTCGCCCTTGCTTTTTGCCCTTGCGGTGGAACCCCTAGCCATCCGACTACGCCAAGAGGGGGCACACTGGGGAATTCCCATAGCAGACACTATACACAGTGTTTCAATGTATGCTGACGACCTTCTCCTGTATATCCGGGATATTACGGGCGATCTGACACCCATATGGGCGACACTGACGGAGTTTGCCGAGGTCTCTGGACTCCGAGTGAATTGGGAAAAATCCACAGTGTATCCACTACATCCGGCCCTTCCCCCCTGGGATATCTGGTTAGGCGACCAGAAAGTACCCTGGAGCGCAGAAGCTCCCCGATACCTTGGGGTCCGTCTCTACCATTCCCCAATTGACATTTACGAATGCAACCACTGTAGGGCGTTAGCGGGCATCAGAATGGCGGTCGCGTTCTGGAAGAACCTCCCCTTGGCCCCGATCGGCCGGGTAGCCCTGGCCAAAATAATAATAGTCCCACGGCTGTTATATCACTTTGCGAATTTACCGATAATCCCACCCAAAACCTTCTTTCGAGACATAGACTCCCTCCTCCGATCGCTCATTTGGGGCACTGGCAGACACAGAATTGCATTGGCGAAGCTACAGCTACCTACCGCGCAAGGGGGACTGGGCGCGCCGTCATTTGAATCGTACTTCCTAGCGGCACAGCTGCAGTGGCTGTCCTTCTGGACAGCAGGCAGACACATAGGCGAGACGTGCTCCGCCGCCGGTCAGGTGCCCACCTCAGAGCTGTGTCGCTTGTTGATACCAGGCACTAAGCCGAGATGTACATATCCCCTGCAAGTGGCTGTGGCACGCAAGTGCATGCAAAGGATACACCGTCTGTCATCGGGGAGCCCCCCATACTCTCCTCTGCTCCCGTTGGCCGGATGGCCCAAACACAAACACTATTACACGCCTAACATGCTCCGTATATGGACGGAATGCGGCATTACCTCTATCGAGTCATTACTCGAGGATGGGCAGCTCAGACCGTTCCAAAGACTTATGGACGCATATGATCTTCCCCCCGGCCAATTTCTACTCCATCGCCAACTACTTGAAAGTTATCGGCAGTACCATGACCTCTCAACCGGAGAACCAGTTACGCACCCGGTTATTCACACAATTCTCCACATGGGAGCGGGGCGACACTTGATTACTTGGCTTTATAAAGCCATTCGGGAACTCACGATCAGTACCCTAGCGGCCCTACGATCCAACTGGGAGGAGGAATTGGGACGCCCGTTGCATGAGAAGGAATGGGAGAGGGCTCTGGAATTTCCCAAGACAGTGTCCAGAAACGCACGCTTCAAATACATACAATTTTCCATCCTACATAGGGCGTATCTGTCCCCAGCACGCCTCCACAGATACTATCCAGACACCCAGTTCTTATGCCCCAGATGCCACTCCCAAGACGCAGACTTCTATCATATGTTCTGGAGCTGCCCCACCATACAACCATATTGGCAAATGGTTCACCATTCGTTGCAAGAGCTTACGGGGCTCAAACATTTGGCCACCTGGGAGGCCTGTGCACTGGGCTTTTTCCAGAACCAGAAGCGGCACAAAGTACCCATTAGATTTATCTCACTGGCCACCCTGCTAGCGAAGCGGAGCATAGCCATGCATTGGCGATCCCCCACGGGCCCCCCAATGGCAGCCTGGGTGGGAGCGGTGCACAAGTGGGCCACGGCAGAGGAAGAAACATTACGAGAAGAAGAGGTGAAGGGAACACGCAAACACCCCATTTCCATGGAGTGGGCACTATTATTACACCAATTCAAGCAGTCACAACCCCAGGCAAGCACAACTAGCCGCTCGCACACGTCGTTGCCCCTAGACTCACAAACGCAGACTGCGAATGCACGCACCAGCTCCTCTCCCGCGGCGCACTCACAGTGATACCCATCCTTAACGGCACGCAACACACCTCTTTAGAACCCTAGCCATCGGATCGGAACCGTTCACCCCCCTTTCCCTTTACGATCGAGATGTACCGCACAATGAGACGTATATCACCCTGATACTTCACCAGATGTCAATTTACAGAAACCCATGAACACCTCCCCCAGGTTCACACCCCAGTTTTATACGACACCTAGTTCACGTTAGGTTTCACTGGCGTCGGGATACCAGTATGCATACCATATACATAGCATAGCACCGAGGGGTAACCTGCAAGAAGGCAATCCAATTGAATGTATTCGTATGATATTTGTTGTTATATTGCACAAATGCCAATAAAATTTTTTTTAAAATAATAATTGGTGTAGGGCATCATGGGCCTGATTCTTACACTTCACTTAGTAGTACGTTTTGCAGTGCTACAAGATGTACTACAAAATGTAGGTTTGTGGAGAATTCTCCCCTATGACTGCAGAATCTCTGCACATGTAAATATAGAGTTTAGTTGTAAATGTAGGAGGGACACAAGAGAATGGGTGCGAAAAGGGACGGACTTACCGCTTAGTAAAATGGGATTAGGGAGGAATAAGAGGGTTTTAGGGAGAGTTAGGGAGGGGGTTTAGGAAAGCATGTCACCCACCAACACAAGAGTTAGCCCATTGCTTTAGTCCGGAGATAGAGACACGTAACTTGAAGTTTGGCAGGATGTTTACACTCAGAGTTTATGAATACCAAAAGTAGCAAACTTACTACAAAGTGTAAACTTACTAAAAAGTGTAATTTACAATTGTGAATACGGTCCCATATGTACACAATATAGTCAAAACAAAAATGTTATCACTAGATCCAAGACTCATATTTGCAAATAAATGTAGTGTATGCTAAAATATCCTTTTGATTTTTTATAGTATGATATATTGGGTTGTCAAATAAAATGAATGTTTTCACATGTATACCAATGTCATCAGAATTGGGAGTTAATACTTGTGTCCACTTCCAGTTCACTACTCCAGGACTGTAGAATCCGTTTTATTTTTACTCAATGAGTTTCCCTGCTGAATTTCAGAAAGGGCTTGCATCTGTTTCTTTTCAGTTAGCTTTCATCCCGGCCTGGATCTAAAGTGATTGAGCTTCAGAACATTTCTATGAACACTGTAAGTCTCAAGGAAAACAAAAAAAATTCTTTGGTCCCATCACAATGCAAGTATCCGAATACTTTTACAACCTCAACATTTGGTTTGGAATGCACAAGTGTTTTATATGATATGGATTACATCTAAATGCCGAGATGTGATTTATATATGCAACCAAAATGTGCAGAGCGATGAATGGAAAGGACATCATAACATTTAACAGTATAATAAACTAGATGATTTCATAATAAAGGCACATTCCAAGTTATCTAAGATGCATTAATGTGGTTTTGCAGCATTTTTGCCTGAAATAAACAAATAAGCTCTAGAGGAAATATCAAAAAATTTAAGAGCTATCACAAATGATATAAGAATAAGAACAACCCTTTACGAGTTATGACAATCGATAGTTAATAATCTACAATTTAGCAGATGTGGTATGACAAAGAATTGACTTTTTGAATTAAAAACATCAATCAGATTTTTCAAAATTATTATTCAACCTTATGAAAAGGCTTTCGAGTTTCAGCTTAAAGTCACATGCAGACGGGTTAAGAAAGATAGAAGTTTGAAGATACTTCAATTTCAAAATACTTCTTCTGTATTAAAATATTTTCCACATGGTAGAAGAAAAGAAAGATATATTATCTGAATAACAGTGCTCCACCTTATGAAATAAACTAATGGGAACATCTATGTAAAATTGTATCCTCGGTCCTGGCCTTCCAAAGTTTGTTAATGAAGACATTTGTTTTATCGGAGCTGGTTGTGATTGTGACAGAAACCACTCATTCTTCCACCTCCAGGGACAGACAACCTTTATATTTATTCAATCATATATGGAACTTCATTGGCCAGGCATGCAGCTTGCTTTGAGACCAAAAACAGGACTTTGAAAGCAAATCTTGAAAAATGTGTACCATTTTTTCTGTTCAAGGGACATTGTTGGGCTATTTTGATACTGTGCCTGTAATGCCCTAGTGGCTTATACCATTAATCAATTGATAATGTATTTATGCGACATTTGCCCACTGTTTTCCATTTTCATTAGTTGTGTAATAAGGGAAAACCCTCTGAAAGATCCTCATATTATTGAAGACTCATACATTTTATATCTTACAATCCTTCCTACTGTTGAGTTGTGTTACAATTCCAGCTTTTAAATTACTGTTTCCAAACTATTTTTCTCTGTTTGTTATACCTCATTATTCATATGCAAAACATCTCCTGTTTAGTTGGTTTCATACTATAAGGTATTATTACTAAGGCCTCATTAAGTAAATCTGATCAAAAAAACTGATGTTTTCAATAAGAAGCTAGCTAATGACACTGTCTCCTATCTTCTCCCAGTTGCTTGAGTGTAAGGCTCAGATTTCAGTTTGTCTTTTATTCTTCATACACATTTCCTACTTGTAAGAGTTATTGCCTTCAGAAGTCGCCCATATTTTCCCTATGTGGCATATACCCCAGTCCAGATTATACAGAGGCCACCCTTTTGAACAAAACAGTTGTGATGAAAACAGTTTGTTGTTTATTTCCTCTAGCAATCCATGTTAAAACAGTACTTAGGCATTTCTACAAAATGTGGAGAAAAAAAATTTCTTCTTTGCACAGTTGAATTAGCATGGTTTTCATTGTAGCATTAGCAAGTTGAAAATATACTGTAGAAGTAAACTGCCACTAAGTAAATAAACTACAGGGTGATATTTTCCTATAAAACAGAAAAATGCATTTCTTTTTTATAATATACGTATGTATATATACATATTTACACCCACATACATCAAACTTCATATGGAGCGCCTTCATTTACTTCACACTTCTATTTTAGTGTGATGCTCATGCTTTGGTAATATCCTTTTTATAGACTACTTTCTAAATGTACTTACAAAAGGAAGATATTGTTTGAAGTATAATAATAGTATAATCTGAAATTCAATACATGGGGGGTGATCAGAATGCTCAGCAACTTTGAGTGTACAGTAGAGGCGTAAACTCAGTGTTTACTATAAACCGTCAACATTATGAAAAATCTAATTAATAATGAAGATCTATTTTAATGCACTCTATTCATTAACGATTTATTATACAGCCATAAATTGATTTTCCTACTTGGTGGGCCTAGAAGCTGCCTTTGAAATCCCTGGCTCTTCTAACTACTGTAAACACATTCCTTCTTTAATTGATGCTGACTTGTCAATAAATCATGATTCCTAAAAGAACTACAAACACAGTGATGTAAAGTAGTGATGTCAGTGTTTAAATCCAGTCCATTTTATCTTCATTAAATTAAGGCAGTGTGTGTTTTGTATAGTGCAGACGTATGCCACTGTGGGAGAATAAATCTGTTGACTGATGCAAACAACATGTCAATGTTTTCCTACGTTTCATACCACTTTCTTACAGAATGTTCTTTAAGAACTCAGTTCCCCTAATGTGGAATTTTATCAAACAGTCAACACCTTCTAGTTTTTTTTGCTAGATCCTTGACATGTCTGAACATTATAAATTAGTCTCCTATGTCTTTGAATGAACAAAACGAAACTTAAGCTTTTTGATGATATTCTCTGAAACATATAGCATCATTCCACCTGTTTCACGTAGATGGCCAAGCAACTGTCACCGCTTGATGTCTTTATGAGTAATGTGTGTGAATAATCTACTCAAGTGCTGACAACCAAAGCCTGAACTTACTGTTCTTATTGTCATCTTATATGGTTGTTTTTAAAATAGTCCAACTGGTACTGAATATCTGCCACAATAAGATTTGTCAGATCCATTTCCAAGTCAAGTAGCACAAGGAGGTTATGCAGCATGTCGATCACTTGCAGATTAAAAGTTTCATATGCCCCCATTGCTCGTGGAGCCTGATGCAAGTTTGGATTGTACCTGGCGAAAGTTCATGCACCCAAAATATGCACTCCTATAGATGCACAGCCATCAAGTTGTATTACCCATTTGAATTTCACTTATCTCTGTGTGATTACATAACATAGATTGTAATGTAGAAAAACTAAGTGGATGAAAACAAAGATAGGGAGGGCTGCATAAACACATTCACCAAGGCTACTAAACTGTTCCATCCACTTGTGGTTGTTGTGCAACTTTATACTTTGCATGATCCCTTGGATCCAATCATTGCTTAGTTTAAAGAACTGTACGTACCACAGTCAAACATTAGCTATCATACAAATGACAGGGTAAACGTGAGCCAATAATGAGCATCAAAGTGCTAAACTACACAAGTGGAGCACTGTAAGCATGGAATCCCTTTGCTCTACCACGGAATGTTTTCCAAAAACATAGTATTAAAACTCTAGGGGCTGATTCACAAAGTATCAAACGAGGCATGTAAAGCACACAGTGCTTACTGATGTGTATAGTTTAGTATTTTTGCCAAATCATGCACATTTGCTTGTGTAATGTATAATGTATGCATGTATATAGTACTTGTCGATGCATATGGTATTCACATACAGTAGGGACGTAGGAGGTATGACATCCTAATCCTATGTGTGCTAGGTTTTCTAAATAACTATGCTATGCATGCCTAGACATTGTAAAATTTTGTGATATTGTACATTTATTTTATCTGCATTAATATTTTATGTTACATAATCATTGGTTTCACACTTGGAATGCCTCAAAAACGGGTTTGATTGGTGAAATACTTCACACTTTCTACACTTCTTATGTCTCAGTCATTTGGGTGCAGTGTAGGGAATTTTAACATGTAAGGAATGAATACTTATAGTGCATGAATGCAAAAATGTTACTACTTTGTAGGCAGTCACCAACTTTGCATTGCATTTCTATCAACATTCCTTGAACACTCCCCTAGGTAAGCCCTTTATTTCAATCCTAGTCCTAAATTATGTGTATCGCATATGCAGGCCTTGCACACATTATGTACATATTTATCACATATTATGCCCACAAATTACACTCTTACGGGTCTCACTTACTGTAGACATGTAAACAAGTAGGTATATACTTACCCAATACTACCTAAAACATTTAATGATTCTCTGAACAGCACTGTGGAACAATTTTAAGATAGTTTTAAACAACAGAAGATAAATTACATTTATAAGGTGTCTGTGATTACTAAGCGGGAGCTGAAACTCTTTGTGCTCATCCCCTTACTGTTCTGTTATTTATGAGTTGGCCTCTGTGTCTCAGAAATTGTTTTAACAGTACAGCACTTAAAAACTTTTCATCCACTAATAATATGTTGAATAATACTCAAGCTAGGTTCATTTACATGTTTGATTGTTATTAGCAGGCTCCATTCACTAGCTCATCAATTAGTTATTCCTGAAGCCCAGAGTGTCCTTGTACTTCTTAGTCCCCTCCACTATAGACAACTTACCGGAACCAAAAGGTGCCATCAAACATCCTCCCTGCCAACAGTTAGTTTGCCCTTCCCAAGAAAATGAGGAAAGGTTTCCTCTCATATGTATTATTGCCTTCGTCCTATGCAATTTGGAGTGAGGCCCCCGCATGGTACCAACTTCTCTCCTGGGTTGCTTAGATCTACAGCCTCTGCTACCATGGGCCATCCTATCCCAGTGAATTGATTGCCCACAGGAATATGTGGTCCATTTGAATTGCTATAGTCTCAATTTCTTGCAGAGATTCAGACTGTGAGATAAATAAGTTTTGCGCGATGCAAGATACTACTTTAAAATGTTGTGTATTGCAAGTATCCCACTTGTCTCATATTCATTTCAATTTTTATCTCACCATGCAGTTGTTTTCAAACACCCATCCTAATTGAATGACATACAGCTTTTTATGCAAGTGTCCTGCAAATCATATAGCTTTGAGACTCTCTTACAAGGTCAGACAGTCTATTAGCTGCCATTACAAGGCAGCTAGATAGAGCATTTATTCATGCGGAGAAAAGGTTCTGGTTAGCAGCCACCTCTCTCCACTCTTTGATTGTCATGTATGCTTTATACCACTCACTCACCCATCCACTCTTTTAAAGCATGAGTACACTTTATCCCCCCCCCACAAACTTTGTGAATCACCCCTTAGATTTAATATGCTTATCATCTAGAGGCATGATAACCTGTTTAATGATGCATCAATTATCACTTCATTGTTCATTATTTCTACATAAATATGTACTGTGAGAGCAATTCGGGCATATTACTCTATGAAAATTATTCTCTATAAAAAAAGATTCATACTTAAATCTAAAATCCACCACAGGAATATTTGTTCAATGAAACAGTCCATGGCCATCTGTATTTGATTAACTGCATCAACAAATTGACAAAAGCACAGGGAAGGAGCTCCTTAAAAAGCATCTATCCTAAGAAGGTTTTAACCACTAGGGATACAAGACTATGGCAGAAACTACTGAGAGTTAAACATTTTAATGTATCACCGACATTGCGTACAGTAGCCGCAGTGTGCACAACAACTTCACTAACCATACACCATTTTTTCAAACTGTAGTTTTTAGTCTAATATATAAAAAAAACTTCTTTATTTGTTAATTATACAGTCAAATATGTGAATGTGTTTTTTAATTAAAGAAATCTAAGTTTTTGTTTTTCTTACAAAGATAATTTGCCTTTGTGGAACTTTTTGTAAAGCTGTCACTTTGTACTGTTAATTGATACTGCTCATTGTTTCTCTCCGTTGCATTTGTGATGTTTTGGGTTGATGTTAGTTGAATTATTCTGGTTTAATAAAAGTAAAATAAATTAAAGGTTTTTGCTCAACTGTCTCTGTGTCTTTTCCAGCTGTTCTCTAACTTTTATATTGTTTGAACCTGGATTGGACACTGTTGCTCAACACTGTCCATGAATTTTATATTGACATCATATAAGCACATCTATGGAACTCTGGGATTGACTCAGCCAATTAGAAGACTTAGGGCCTTATTATGACTATGGCGATCCATCGGACCACTATGGCGGTGCAGACACTGCCACACCGGTGGTCTGAGCACCCTATTACGGCTTGTTGCTGCGATCTGGAGGCCGCAATAGGCTTAGCGAGGCAGCTGCGGCCCACCAAGCATATTACAAGTTCCTCTCTGCCACGGTTTTCATGGCAGTGAGCCTGCCATGAAAACTGTGCAGAGAGGAAACATGGGGGCCCTTCAGGGCCCAATATCGCCTCTGGGACATGAGGTGCATGCAGGGGGGAAAATGGTGTGCCCCCTTGTCTGCATGCAACCCCAGTTCTTGCAGGGCATGGACTGCACAGTCCATGCCCTGCAGGAACTTGCTTTGGCATTCCCATCGCGGTGCCTTTTTTTATAGACACCGTTGTGGGACCGCCAAAGAACACCGCCTGCCAGTGGCAAAAGAAGTAAAAACCTGGCGGGCGGAGTGCACACAGGTTTGGCGGGGCGGTCCCGTTCCGCCAAACTCATAATAAGTCCCTTAATATGTGGCAATTAGTAGGCCTGGGCGAAATTTTAATTACATCAGAGTAAAATTACGCCCATTCTTGTAATTATGGGGAGTTATGCAATAAAATCCTACAGCAAGAGCACAGGAACAAAGGATTTAGCAAGTGTTAGCAACTACTGGCTGCTGCTGTTCTTCTCTGTTACATTTAACACTATTTGCATAGCACAAAATATATCTTCTTGTCCATTTTGGAAGCTCTAAATGCTGGGTTACGCTCCTCACATAATTCTGTGTAATTTTGCTATAATGTCATCTTTGATATCTATTGATGGTGTTACATTAAAAGTCCTATATATCTGGAAACGAATGTGGGGCATACCAGTAACAATTACTGTTTCAAAACCTTTATTATATGGAGTTTGACTTTTTGGGTGAAGGTAAACCTACCAAACGTCAGTCAAATTAGGAACACTAGACTTTGATAACCACAAGTTTAAACATAACATCAATCATTATTAAAAGATAAGCAATGTAACTTGATGACTTAACTATTCATTGGTAGCCAGTCAACAAATTACCTGTCTACTTTCCTACCTGAAGGTGTCCAAAATATCAGTGGCTTCTATTTATTTGGTAGTGACAAGAAAAGATTTTGATTTGTTATTTATATATCTAAGGAATTTATAGTGAGCAAATGTAATGGGCAATATGTCTGACAACTTCTGGCAAAAAATGTGTTGTATTCCATCTTTTGCACATCTGTGGATGCAGGACAGCAGGAAATAATTTTAAGTGACACAGATTCGAGTGATGGATTATCTTAAATAAGAACATTTATTGCTGTATTTGAATTGCGACATAGCCACTTCAGAGATATATTACAAAACCTCAGGGTCATCCTGAGGTTGGATATTATTTAAAAGGCATTTCAGATTTAGATTGACAAAAACATACTAAGGACTTTATTACGCATTTAGCGGTCTGACTGCCGTAGGACTGCGTCCTCCAGCAGCCCACGGCGCTTGTGGTCCAGAGACCACCGTATTACAAGTTGACCACGGGGCCAGCTGTGTGGAGGCAGGGATCTTGAAGCGGTGGTGAGTATTATTCACAATTATATCGATGCCTGTGTGTGCATTTCAACTGCAGATTTGTCCAATGCACACATATGTATGATATATGTGGAAAAATACCATATACCCATTACCAGGGTTCAGCCCATGTATGGGCAGTTCTGGCAGTGGGTATATGGTCCAAAAAGGACTCACCTGAAGATCGCAACAAACAGGGTTGCAATCCTCGGGGTGAAGATCCTCCTGTGAAGGGGGGACCTGGAGAAAGGGAAAGAATGGGTGAGTACGCACCCCAAATCCTTCGTCACCGCCACCTTGAATCTGGCAGTCGGAATGCCTTCGTCCGCTCATGGAACAGGCCATAATACGGATGGCGGTGCAGCTCCCCTGTACCCCCTATGGTGGCTACCTTTTCCCGACAGTCGGAGGCCTGCTGGCAGTCCAGCTTCAGTCTTCGCAAAGCCAATCCTCCCAACTCGTAATACGGCGGTCAGACCGCCGAGTTCACCATGCTTAGACCATCACAGCTGATACAGCAGTCCACGGGAACGCCAAACTCGTAATAAGGCCCTAAGTGGCATATACACAAATGTTTAAATGAGTACAGGTTGTTCTACAGGAGTACTCTTTTACACACCCTTACATGCATTTGTCAATTGGCCATGAAATGCCCAACTCACTATTCGTTAAAGGACAAAGCAGGCACAGTCCTTTCTATTTGTCCTAATTGTATATGAATATTCCCTGACTATTCCCATTTTATTACCATTCCAGATATATTGGAAGAAATGTACAAAGGCATGCAACAGTATGTAAAAGAGTACCACAAGAGTACTACTGGTGAACAATTTAATATACATCAAAATGCCTTTGTGAATTGGTGTCTAAATATTTTGCTCAACTACTAGTATTGTAAGCAAAAGTCACATGTCAATATCCGGGCCAGAATAATTTACATTAGCATCTAAAATCTTTCATACCAGAAACAAATGTAAAATGTGTGTGATTTACATGAATAAATGCAAACGTTTGCATATTCACATACTAAAAGGAGCTATGAGATACATCTCATAAGTTACCAGAATAATGCTGGTGTATGTGCCATTGTGTGCTCAGGTGGATTGTTATTGGAAGCCATCCTATTAGACAAAGCATCCTTTAAAGGCTCACGGAGTAGAACATATTTTTTTTATGAAATAAGCCAGTTTTGTCTGATTGCTTTGCAAATGCTTAGACAAAAGTGGCTCAAAATGTAGTGCCAACATTATTAAAGGTAACGAATTAACATAAAGTCACGAAAGTTGAATATAGGGGCATTCACAAGCTGGTGCTGAAACAACAATAGGATAATTTTTTAAAAACTAAACTTGAAATAGAGAAGGCATTTGATTCATCATTCAACTAAAGTGTCTCACTTTTAATATCTCAGTGAGGATTTAGTTTCTAAGAGTGTGCCCAATAAGGGATAGATTGCTTCAAAAATGTAAAAGTAAAATAAAATCGGTACACATCAATCGAGTATTATTATGCTCGGGTAATAGTAATGATTCATTTTTTATAAAAGTGTTAAAATGTACAAAATGATTTGTATGAACATATATTTGTAATTACAAATGTATGTTCAAACCATGTTGTCAATTGAACTAAATACTGCGTTGTGCGAATGGTAGTTTTCAGGATATTTCTACTTCCCTATTGTGGCCTTTTGCTCACATTAATTTGTTTTTATTTCACACGGGTGGGTGGCTGCCATTATTAGCATATAAATATACTTGTAAAGAACTAATTGTGATTCTATTGATAGAAACGGGTGTCCAAGGGGTGTGTGTTTAGCTGCTTTCACTCCAACAGGAATTACACTTCAAGGTGAATGATTCTGAGACGTACCATACTCATCACATTTTTCTGTCTGCCAAAAGCATTTCATGCTGCTCAATCTTCACCAGACACAGTGTTAGACAATACACACAAGGCTCATTTCATTATATCAGCTGCCAACTAGGAACTCTCTTCAAGGGTCCCTTTGAACTAGGGGGCTGATTTATATCACGGTGGGTGGACAGCCGTTCCGCCATAGGAACGGAGTAAATTACTACATCCCATGACTGACAGACCAACTGGCAAATTTTAAATGATCACCAAGCAGGCAGTGATTTATAAAGACATTGGCAGGAACTGCCGTCATGGCGATTCTTGTCAATGCATTTTACTGTTTGCTACAGGACTGCGTCGGTAGGACACAGCCCTGTATCAAACAGTATTCTTTTTTTGTTTTAAAAAGAAAATGCTGAAACAGAATTTTCTTTTTGAAAGGAAACATTTAATGCTTCCCTCATCTTGGGGTCTTCTACCATGGCAGAGTGGAGTTTTATAACAATTTTATTGTTCCTTACCACCAAGTTTTATGTGGCGGTAAGAAACAGTAAAGAAAATTACTACAGGCCTGATTCACAAAAGTAAACTTAGACCAAATGTCAGGGGGCCCGATACACAAAAGTAACCTGAGATAAAATCCTAACTTTACGACTTTCGGTATTCACAAAGGGCATTTAGGAGTAGTAAAGTTAGGATTTTGTCTCAGTTAAACTTAAGTTTTACTTAAGTTAAACTTAAGACCAAAACTTAAGTTTAACTGAGACAAAATCCTAACTTTACAACTTTCGGTATTCACAAAGGACATTTAGGAGTAGTAAAGTTAGGATTTGGAACAAATGTATAATCTGGCACTACAGACAGAGGGATAATTATAATGAGGGGATTTTAATTTCATACTGGACATAAGTTACGACACATCCAATAGAGATAGGAGACAGATGAAGGCAAAATCCGCCAAGCTTCTCAGCATAAGCAAGCAAGATCTAGCTTTCATGGATTCTTGGCAGCTAAATTATCCGTATTCTCCCTATTGACTTTCTATTCCCCGAGATTCCAGTCTGCCTCTCACCTAGATTTTTTCCTTGTGGCGCAGTCATTAAAAAAGGGTGCTGATGAGATAAGAGCTAATCCCTTTTTGAATCATTCAATAGTTTCCATGGTCATAATTTTAGAAATAACTCAGAGAAAGAGGCCAAGATGGCAATTCGTCAAGGCCATGCTTTAAGATCAAATCTGGGTTAGTGATACTAAACATTTTATTTGTGAGTTTTGTTAAATGAATACTAACTCAGCTCCTGTTTTTATTGTTTGGGAAGCTTTTAAGGCCGCTTTTAGGGGGCAGGCGATTTTGTACAAAGCTAAATTAATTAGCGCCCAGGCAGGCAGGATTCAGGCTCCACAGATAGCGGTAGGCAATGCCAATAGTTACCGCGTGGGATTTTTGGGGGGCTCTGACCCACCAGCCTCTGCAAGATCAGTTGCCGAGGGTGGAGCAAGAACTTAAGGATTTTTTTTTTTGTTGGAGGAAATCGCGAGTGGCAGAGCCTACCACCAGAAGCTCTATGAGGAGAGTCAGCAGGTAGGGACATTTCTTGCCTGGACAGCTAAGACCCAGAGGAATAGGCAACCAATTAATAAAATTAGAAATCCTGCCACAGGTGTAATGGAGAGCGAAAATTCAGACATAGCATGGGTGTTTTTTCATCACTACAAGTGCATTTATGAAGAAGCTAAAGGGTTTTTGGAGCATGACTTAGAACACTATTTCAATGGATTGCAGCTACCGCAAGTTTCGGACACTCAAAAAAGTGCAATAAATAGTAAAATAGAATCCCACAATGTTGCCACAGCTTTAAAATATATGGCCAATGCTAAAGCGAGCGGGAGTGACGGGATTCCCAGGGAAATATACAAGACATTTCTAGATGACATTTTTCCTTTCCTATTAGTCCTTTTTAATAGCATAACGGAAGGAGACGAAATATCTAAAAATGTAAAAGAATTGGTCATTGTTAGTTTTATTAAAAAAGATAAAGATTCTCTAAACCCCAATTCATACCACCCCATAAGTCTACTGAATTTGAACTATAAATTATTCATGAAAATGTAGGTGGATAGGTTTGCATCATGTGCACAATCACTGATTCATCTGGATCAAAATGGCTTTTTTCCCAAAAGGTCGGTGGCAGCAAACACTCATCAATTGATACAAGCCATCAATTACTGTACAGTTATGATAGATGCAGAAAAGGTGTTTGCCCTTGTCAACTGGAGAGCCCTTTTCTTGATCCTGTATATATTCGGCTTCCCATCGGCAATTGAAGATATGCTTTAGAAACTATATCAGGGGCGAGGCTAATATTATTATTAATTCTCATGAGGCGGGGCTAGTGAAAATTAACTGTGACACCCTTTAGGGTTGCCCTCTCGCCCCACTTATTTTCACTTTTTTTTATTGAACATTTAGCCTCCAGGATTCACAAGAATGAAAGTATTTACTGCCTATTGAGGAGGTGGTGAAAATCAAGTTCTTCGCCAATTACATGATTTGTATTTAAGGGATGATAGTTTAAACATGCAGAATGCCAATAATAAAATTGATAATTTTACACGAATTGGGGTATGTAAAGTCAAACAGGCTACGACCGAGCTCTTACTACTCAATTCACCTCGTGCTGAGCTCCCCGCTATTTTACAGATAGTATCACAGCACCTTGTTAGGTATTTTTGTTACAGATGATTTTTCACAACTATCTCATTAAAATTATGGGACAACTCTTGTCAAAACTAGAAGGTTGCTGGAAAGATGGGCTCTTTTGCCTCTCTCTCTCTGGTTAGGAGAGTTGCGCTGGTTAAAATATCTATTCTCCCTCTGTTTCTATTTCTTTTTCTGAATCTTCACCTAAAAATACCTAGGGGCTGATTACGATGGCGGATGGACTTTAGTCTGTCCGCCACCGTCCTGTATGGCGGTGGTCCCGCACATGGAATTACAATGCGACCGCCACTGTGGCGGTCGCATTGTGCATTTTTACCATTGCGGAGGGTGCTGCTGGCTGCAGCACCCGCCCCAATGGTAAAAATGCAAGTTTTGCATTTCCCTGCGGTGCCTGCCACATGGTGCAGGGAAATGTTGGGGGGCACCATAGGTGCCCCCCAAGTACAAAACTTGAGTGCCCCTGCTGAAGGGGGGCCCGCTACAGGCCACCAAAGTACATCCCCACCAGCCTGTGAATGGTGGTTGAACCGCCATACATAGGCTGGTGGGGATGCAGCATCCTAATCTGGCAGACGGTGGCTGCTAGACACCACCACCATTTTAGAGATGCTTCATGGGTCCGCCAGGCAATCGTAACGATTGCCTGTGGCGGACGGACTTTGCGTCTGCCAGCACACCGCCCGCCATCGTAATATGGCGGGCGGAGAAGTGCTTCACGATGGCGGGGAAACCGCCAGCGGCAGGCTACCGGTTTCTCCACCATCTTAATCAGCCCCCTAGTGTTTATTTTAAGGAACTTGATAAGATGATTAGAAGCTTTGTTTGGTCTAAGAAACAACCCTAGGTTAAAATGTTGGTTCTGTAACTTTACAAAATGCTGGGAGGTTAGCTGTGCCGCATTTTAGGACATATTATCAGTCTGCTCTAATATATTCTTTGGTCCAGTTAGCAGCAGATACTACAATTTACGATAATTTTTTGTTGGATCGCATGATTGGGGAAAGTTAAATACACCTACCAGTTTTTCTCCTTAGTGTCGAACTTCCCAAGAAAATGAGGTATAAGGTCCTTGAGACCTTACCTTCACATATCCAGACTTGTTTCAAATTGTGAGAAATCCCTGTATGCAATGCTTATACTTCATTGCAAGACTGTGAGTTTTGGGGGGTGGAACTGACTAAAACGATGGTTCACTCATGGTAAGCCTTAGGCTTCCAGCAATTAGGCGACTTTTATAACAGCTCGAATCTGATCTCGTGGGATTTACTAACTCAACAATTTGGAAACCAGAATATGTTACTATGGTTCAGGTTTACCCAGATAACCAGCTTTTTAAAACAAATGATGTTGTAATGAAAGAAGAGATTTGTCAAATAATTTTTCGTATATATGAAACCCAGCTGGTGGGAGTGGGAAATTGGTACCAGATGCTACGGCAACAGGCCAGCCGGAATGTATTACCTAAGTTGTTGTCAAAGGTTTTTCAGGTAACTAACTGTAGGTATAATATTATGGAATGGCAGCACCTTTCTGAGATAGTCTATAGATCGATTAGAGCCGCACACTTTAAGAGAATAGTGTTTCTATCTAGATGGATGGCTTATATGTCTGATAGGTTACACGGGATGGTTCCATCTCTTCCAGGCTAGTGCTTTTGATGTAAGGCAACTGATGGGGGTGGGTGGGTCCACACCTTTTTTGATTGTCGAATGCTCCAGCAACTTTGGGATGGGGTTTTTCCATGCAATGAGACAGTCCTTCCATACTAAAATATCCACATCTTCTATGTTGGTGCTGTCAAATGGAGGGAAAGAGTAAAGCACGGAATGTCAATTTCCCAGTCTGCTTCCTAGATTGTTACCAAAAGTAGCAAAAAAAGAGTGGGCCCAGATGTCATCAGAGGATCTCATCAAAAAAATGTTTGGGACCCTCACCAGCTATGTACTGTCAACGGTATGTCTTTGACCACCATTGACGTACTCATAACCAATAGCGTCATCAAGTCTTTTTCTTCCTCCAAGAGGCAGTCTACCTGATTGTAAAGGCTTTGTGGGATCTGTGTCAACAAAAAATTTGATCTATAATTATCTCCTAACCTAAAAACTCTATGATTTAATAAAACATGGATAGGGGTAAGATTAAAACCAAAGAGATCATGTGTCAAGGGATATATGAGGTGTCCCTCACATCACACAACTAATACAGGTCTACATGTTTCAGCTATATTTATGCCCTTGTGGGTCAGTGGCTTTCGTCAGGACCAATGGGATAGATGGATCCCTTTTCTGTGCCAGATGGGACATTTTCCCCTTGCTTGGATTCTGTCACGATTGTTTACTGTTTGTGAGTATGGGAGAGAGCAATGTTCTCCTCTGAAATGAAAAGGGAGAATAGTAACTCAAGCATGCAGTCCACAAATAAACTGCTCTGATTAGACTTCATTAGCACATAATATCACATTACGTACCCAATGGTTATGTTAATGTGTTTCAAATAAAAACATCACTCTTTGTGTGTTGTCATCACACATTTTGCGGTGGAGAAAAAGGAGAAAGCGACCAAAAGTAGGTATACAACGTTTTTATATTATTGTCCCCAGTGGATTTAATTAGTTCATGAGACTGCAAAATCATTTATTGAGAGAATGTCTGTACGAAATCTACATAGATCAAGTAGGTGCAGAGGGGATGTGTCTGGTAAGTACTTCTTTCGATAGGAATTGTATGTAGACTGCGCATAAAATAGAGCAAAAAGGTATTAAAGTGGATTAACATCAAACCAAATCTAGTATTTCATTCAAAGTGCTGATAGGTGTAGGACAGGGAAACACTGCCTCTATAGCCATTTGTTTGGTGAGGAACAAAACATAAAAAGTTATAACATTCATGCATATCCGAGGGGCATTTTGTGTTCTTATTACTCGGAAAACTCGGGGGTATGTGGAAGAGTAGGCCTCTTTAAGTGGGGTCAACCCGTGTAGTTAACGAAGCGTGTTTAAAAGCATAAAAGGCTATTGTGCTGGTACCTTAGTAGTTTATGTTCTTATCAATCAGTGCTTTGGGATGTGCGGAAGAACGGGCTCCTATAGTTGGTTCAACCCATGCTGTTAACACAGTACATTAGAAGCATGAAAAAGGTACCACGCTGGTACATAAATGAATGGAAGTTTATTGTTTCTACCTGATTGAAAGCACCGAGATATGCCGGTGAATGTACCCATGAATTGATTCAGCACATATTTTCTTGGTGGTGCATTTTAGAGCAAAAGAAGGGGCCAATTCACTCGTACATTGTCCAGTGGCCGTTCGTGTTCCTCTCAGAATGGCAAATGCCGGGGTATGTGAATGGAGGGTCCCAAAACTTTTTGTTTTAATGAGATCCTCTGATATAATCCGGTCCCACTCTTTTTTTGATGCTTTTGGCTGTTTGGATCCTCTCATGAGGTATACCATCTACATAAACATCATCAATATTTTATATCGATAGCC
Source organism: Calotriton arnoldi (assembly GCA_963921515.1). NCBI lineage: Eukaryota > Metazoa > Chordata > Amphibia > Caudata > Salamandridae > Calotriton > Calotriton arnoldi. The sequence continues at coordinate 1,314,767 of CAWUFW010004421.1, read as the reverse complement.
ATAGCTGTGGCACGTTCTTTGATTCTGCAAAATTGGAAAACAGATGATACCCCACTATATTCCCATTGGCACAATAACATGATTAGGACCCGATCCTTTGAAAAGGCCTATGCTAAATGGGTAGGGGCCCTTCAAAGATTCAATGTAACATGGGGTGCCTTTACGCTGTTGTAGTAAATCTTCATGGCAGGGTAGTGATATTAGTTCTAAGGGTTTTGATTTTAGTATTTAATAACAGTGCCTCCATGAATTAATGCTATTTCTTGCTAAGACTTGTTTTTCCTAGTTTCCCCAATCACAGTAATCTATAATCGATTTCGAGTGATATGAGGAAATGCATTTTTAATTTGCTGTTGTGGGCTATATGTCGGGAAATTGTTTGGCACAATGCACTTTATTGCCTCTATGATTACATACTTTTGCACTTTAATATTTGTTGTTATATATATGTAATCAGGATTTCAACTAGCTGAATACGCACTGTACCGTTTTGCATGAGGCAATTTTTTCCCTAATCATTATATACTTCTGCACTTTAAATAACTGCTTCTATCTATTTTTAATTAGGATCATGTTTTGTTGAATTCGTAAATGCATTACAGTAGCTGGACGGATGATACTTCTGCTATGTTATGGTATTTTGAGGGTAAGATGGAAACATATGATCCTGTAGATCAACCTAATGATATTGCTCTAAAGGCTTTAGAAAAAATTAACAAACCATCTAACAGTCAATCTTACAGACCTTGTTAATGGGTTAAATGCCCCCCTAATCCAAGTTCCAGGCACTGTGTAGTATCCTGCTCATGTTATTGTTCTGCCATTTTCACCCCCTGCTCAGCCAGTATGTCTGTGTGTGTGCTGCATGGAATGTTGGATGGTGATGATGCGTATTGGAATGTTGGGTGCCTGAGAGGTGACGTGTGACAGTTGAGAATGGGCTGAGCAGCAGGCAGGCTGCTCCTGGTGGGGCTGCTCTACAGAACTCAATTACCCGCTTCACAGGAACATATCTACATGTAACTATCTTCAATAAAACTTCATGAAGTACATCCTACCTGCGTGGACCTCATTACTACACACTGTCATACCTACAACAAAAGATAAACTCTACTTGAATGAGAAACAACCCTTGGTTTTCTACAGAACTTGCAACATGTAAATTAGAACTACATCAACTAGGATGTTAATGGCGCAGATCTTTCAGAAAAGAAGAACTCAAGTTAAAATACACTAGAAAGTTTAGAGTACCAGCACAAAATTAAGAAGGTAAGACAACTATATTTCTCCCAACGTCTAATCAATGCTCCAAATATGTTGAGGTTCTAGAATAGTTAATGAACTGCAAGTACCAGGCATTTGTGATAATGTTGCAACATTGTTCCACAAGAAAAAGTGGGTACTCAGAAGCAATATCATGGCAGAAAGCCTTACTAATCCAAGATGCTGTAGTAGCATCGCCCATAAGGACGCTCCTTCTACCACTCTGGCTAAGTTTCAACTAGTTTGCATGACCCTTATCCTCCAAGTTGCCAAAAGAAAGAAAGCTGCCCCTTACAATCACCTCTGGACCCTAGTCCAGATAAATATGTGCAGCAGTTACCTATATCCCTGTATAAAGATAGTCTACTATTTTAATCATTGCTTTGAAACTGGGCAAATGTCCACATCATAGAAGGACATGTTTGTCAAGTCATTATTAAAGAATCCTTCTTTGTATCTCAATGGCCCTGATACATTTTGGCCTATACTTTTCTGCTTCCATACTCATCGAAATTGTATTTATAACACTACAATACCATGTAGAACAAAATGTCCTCTTGGACTCCTGACAGGCTGGCTTCTCGAAGAAGAACAGAATTAATTATGGTTTCATATTGCATGATCTTTGAAGACAAATAAATGTTGTAGGTCCTCCTAAACCACTGGGCAGCGATGCACATCATTAATCCATATTTTGTAAAGCGCGAACACATCACCCCTTAAGGTTTCAAGGCACAGGGGGCTGAACAGTGAGCCCCATGCTCCGGAGTCAGCTGTTCTGGACGCTGCGCCACACCTCTCCCATCATTGATTACAATATCCTCTTTGTAGGACTCTCAGAAGCAGGAATTTTATGAGATTAGGTTATTGGTTGAAGGGGGTGTAAGCCCCACTCAGGCAACAAACACAATCTATGTTAGGGTGAACTATAAAAAGTTACCAAATTAACCTATGATTATGCCTCTGGTTAGCTCGGTCCAAATCAGTCAGGTTTTACTTAGAAGGGATATGTAAAGTATTTATGCAGCACAGAAGCAGTAATAAAGTGAAAGCACAACACAAGAAAAATCCCAAACCAAGTTAGAAAATAGAATAAAGTTCAATAATTACAATGATGCCAGAATGACAAAAATCTAATCAGTAAAACAGGAGATGTGCAATTTCAATATTTTATGTAAAAATTGCACTTATAAGCACAAAGTGCCACTTGTTCACTGTCGTAAGGAGCCTAAACTCTAGAGGAGGACATTCAGATGCCAGCCAAGGTCCAGTACCTCGGGAGTCACCTCTTAGGGATCAGGCTCACTCTAGCAGAGGCTAGCAGAGCTCAGGTGGGTCCAGTTGCAGCAGGTCAGCTGGGCAGTTGCAGAGGGGCCTCTAAAGGTTGTTGTGTCCCTATTGCTCACCCAGGAGGTCGGCCAACGGACGACTCTTGGAGTCACTCTGGGTTAGCCTGGGAGGAACATAAGTTGGTCCAGTGTTCCTTCTCAAACATTAAGGCAGTCCTACAAGGAGCAGGGCAGTCCTCTGGCAGCAGAGCAGGCCTTATTCGGTAACTTCCTTAGGTCTAGGAGTATTCTCAAAAGTAGCTCTGAAGGTCCAATATTTGCAACTGGTGCCATCCTTTGTGTGGGGGGGACTCCCTGTCCTACCCCACATCTGGTTCCGGAAAGTTCTTCCCCTTCCCCTGTCAAGGCTCCAAACTGTCTGGGGTGATAAAAGTCCGGGCAGGTATGGTGTCAGATTACGTTTTGTGTGTAGAAAGCAAAGCCCTTTGAAGTGTAAGTGAGGCTGTGTGCAGCTCCCCCCAGTCATTCTGTCAGGAAGGCCCATCCTGTCCACACCTAAGCTCCTTTTGTGTTACTGTGTGGAAGCTATGCACAAACAGCAGCAGAGCCATTCACAGTCATGTAACCCAGGACATAGGCAGAAGGCAGGAATGGTTAGGCCACAAACATGCCCACTTTCTACAAAACAACAAAGGCTATTAGAGACCTGAGAAATGATGACTCAATAGTCATCAAGTCGGCCGATAAGGGGGGTGCAGTAGTGGTGTGGCCCAAGGAGATTTATTTGACGGAGGGCCGAAGTCAAATTTGTAACCAGGAATGGTACAGACAAATAAAAGAAGATCCTACACCCCAAATAGAGGGAATCTTCGCCAAAATACTGAATGAAGGTTTAGAGGAAGGAATCTTGGGACCTAAAGAATTTGAATTTATGAATAAGAAACATCCAAGGATCCCCTTGATTTATTTTCTTCCTAAAATTCATAAATCCTTGGTAGCACCGCCCGGAAGACCGATTGTATCGGGGTGTGACTCCTTGATGGAGCCAATCTCCAAATATGTGGACATTTTTTAAAAACCTTTCTTGAATGAAGTCCCCTCATACATGCGGGACACAACTGATTTCATTAACAAAATTGAAGGTCGAGAATTCAACACTTCCCAACAATGGTTGGTTTCCTTCGACGTAATTTCTTTGTATACTCAGATTCCCCAAGAGGAGGCTTTGGAAGTGATAGAATTTTATTTGGAGACACAAGCACGTCCACATAGGGTGCCCACCAAATTCATACTTCAACTTGCGGAGGTGGCATTAAAGAAAAATTACTTCAAGTTTGAAGACGCATTCCACATCCAAACGAAGGAGACAGCGATGGGTTGTCCCTTTGAGCCAGAAATGGCGATACTGTACATGGCCAGGTTTGAGGACGAATTAGTTGTCAATGGGAACTCCTTCAAGGAGCAGTTGCTCCAGTGGTACAGATATATAGACGATATCTGGTGCCTCAGGAATGGGTCAGAGGAAGACCTCTGCAAGTTCCATGGATGGTTGAACACGAGAAATGAGGACATTAAATTTACCATCACCAAGAGCAAGACAGAACTCATGTTTTTGGATGTTGAAGTCATCCCCCAAGGAAATGTGCTAATGACCACGCTACATAGGATAGTCACGGACAAAAATACTATTCTGCATTATAAGAGCTTCCACCCCAGGAACATGAGAGACAACTTGCCGTATGGTCAGTTATTAAGGATCAATAGAAACTGTTCCCGCAAAGAAGATTTCGAAATTCATGCCATGGCCTTTTGTGAACAATTGATGGATAGAGCATATCCAAAGAAATTACTAAAACATGCCATCAAAAGAGCCTGGTTTACACCAAGTGAAGATCTATTAATGACAAAAATTAAGAAGCCGCTAGACAAACTGGTTTGTGTCTCGACCTATGGCCCACACACCAACAAATTTCGCCAAATTGTGCTGAAGAATTGGCATCTTCTCCAAAACTTGGATGGTCGATTTGATCGCCCCATATTTGCAATAAAGAGCGGAGGTGGCTGCTCCTAGTCTGAAGAAGGATTTAAGAGCTCAATGGAATCTAAAACCCATTGAGGGGCACCACAAGTGTGGCAGTTGTTCGGCTTGTGAAACTACCATTGAAGGTATTGAATTTAGACACAATTCCCAGAAGTGGCTACACAAAGAATTTTCAAATTGCAGGACAAAGAATGTCATTTATGCGGGCATGTGCCCATGTCCCAAAATATGCGTAAACAAAGAGAGAGGAAGGGAAATTGAAGCAGAGCCACTCTTAGTCCCCTTATCAAATATCAATAAACAATGAAAGAGTGATTCCGACTGATTGATTTGAACAAGGCAAAAGGAGTCACATATGTGTTTAAGAAGAACCCTCACTCACCAACCTAGTTGGTGACATGCTTCATCATAGGGTTCCCACCCGAGGGGCCGAATGCCTCTCGGGTGTGCTACGATGCCTGATTACAGCGGAGCAGGTTTTATTTGAATATGTGAAAGTGAGTGAACAGTAACACCGTGAGTATTAAAATTGCCTTTACCTATCCTAAATAATTTTTAATATTGAAGAAGTAAGGCGAGATTAAAAAAGGCGAGGGTGGATGGCTTTACTGGCTTAACTGACCAATGGCATCCTTTATGAGAGTAAGTGATTGTGGCCGGTCTACATGTTTGAGCCTCACCATGCAGATTTTCTAGGCTGTCGTCAGGACCAGGAGTGCCACGGAGGGTATGCACACGCTAAGGTGCACCCTCTCCTGTGACAGTTATTACCGCAAACTTACGGTTATGTACTCTCAGCATAGTCTTAAAGAAAGTTGACTGTGGGCTGTAGCAAGTTCCTACCCCATGGATCCTAGCGGGGGCGTTGATCTGTAGTCACACAAACTCCAAGATCAAACGCCCTCTCGGCACCTGGTTCAGACCCGATCAGGACCCACGGGATAGCGGGGGATGTTGAAACAGATCAACACCCCCGGCTAGGATCCATGGGGTAGGAACTTGCTACAGCCCATAGTCCACTTTCTTTCAGACTATGCTGAGAGTACATAACCGTAAGCTTGCGGTAATAACTGTCACAGGAGAAGGTGCACCTTAGCGTGTGCATACCCTTCGTGGCACACCTGGTCCTGACGAAAGCCTCGCAAATCTGCATGGTGAGGCTGAAACATGTAGACCGGCCACAATCACTTACTCACATAAAGGATGCCATTGGTCAGTTAAGCCAGTAAAGACATCCACCCTCGCCTTTTTTAATCTTGCCTTACTTCTCCAATATTAAAAATTATTTAGGATAGGTAAAGGCAATTTTAATACTCACGGTGTTACTGTTCACTCACTTTCACAAATTCAAATAAAACCTGCTCCTCTGTAATCAGGCGTCGTAGCACACCCGAGAGGCATTCGGCCCCTCGGGTGGGAACCCTATGATGAAGCATGTCACCAACCAGGTTGGTGAGTGAGGGTTCTTCTTAAACACATATGTGACTCCTTTTGCCTTGTTCAAATCAATCAGTCGGAATCACTCTTTCATTGTTTATTCATGTCCCAAAATATACATCGGTAAAACCAACCAACAAGTGAACCAACGCATTGTTCAGCACCGTTCCAGAATAAAAAAAAAGGTGATGACAGCACCTATGGTCACCCATTGTGTGGAGGAGAACCATAACGAGAAGGACCTTAAATGGACAGTCCTGGCAGCTATCAAGCAAACCCCTCGAGGGGGAGACCTAGAAGCGTATTTATTACAAAAAGAGGCGTATCTCATTTTAAAATTCAATAGTGCAATCAACGGTCTGAAGGAAATGCCGGAATTATCAAAGACATAACAGTTTCTAATTAACAGAACTCAAAGTCCCAGAATGGATCAGCACTAACGTTGGATTATGTGGAGTTCAGAAACGTTGTGTCGATCAAAATATGATCAAAAGCGGAATGCAGTGGTGCCATTAACCTCATCACACTAAATGCTTGTTCTGCGCTCTAAGTGCCTAATAAAGCACACCTCAACTCAAGACGCATACGCCGAGTGTCTGGTCTTTAAATAGATCCCTTTGGAAACAGGAAGTCATTGTCATTGTCGGAAGCGAGAGAGATGAAGTCGGAAGTCCTCGAGTGAATGAAATAAGCTGCACTCGTCTTCTGCTTTAATACAATGTTGCAACATTAATAAGATAATGCTTTCCGTAACCGCGTGCCGTATTTATTGAAACAGAACAGAAATACGGAGGTATTCGCTGCTAAAATGGATCCACGCTGAGTACGCCTTGGGGAGTTTCCTTGCTCCCCCCCTCACAAGTAAGCCAGAGTTGAGCGATGCATTATTGTTTAAACAAATGGAACTTGAAACAAGTATGCAACTGTGTTTCTGCCTTAATATAATGTTGCAACATTGTTAAGAGAACGCTTTCCCTAACCACGTGCAGTATTTGTTGAAATAGAAAAGAAATACGGAGGTATTTGCTGCTAAAACAGTTTCACTCTGAGCACGCCTGGGGGAGTCTGATTGCTCACCGCCTCACATGTAAGCCAGAGTTGAGCAAAGCACTGTTGTTTGAACAAATGGAACTTGAAACAAGTATGTAACTGTGCTGAATCAGTGTGTTTCCATCCATAGGAGGGTGCACAGTCAACCCACACGAACTACAGCCTGATATTAAGATGAAATTATCCCGTGGCCACCACTGCCCCCCGCCCTGCATATCGAAGTAAGACATTCACAAAACACTGTATTTTGGACAAATGCAGTAGTAATTTCACGTACTTATGACACCTTTTTGCATTACTTTTTATCATTCAACAGAATAGCCTGTGAACTCTTACAACTTCCACATTCGTGACGGATAAAATGTCTAGAGATCAAACCTTGAGTACCATTCAGGTTTAGCACAGTAAGTTTCCATATAAAGTGACATGGGGAATAATGGAAAGAGGAGTGTGGATAGAAAAAAGCAACACTGTTTTTTATTTTATTTCTTTAGACTACACCAAGTCACAGCCCTGAAGACAGCCTCGGGATTACAACCGGGTCTCGAAACGCGTCGGCACCTTTCACCATTGAGGATTTTGTCAAATACTAATAGAAGCAACCCTGAGGGATTTTCCTTTAAGATTCTTCCTCACTTGGTCTTGCTTAAAAAGTTTTGTTCCCAATGGGCAGCATCCTAATGAATGGAATCATATAAAGTACATGATCTAGGTTTGCTGGACGTATGAACTCTTTGCAAAAAATGACTGGTGTATAATTAAAAGTGTCATTATAGTTTCCATGTTTTTAATTCATGTGTTCGATGTATTGTCGTTTATTTTATGTTTCAATAATGTAAAGTATTGTGTTGAAATCGAAAGGGTCTTCTCAATCTCAGATGTCTATGATATTGGAAAAGAATCTTACATGTAACAAATGGTTAAATAAATAACCAGGACCAAAGAATACAAATTGGTTCCTATGTCTGTTTAAACAGTTGACAGCACTGAATGTGGTGGCTAGGACTTTAACCAGGCCCTATCTAGCCACTAATCAATAGGGCCAACCCCCTTCTTTCTTTCACTTTCTAAAAGTGGCATTTTTGTAATTGAGACTTAGAATCCGACTTCACAATTAAAGAGGACTTTACATTACAATTCAAAAGAGACTAAGAAGTATTTTTCTGCCTGATCCTAATCTAAAGTTAGCACTATATCTAATAAGGTCACCCAGTGTTAATCAATGGGAAAGATAGGCCTTGTAACAGTGAAAAACTACTTTTGGAGTTTTTCATTACCAAACATGTAAAACTTAAGTGCACGTGTCTTACTTTTTAAATACCAGGCACCCTTCTCTAGGAACTTTGAGGGCCTACCTAAGGGATGACTTATAAGTATTAAAAAGGAAGATTTAGGCCTGACAAAAGGTTTATTTTGCCAGGTTGAAACAGCAGTTTGAAACTGCACTGCAGGCTGCAGTGGCAGGCCTGAGGCATGTTTTAAAGTGCTACTTTAGTGGGTGGCACAATGAGTGCTGCAGGCCCACTAGTCGCATTTAATTTGCAGGCCCTGGGTACATGTACTGTCATTTAGTAGGGACATATAAGTAAATTAAAAGTGGCACTTAGGTGTAGGTCAATTTTTCCATGTTTGAAGGAGAGAGTATAAACACTTTAGCACCAGTGGTAAAGTGCACATAGTCATGAAGCCAACAATAAGGAATTCTGTTAAAAGGAGGCGTGAAGGCAAAACGTTTGGGGGAATACCACGCCAAGATGTCAAGTCTAACAGGGATCATGGGAACTGCTCTGACCTGGTTAAATGTCTTCCTAGCTGAACGTCAACAACTAGTGAATCTCCCTCTTTTCCCCTCTCAACCCATACAGATTGAGAGACTCATTTATAAGCCCTGTGTGCCAGTGGAACATCACTTTTTGTGACGTTCCGGTGCCACACAGGGCTTAGCTATATCTACAAGGCCATGTAAAGCTACCCAAGCTGCTGCGTTGCCTCACATTACGTTGGAGAGGCGTACCATGGGTGTTACCGTGGGTGTTCCCACGTAACACCCATGGCATTTAACACATTCCCAGATTTACAACAAGATGTAAACCTTGGAATGTGTCAAAAGTTTACGCCTCCCCAAGGGAGGCGTAACGAGGAGAAATAACTTTACTTCTCCTCTTTTTTTCCTCTTTCTATGTGTGCTGCATTCAGCAGCACACATAGAAAGAGGAAATCACCTCCGTTGATTGTTTTTGTGCAGGAAGGTGTGCCACCAGTTAGCCTGACTGTGCGGTAGCTTCCTCTATGTTGTTTTCCGCAGCAGCAAATCCTGTTCAGCGGCTCCTCTCTGGAAGGGTACCTGACCTCCTAAAGCCCTGGTCAGATACAGCCTGCAGCTTTGTTCTGCTGGAGATCTTTGACTACCAAAAAAGAGACTAAGTCCAAACATAGAAATCTTCACCACAATTTAGTCCAGGGGCTCCCTGAGGATAATACCTCCTTCTCGGACACCGTTGGCTGCCTTGCCCCGCTGAACTTTACCTTCCCAGGCATTTGTCTTCAATAATTCTTATAAGTTCAAAGGTAAGCCGAGACTGGGCCCAATCCACTATGTATATATGAACCACTCTCAATCCTGGTTGGCCTTAATGTTCACTTTTGCCCTCATCTCGCACAACCAGATACTTGCAGTTGGCGCTTTGTTCTTTTTTTTTAAAAACAGACTTTATTGGTCAGGTGGCACATACCTTGCAGGGCTCTGTACCCCAGAGGCCTCTGCAGGAGCAAAGCATATATTGTACATACACCATGGACACTTTTATGTAGCGACAATATAACCATCAAACATATACTAAACAACACTCTCCCCCACCCCCCCAGTAGTCGCGCAATAGCTTCAAAGTCCTACCCACCACCCGCGTGCAACTGAAACAGATCATAGTTTGATAGTATACAGCTCCCCAGGGCCCACCCCCCGCCCACCGATGTCCCGCCAATGCCGTTGTTACCCCAGTAGGTGTAGCTCCTGTGTCGCCGGCGGTGCCAACAATATGCCCCAGTAGTCTGCCCAACGCTTCCATATTTTATAGTGCTTACTCGGACAGCCCCTAGCCGTGAAGATGGGCTGCTCGAGCCCCATACCAAAGTCCAGGGCGTTCTTCCAGGCGGCCACCGAGGGGGCCTGCGGGGCCTTCCACGCCCTAGCGATATCACGCTTTGCCAATACCAGTCCCAATAGCAAGAGATGACGTTTATAAATATTGCCCCCTATGCCCTCCATAACATGAAGCAGGGCCAGGCGCGGCGTACGGGGGAGCTCCCACCCCAGGACCTCCGAAAGGCAGGACCACACCCCCCTCCAGAATCTGTCCAGGGAAGAACACTGCCAGACCGTGTGCATGAATGTGCCTTCCTCCCGACCGCATCGAAGACACTCCGGGGAGGCTATCAACCCTGCCCGCCACAATCGAGCCCGTGTAAAGTAGACCCTATGCAGATACTTAAATTGGATGAGGTGGAGGCGCACCTCTATGGCGGCGCCCCGTGGGGCCGCCAACGCCTCCCTCCAATCCTCCTCCTCCATCGTGCCCACATCCGCCTCCCAGTCCCTACGAAGCTTCTGGAGTGTAGGGGCGCTGTGCGTTATTAGTGACAGATATAGCGCTTTGTTCTTTTTGATGCTATTTTTCCCTTAAAGTTCTAAAGATCCATAACTACGGACCTACTGATTAGATTTTAATTGTTTTGGTGTCAAATAATTTAATACATTTTACTAAATTGGTGTGAGGGTTTTCTTGTGTTGTGTTTTCATCTCATTGATGTTTGAGTACTGCATAAATACTTTGCACATTGCCTCTACGTTAAGCCTGACTGCTTTTGTGCTAAGCTACCTGAGGGTTAAGCACATGCTATTTTAGTTACTTTTGTGGTTTGCCCTAACAAGGATTGTACTGTTGCTTGAGAAGTGCTCAAATCCCTCTCAATCAACATCCCAGTTTCTTACAATATTGGAAGAGGTACTTAATTCATATAAACAACATGTGCTACATGTACTGCATAAGTTTATCACAACATATATGCAACGAGAGTAAGAACTACCCCCCCATAACCATGTGGATTGGTCTTCAAAAACTCAAATAAGTGAACCGGAAGGATCTATAATAATATCGATCAGTCGAGGCGAGCGGCAAATCTGGAATCAGGCACTTCCAAAAACCGAGTCACAACTAAGAGAAAATTCCTGGTCCTGGATCTCTAGCAATCTGAACAGCAATAAACAGGGTAATCCACTAACACTTCCTTTTTAACAAATATTTAACAGTTATCTCTTGGAATATCGCTGGGAAAAGCCGAGAAAAGTTAGCCCATATTCTTGAAAAATCTTTATCGATTCTTTTATTACAGAATACATGGTCCGTAGATAGCTTCACTCAAAAAAAAATTATTTTGTGTTTGACATCGCAGCTGAGGCCACAAAAAGGGGCCACGCAAAAGGAGGCCTTGCAATCTTACTAAAAGAAGAAATCTACTGGGATCTAGAAATTATTGACTTGCATCCCCAAAATGCTCAGTGCATTAAGATTAAACATTTAAACAAAAGTTTGAACCTCATCCAGGATTTGCTAATTTTTTATGTTTTTATACCACCGGGCCCCCGTTACGACTCTCTGTTAGTAAAAATATTTGAGATGATTGAAACAACAATGGCCCAAAAAGGGTTCCCTCCAGCAATATTTGCTGGAGACTTCAATGGGAAAATCTCTAACGTATTACTGGATAAAGAGGGAAATTGCGAAAAAGAGGAAGCCCGTTTTATCCCAAAGCCACTATTTCCAACAAAGATAAAAGCTAACAAACAAGGGAAACTACTACTTTCTCATGTCAATGCAATTAATGGAGTAATCTTAAATGGTAGAGTAGAAGGGGATATCCCGACTGCATACACTAGATCAGGCACAAATAGTTCATCTATCATAGACTATGTAATTTGTAGCATTGACTTTTTTCAGAAAGTGCAATCACTGAATGTACAGGGTATATATGAAAGTGATCACGCCCCCTTGTTTCTGGAAATATAACTTTCACTCCAATCTACTACCCCGTGGCCATTAGGCTCCTTGAATGGTCATGCCAATGTAGATCATAAAAACGGTAGGATCATCTGGAATTCTAAAGCAATAGAGAGAATGAACATCGTAATCTCAGCTAAGCCCTTAGATCCCCCTAATAAAGAAATAAACCCGATAATGACCTACCAAGAGACAGTATCTACGGTAGTCGCATCCCTTCAGGAATATTCTAACAGGCATGAAAAGAGAAGGAGCCTCCAAAAAGGAAAGAACAAAGACCATGAATCAGCAAAACTAAATAGCCTGATTAGATTGCAGCTTTTGAACTATTCAAGGATAAGACAAGAAGAAATCAAAAAGTTGAAAAAAATACGTCAACGGAAAAAAGTGAAAAAACAACAGGACGAAAAAGATAAAAACTGGATAGACATTCAACTGACAGTAAAAAGTAAAAACAGCAAAGCATTTTGGAGCCTAGCTGCCAAACAAATAGGCATAAGGAAAACAACACAAGCACTTCCAGTGACAGCATTAGCCTGGGAAAAACACATCTCTAACCTGTATAAATCTAATTCACAGAAGGCGCAAAAATGGTACCAGCAGTCTCCAGGAAAGGGTCAGACAAATACTGATGTAATAGCCTCAACATCTAAGCAAATAGCTTATCTTATAAAGGCTGCAAGATCCACGGCAGCTATGGGACCGAATGAGATCCTGATTAAGGTCCTTCAATCAAATCTGGACGAGTGGAGCAAATTTCTATCCCCCCTATTTCTTTACTGTTCTTCAACAGGAGATATCCCAAAATCATGGCGGCGGAGTATAGTGGTTCTTATTCTAAAAAAAGGCTCCAGAACAGACCCAAAGAATTATCGGCAAATAGCCCTACTTGACGCAACAGGAAAGATCTTTGCAGCCTGTGTCTTGGACCATCTCAAAGACTGGGCCTCTTCCAGTGGAGTAATTCCTATGTCCCAGGCAGGATTTCGCCCAAAACATTCAGTAATAGACAACATTGCAATTCTACAAACGATACTTGACAAATATGTTGTGTCAAAATCACAAATTGTATATTGTGCCTTTATTGATTTTACTACGGCTTTTGATAGGGTAGACAGGCCAAAACTTTGGAAGAAATTGGTGAGGATGGGAATCCCTCAAGATCTACTTACAACAATTATATCCCTCCGTACAGAAACATGGTGCAGAGTTCAAATGGGGGATCAAAAGGTTTAACTAGACCAATTTCCACGCTAAACGGTCTCAAACAAGGTTGTCTCCTCGCTCCCTTGCTATTCTCCCTTTACTTAAGCGACTTACCAGAGCACTTTATTCAAGTAAAAAATTTCCCTCCGAAACTGGCATTGAATGATATACATATTTTAATGTACGTGGACGATATCGTGATTTTAGACCTTACACCGATTGGGTTCCAAAGAAACCTAAATGCACTAAGTGGCTATGCAGATGACAATTTCTTAACCCCAAATATTTCAAAAACTAAAATTTTACCTTTTAGGGGAAAAAAGCGACCACGACCCTTTAATTGGACACTGGGGGGGAAACCGCTAGAATCTGTCAAAGAATATACTTACCTTGGTCGCATTTTCTCCCAAACTCTACAGAATTATTTCCACCTACATCACATAGGTCGAAAGGCAGATGCCCATGTAGGAGAAATGCTGAAGCTATACTCCTCTTCTGGAAATAGACATTTCCAACCTCTGTTGGAGGTCTAACGTATGAAAATCCACCCATCTTAATGCATGGTCTAGAGTATATACACATAAAAACCTGGTAATCTGTAAAATTAAGAGAAGGAAATTCCTTACGGAAATTGACAAGAGTAAATCAAGCTGTCCGGCTCAAGCATTACGTCTTAAACTCTCCCTATCCAGCATACACGCAAGGGCTATCTCGAATATATTATAATGGGCTTATTATCTTCTGCATGCTGACCCTGGCTCCTTAAGTCACATTTTAAAATCGGAAACTTTTAGAAAAGAGTCGTCACGATACACTTTTAATAAGAATCTTAATATAGCTTTTAGTCAGTCTCACTGCACAGTAGCACTTTGCAATCCTGGACACCGGCACTCTTGAAGCTCTTTTTAAAAAATATGGTCCCAAGATTAAGCTTCGATCTGGACGTAGAACATTGTCTACAATTAAATCACTATAAAGAATATACAAAAACTATAGACTATAAATCCCCAGAGAAATATACATACTTCTCATTAGATCATAGGGTCCGGCGTAGTATTCTTCTACTGAGGCTGGAAATCCTCCCTTTGAAAATGTATAAAGCAAAGTGGAACAAATCTGAAAATAGAACTGGGCTTTGTGATTTGTGTAAGGGAGGAATACAAGATCTAACTCATGTTCTATCTGTTTGTCCTAACCCAACCCTAGTAGAGGCCAGGAGGAGGTATTTAAGGCCTATGAGTATCAGATGCAATGCTACGTCTATACAAAACCTAATTAAGCTCTGTAAATCACCACCGGATGAACCCACTTGAATGAAAAGTTTGAATGAAAAAGTTTATATAGCGCTCAGCTACTCCACAAAGAGTGTCCCGGCGCTGCAGAATCACATAGCTGCTTAGTCTAATGATGGTTTAGCTTCCAAAGAGCCAGGTTTTCAACAGTTTTTTAAAACTCATCAAATCCTTAGAACGTCTCAGGGGCAGAGGAAGTTTGTTCCATGCCTGTGCACCCAAGAGGCTGAAGGATTTGCCACCCTTGCGTGCCAGGCGAACCTTCGGGACGCAATCAAGCGCCCCCGAGGTTGATCTAAGTGCCCTAGTCGGAGTATACCAGCCGACACGTCTTCTAAGGTAGCTAGGCCCTTTACCATGAAGAGCCTTAAAAAACATTACTAAGGTCTTAAACTGTATCCGCTCCCTAACTGGGAGCCAATGTAGTGCTTTAAGGTGCAGTGCCATATGGGACCTTGGTTTTAGGCGAAGAATCGCCCTGGCTGCCGCATTCTGCACCACCTGGAGACGTTGGAGGAGGGAATCTAAGGCACCTAAGTAGAGGACGTTCCCGTAGTCCAGCCTTGATGTAATCAGTGCCTGGATCACAGTCCTTCTACAGTCTAATGGAAGAAGTGGAAGAAACTTTCTCACCATCCGAAGCAATCCAATACAGGTCCCAACCAAAGCCTGAACTTGGGAACGCATAGTAAGAGCATCATCAATACGAATTCCCAAGTTTCTGACGATAGGTTGAGCCACACTGGGAGGGGAAAATTCCTCCGGCCACCATTGGCCCCAGTCATGCACTGTAGGCAAGCCGAAGAGAACTATTTCTGACTTATCAGAGTTACACTTCAGATGGTTTTCCTCCAACCACCCGAAGACGTCGGTGAGGCAGGATCTAATCATGCCCCCATCGAACTCATTACCTCTGTTGCAAGAGAAAACCAGCTGAGTGTCGTCAGCGTATGAAATTATCTTTACCCCATAAGACTCTACCAGCGTTGCTAAAGGGGACATATATAGATTAAAAAACGTTGGGCTAAGACAAGAACCCTGAGGGACTCCAACTTGTAGGCTAGGCAAGGGGGAAGAAAAAGGAGGAGTCCAAATCACCTGCTCTCTCTCCTCTAAATAAGAGGTAAGCCAGGCTAAAGCCTGTCCCCCAAAACTCATCATTTCCAGGCTATCAAGGAGCCTCCTGTGCGGCACCGTGTCGAACGCTGCCGACAGGTCCAACAATATAAGGATCGCTCTACCCAGCTGATCCAAGATATCCTTAAGATATTCTGTCACCTCCAACAGTGCCGTTTCAGTGCTAAAACCAGCCCTGAAACCTGACTGAGTGGGGTGTAAGAGATCATGGGTTTCCGCGAACTCCATCATGGATTTATTTACGTGCTTCTCCAGCACTTTGGAGAAGGCAGGAAGGAGGGAAATAGGCCTGTAATTTGTGGGTATAAGTGGGTCAGCACTCGGTTTCTTTAAAAGGGGCAGGATTTTCGCCTGTTTCCAAAGAGGCGGCATAATACCTGCAGCCAATGAGGAATTCAGGACCTTATTAATATGTTGATTGATGGTGGGGGCCAGAACTGGTAAAAGCTTCGCTGGACACGCATCCACTGGTGAGCCTGAAATCAGGCTCATCAGATATGAGAGTGAGTCCTCAATTTCGATGGCCGGAAATTGTAATAGCTGGGGGCCTTGTATGGGTGCGCATAGTGGAGAAGAACTAATTAGGTCTCCCACTATCCCCACTCCAGTTTTATTATCCTCAGTTGACACCGCGAAGGACTGCTGGATTGTTGTTATTTTGGCATGAAAGGATTGAGCGAGCAAATGCGACCAGTCCGCTGACAGTGGAACTGCTCCGCTAGTTACCTTTGGAGCCATGAAAAACTTTACGATCCCAAAGATCTCTTTGCTCTTATTTTTTGCCAACGTGATTTTATTCTGCCAATAATTTGCCTTAGCCTCTCTCACCAACTTATAATATGCTTTTTGAGCGGCCCTGTAGATCTCCTTATCTTCCTGACGATAAAGATTACGCCACTTCCTCTCCAGCTTTTTACATTCCCTTTTTCCGGTTCTCAATGATTCATTGAACCAGAGAGCTGAGTGGCGACTACTTCCAGAGGTACACACTCTTAAAGGTGCAGCGGCATCGATGTTCAATCTTAACCAATCCTCAACTGCACAGGCATCTGCTACAGGACTGTCTAATAGTGTGGGAATAGAAGAAGCGATAGCCCTCTGTAAGAGTGGTAGTGATATCTTGTGTAAAGCTCTGAAACTATAATCAGCGGCTGTGGTATCTACGCGCTCGCTTTTCCCTATAATTGGTATCCAAAATGGGACTAAGAAATGATCCGACCAAATGATTGGAATTGGAGAGTCAGTGTGCAGCTCCATATTACAGAAGACTTGGTCCAGTATATTGCCCAACTTGTGTGTAGGCTCTTTGATAAGGGGTATAAGCCTGTATGCAGACATAATTTCCAACAGAGCAACCACCTGAGGGTCCGAAGTTTTGTCCATATGCAGATTCAGGTCCCCTAATATCAGCAGGTGTTTATACTTTAGCGCTAGCGATGAAATACAATCCTGAAGGGACCTTACAAAATTACCAGGTGAGCCAGGTGGTCTGTAGATCAGTATCCCTGCAAGACAATGCTGAGAGGACAGAGTGCTGCGAAAACCCAAACATTCTGCACTGACCACTACATCCAGGGCCAAAGGGGCACATTCAAATTCTTGTTTAAAAATAATGGCAACACCGCCGCCCTTGCCCCCCTCCCGATCTTTCCTGATGATCCTATAGTTCGCCGGAATGGCCGTTGCTATATTAAGATTATAGACATCCGACAACCATGTTTCCGTAAGAAACAGGAAATCCGGGTCTCTTCAATTAGAAGATCATGAATTTGGGCATCATGTTTTTGCAACGAGCGTGTATTAAGCAGAAATGCTTTAATCTGTTCACTCTGACCCTTTGACCAAGCTTTTCCCTTCCCAAAGGTTGGGCCCATGAGAGTAGAGTCATTAATTTGTAATGGAGACCAATTACAACATGAACAGTACAAACACCGCTCACCGTCGTTTGAAGCCCCGGTGCCACAGCAGGTTAACCCAGAACGTAAATTAAGCAGTTCCTCCCGCCCATACTGCCTGATGTGCATAGCATCGAAAGTCCCACGCGCAGCATAACCGGCGCCGGCCGCCTCTGGGACGGTGACGGGCGCAGACGGGCTTTCCTTTGGCGTGCCTTCGGCGCGCCAGCAGCGCGGCCGCGCAGCGTGTCCGTTTATATTCATGAATGACTCGAGCGTCAACCTCCCAAAATGGTGGCACTCAATGTCCCCAGCGTGAGGTAAAAGACTCGACCTTAAAGTGAAACGTGCGCGTGTATCTGATAATCACATCAAATTCAATTCAATACAGTTCTAAGTTCAAACAATTTCAAACACAGGCAAAGTAATAAAGTTCCTAAAAACAGTTGAAAAAGCTCCGACATAGGCTAACTGACTCGCAAAGATGCGATCGGTATTTCAGCATGAAACACTTGTTATCAGTTGTATACATTTTTAAAGAGTTTTCTAAAGTTGTTTTAAAATCCATGTTGATAATGTTTAAAAATTATTAAAATTTTAAAGCTGATATTATGAACTAGCACCTTTAAGTACAACCTTGCCTTTTCAAACGATCTATCTAAGCTCTGGGAAACCTATCGGATGAATGCTTCTGTTATTAGCCATATAAATATCAAATGACTTTTATTTTAAATATGTCGCAAAAATTATGATGAAAAGTTTTAACCTTAGAAATGCTTAAAGCTGATGTTTAGGGTGTCATTATAAATGTTTTAAAACTATGTTTGTGTATTTGTTGACCTCAGCTGAGGTCTATATCAAATTTTAAAATAAAACTCTAAATACAACATATATAATAATAATAATAATAATAATAATAATAATACAGCCATTTGTAGAGCGCGAACAGCTAACTCTAAAGAGGTGTCCCGGCGCTATAGCAACAGGTTACACGCGAGAGGCATGTAACGACCAAGGATCCCAGGAAATTATCTTAGGTTAAAAAGCCATGTTTTTGCTGCTTTCCTGAATTGCGTCTCGCAAGCAATCTGGCGCAAGGCATTAGGCAGGGAGTTCCATAATATGGACGCCCCGAACATGAAAGATCTGCCACCCAACCGGACTTTCTTAACTCGTGGGGTGCAGAGCAGGTTCAGAGAATTTGACCTCAGGGACCGAGTCTGCTTGTACGTGCCTAGCCTCAGTTTCAAATAGCTGGGGCATGTTCCCTGGATTGCCCGAAAAGCTAGGGTTAGGGCCTTAAATTTAATTCTATTGGCTACAGGTAGCCAATGTAGTTCCTTGATGTGCGAAGAGATATGCTGCCGAAATGGGACACGTCTGATTAATCTCGCAGCCGCATTTTGAACCATTTGAAGTTTCTTAACTAGGTAAGCCGGTAGGCCCAGATAGAGGCCGTTCGCGTAGTCCAGGCGTGAAGTTACTGTGGCATGGACTACGACCCGACGACAGTTCTCTGGCAGTAGATGTATAAACTTTCGCAGGTTTCTCAAGCTACAAAAACAGGCAGCTGTCACCTGCTGAATTTGGGCCGAAAAGGATAAATCGGCCTGCCACTTTACACCCAGATTTTTGGCACTACCAACCCGAGCGGGTGGGGAGCCCATTTCCACCGGCCACCAGAGGTCTGCAAAACAAAACAACTTCCTGTCAGCAGCTATACAATCCACTTCTAAATACGTTAACTCCATTAGGGCCTTTAGGACAGGTTACCCCCGAAAGGCCCTTGTGAATAAAATGTAAAACTCTGGCTTTCCCAATAGTCACAATTTCTGGATCCCAAAGAAGATGGTGGGGATCAGTTGCTCAAACCAAAATACTTTTTGAGTGCTTGCAAGGGGTCATATCTGTTTTACTTCTGTTTTGATTATTTGTGGACTCATGCCCAGACCACAGCAACACTATCAGCCAAGAACTCTTATGAGGCAATGAGTAAAGAAAGAAAAATGAAGTACTTACAAGTCACATGAACAGGTAGATTGGGCATGACTTGCATACTGTTTCACATGAGTGCAGGAAGATGGGTCTTGCTCCAATGATAAGGTTTGGGAAAAGATCTTTGCGTGAACAGAAAGTTGTGTTGAATATGAAAATCCAGCCCGATAGAGGACTGCGCAGCTGTCCTGAGTCGCATACCCCAGTGAATTTTGATTGTTAGGGGATGTGTCTAGAACCCAAGGATGCCGCATGAAATGATGAACACTGCATTGGTGAAGACTGTAGTGTTGTTTGCTTGATTCATCTTCCCAGGATCAGACTGTGTGTGAGTGCTCGAAATGATGGCATTATAAAACTCTTGGCTAAATTCACGCAATGCTTGAGTGTACCATAGGCATAGTACCCTACGGATGTCCTCAAAATCTACATTTTATTACAACTACAGCCCATTGTCTCCCCTCTACATTGCAGAATGACCTTGATTGATTGATTATTTATGCGATTGATTTATTATTTATACAGAACAGTATACACACCCAGAGGCAACTTGCTGCTTCCAAAACATTAGAGACTGCAGAGTGAGAAGCTAAATCTGAGGTACCTAAGCTCAGCAGAACAAGAGGGTCTTCAAGATTTCCATAAAAAACAGATTGGTTTGGAGCAGCATAGCATCAGAAGATCACTCAACAGTTTGGGATCTAGTCTAGTGATAGAGAACCCCCCCCGAGTACGAAAGCTTTATCTGAAGAACTTGTAGCAACAATGGTATCAGACTACAAAGCAATCTGGTAGCTAGATAGAGAACAGTTCTGCAAAGACAGCAATCTATATTGTAGTAGACTTGATGCATCAAGCAAAGAACCATGAGCTTAATTCATAGGTTCACTGGTATCCAATTGGATTGTCTAGGTACAGCTGCACTATGATCAAATTTGATAGTTGGGGTATCCTTCAATCTTGCAAGTTTTAGTAATTTTACAATCTTCTGAGTGAATGTGTCTGGAAGGCCCAAATATAGACTACTACAATAAGCGGTAAAGGACACATTTAGATACAGTATCTGATAGAGACTTCTAGCTGCAGATTCCTTTCCTTTGAATTTTCCAGGCATCAGACTGGATCCAGAAACTTTTGCGTGAGCAGTACCCCTACGTGCCATCGGGTGGCTCTGTTCAGCTCTGCGTGGTGTCGTAGGCATTGTTAGCGCTGGATGTGGTATTGCAGGCACTTATATAGGTGCCACACAGTTGCACGGACATCAGTTCTTTTCTTTCCGTACCAGTTAGTGCTGATCCGGAAAAGAGCTACCCCTCTGTCTCTTTTTAACAGACTTTTTCAATGTTTTGTCGAGGATTTTTTCATTGTGTGTCGAGGGAGGACCTCTAAAAAGGTAGGCTTTAAACCTGATTGTGGCCCAGCAGTCGACGCCATTGAGCGCTACTCATCGGAGGTCTTGATCGAGGAAGAGAAGGTCGCTGGACTGATGAAGAAGTTTAAGGGGACTTTGACTTCAACTCATACGTTGAGAATTGACAAGATGAATGAAGAAACCTCGACGTCCCAAGCACAGTTCTGCGGAGCTGGACCCAGACTCAACTCCGTGCCTCCCCCGTTTCCGGGAGCGACCCCCGCTCAAGTGAAAGAGTTTTGCGAGGTCTTGTGCCGAGTATTTGAGTGGCCCTACTCCTCTGGTGCACCTTCAGACACTGTGGGGTCGGAGGAGGCCCCATCAGATTCCGGTTCAGTGCAGGTTGTGCCAATGCGACCTTCCCCTGCACCGGTCCCAAAGTCGATGCTCCAGGCGCCACTGGTGCCGCCAGTCTGATTCTGATTTCCAACTACTCGGAGTCGGATCGGCGCCGGTCGATGCCGAATCCGGCGCCGACAGAGCCCAGCGGCACTAGGTCATTGCCTGTACATTTTAAAGAGGTTTCAGGCATGGGAGAGAAGTGGAAGGGGTCTCTGGACCCTTTAGAACAACAGTTAGACACTTCTGGTGAGGATTTGGACTGGTATGAGGAGTTTGCGGGTGCAAGTGGTCTGGAAATCTCTCCAGATGCTGGTATGCTCTCTCCACCTACTGTGGCTACGGAGGAGGGAGCTTCTTATGCTATGGTGGTAAAGAACGCAGCAGAGATCCTTGGCCTGGCACTGCCCTCAGTGCAAGTCAAGACCAATCTCTTGACTGAAGTGCTTCAGCCGGGGGCTTCCTTATCTGGACCCCTTTTGCCCTTTAATGAGGCACTAACAGATGTCCTTCATGGTCCAACCCGAGAACAGGTGCTCCTGGGAACAGGACTATAGCACGACACCATCGCCCTGCCCCAGTGATTCAAATTTCCTCAGCCAACAGCCTACCTCTGAGAGCTTTGTGGTACAAGCCTCAACGTCCCACAGCGCATTCCCTTCCGACACTCCGGACAGGGAATTCAAGAGGCTGGATGCACTTAGGAAGAAGATGTTTTGCGGTCAGTGAAGACTGCATGACTTTGGGGCCGTTTCTCACACACCCTTTGGGAAACGGTTGCACAAGTGCTGCCACAGGTCCCAGAGGAAGCCCGGCCCATGCTCCCCCAGGCAGTGAAATATGGGAGAGATGCAGCAAAGTTCACCATTAGGTGTGGTTTGGATATGACTGACTCACTGGGTAGAGAGGTTTCATCGACGGTAGCCTTGCAGCGCCATGCCTGGCTATGAACATTGGGCTTCTCTGGAGATCTCCAGGCCAACCTCATGGACATGCCCTTCAATGGGACTCGGATCTTCTGAGAGAAGACCGACTCAGCGCTGGAGCACTTAAAGGATTCACGGGCTATGGCCAGGTCCTTGGGCCTCTCAATGACACCTTGTCCCCAGTCTGCCTTTCTCCCCTTTCGTGGCAATGGAATGGGTTTTCAACCTTATCAGCCATACCCCAGCCACCGCCCTGAACAGACTTCCCAAGTTGTGCTAGGACCTAGACGTAGTGCATTCCAACCTCGTGGGAATGGTAGCCATAAGTCGTCTGCCACCCACCCCCCAGCAACTACAGGCTCTAAGCTTTCCTAATTTGGTTCTGCAAGACCATGGGTGTCCATTTGGAGGTAGAATCTAACATCATTTCCTTCACTGGCAGTCCATAACATCAGATAAATGGGTCTTGCAGATCATTCAGGATGGTTATTCCCTCCCTTTTCTATCTTTTCCTCCTCCTTTACCAACATCTGAAGAAAGTTTTGCTCAGAGAGGAAGTTAGAGCTCTCCTGACCAAGGGGGCTATAGAGAGGGTTCCGATTTCAGAAGTAGGCAGTGTTTGTTATTTCGGGTACTTAAAGATACCCAAAAAGAGCAAAGGCCTTCTCCCTAATCTAGACCTTCGGACCGTGAATCTCTTCCTTATAAAGGAGAAATTCAAGATGCTCACGTTGGCTCAGGTCTTGTCTGCCCTAGACTGGCTGGTAGCGTTGGACTTGCAGGATGCAAATTTTCACATCCCCATTCTGCCGGCCCGCAGGTGTTACCTGTGGTTTAGGGCAGGCCATGAGCACTTTTAGTTCACTGTGCTACCCTTTGGCCTTACCAGCGCCCCTCAGTTGTTCAAAAAGGTAATGGCGGTGGTTGCAGCTCATCTGTGCAGGTTATGGGTTCCAGTCTTCCCCTACCTGGACGACTGGCTGTTGAAGGCGTCCTCACCCCAGGCTGTTGCTTCCTCCCTCCAAACTAGGGCGGCCCTCCTGCATTCACTGGGGTTCACTATAAATGTGCCGAAGTCACACCTGACTCCTTCTCAGATGCTCCCTTTCATCTGAGCTGTTCTGGACATAGTACAGGTTCGGTGTTATCCTCCTGAGCAGCGAGTCCAGGATATTCAGGTTATGATACCGATGTTTCAGCCTCTTCCTGGATTTTGGTGAGAATGACTCTGAGGCTACTTGTGCTCATGGCCCCCTGCATCCTGTTGGTATATCATGCCAGATGATGTATGCGGGCTCTGCAGTGGGACCTGAAGCTCCAGTGGGCGCAGCATCAGGGGAATCTCTCGGACATGGTCCATATATTGGAGGGAACTGCAAGGACCTGCAGTGGTGGCTAACGAACCGCGATTGGGTCAGAGGCAGACCACGCTCCCTTCCCCAACCAGATCTCACAGTAGTGACAGATGCGTCACTCCTGAGATCGGGCGGCCATCTAGGAGAGGTGGAGATCAGAGGACTCTGGGCTCCGGTGGAGTCAGGGCTCCACATCGACTTCTTGGAGCTCCGGGTGACCTGATTGGCATTGAAAGCATTTCTTCCCTCTGTCAAGGGCAAGTGTTCATGGACAACACGACCGCTATATGGTACTGCAACAAGCAGGGCAGTGTGGGGTCGTGGACCTTTTGTCAAGAGGCCCTGCACCTCTGGACATGGCTAGAACAGTAGGGCATATTCCTGGTGGTTCAACACCTGGCAGGTTCTCTGAATGCTAGGGCAACCACACTCAGCCATTGACGCCTAGTGGATCACAAATGGTCTCTCCTGCTGGAGGTGGTCCAAGGTCTCTTTCAACAGAGTGGAGAGCCTTGGTTAGATCTGTTTGCCTCCGAAGAGAACGTGCAATGTCAGCAGCTTTTTGCCCATACCACATCTGCCCAGAGTTCTCAAAAAGATCAAGAACAACCGGGCCCAAGTCATTCTTGTGGCTCCGGAATGGGCACGGAGAGTCTGGTATCCTGAGCTTCTTCGAATGAGTGTCAATCCTCTAAGCAGGCTGCCCCTTTGGTAGGATTGTTCTGTCACAGCAGCAAGGGAGGGTCCTCGACCCGAACCTGGCACCTCTCTGCCTACTTGCGTGGAGAATGAGCGGCAAAAGTTGATAGCTTTTGACCTTCATTCCGAAGTCTGTAAGATTATCTTGGTGGCCAGGCGGCCCTTCACCAAGAAGGTATACACCTTTTGTTGGCAACATTTTTAAATTTTATTGTACAGAAAAGTCTACTGACCCCCTTTCTGCCTCTCTTTCTAATATTCTTCTCTTTATTCTTACTCTTGCCCAGCAGGTCTCTGCTCTGGGCACTCTCAAGGGTTATCTTTCTACAGCATAATGTAACAGGCTTTTCTGTGGCTGCCTGACAAACCCTCTTTATTCAAGTCCCCTATTGTAAATAGGTGCCTGAAAGAGCTTGTACATATGTTTCCTCCTAGGCCCTTTATTATGCCTTAGTGGGATCTGAACCTAGTTTTCACCTACCTCATATGTGCTCCCTTTGAGCCGCTACATAATTGCCCTCTCAGGTTGCTCACCATCAAAACAGCATTTCTAGTGGCAAGAAGATCTGCCAAGAGGGTGAGTGAGCTGCAGGCTTTATCATCTAAGCCTCCCTATCTCATGATATTGCAGGATAAGGTGGTACTTCGCACCTCATCCTATTTCCTCCCTAAGATAGGGAACCCATTCCATCTGGGTCAGTCGGTCATACTGCCCACCTTTTATGCTCTTGCATCCCTTTAAGGAAGAGGAGCGTCTCCATCATCTGGACCCAAAAAGAGCGTTGTCATTCTAACTTGACTGCACAAAACAACTCAGGGGTGACGACCAACTCTTCGTGGGTTATGTGGGTGCTAAAAAAGGCTGGGCCGTGCAAAAACAAGCCATTTCATGCTGGGTTGTTATCTGTATTAAGATCTGCTATTCCCTGGCTAAGAAGCAGCCTCCTGAGGGCATTCCAGGGGGAAGGCTGTGACCACAGCGTTGGCTTGGGAAGTGCAAGTCCTGGACATCTGCCAGGGTGCAACGTGGGCTTCACTGCACACGTTTGCTAAATACTACTGCCTGGACAGTCAGGTCTGCAGGGATGGGCATTTCGCCCGTTCAGTGCTGCAGGACTTTCTAGTCTAGTAATTTGTCCGCAGCCCACAGCCAGGAAGTATGGCTTGGGTATCTATTCAAAGGTAAGGAATCTGCAGCTAGAAGTCTCTTATCAGACGAACAAGGTACTTACCTTTGGTAACGTATTATATGGTAGAGACAATATCTATTTGTAGATTCATTACAGACCCAGCCATGCCTCCTCACTCTGCTGACTCATTTGTAGGGCTAGGGTTCTCCCTTTTCATGGTCCTAGTTTGGACACACACTAGTCGGTTCACTTCATGGCTCCGCGCTTCTGGCATTCAAAAACATGAAAAGTAACTGACATCCACGTGCCTGGGTGTCACCGATATATGTGACTGCGATGTCACATCCGGCACCAACAACGACACCACGCAGAACCGAACGGAGCCACCCAACAGTACTGCTCATGCAAAAGTTTCCGAATCCAGTCTGACGCCTGGGAAATTCAAAGGTAAGGAATTTGCAGCTAGCTATTGTCTTTTCCAGATAATGCATTACAGAGGATAAGTAACTTGTTTAATAGGATGAAGGTCTTGAAGCAGAAGAGAAGGTCACAGAAATAAGAAGGCATAACAGAATTAATCTGAACTTTGAATGAAAGCTCTGTTGTGTTCCTCAACATTTTCGGGATCACATCTAGTAGATTTCGCGGCCCAAGAAAGAATTGTGATCTTTTTGGAAAAAAAGCAAAACTGGCAGGTATCTCTTGCCTCTCCTACTGAGTTATGCTACTGTGAGGAATTGTGTTACGGGTCAGACAAACATATCAAAAATTTCTCATCGGCAGGTGACAATGGGACGCACCTCCTCATGCCCAAAATCAGTAAACACACACAAGTATTTGTATTTCACAAAATACTATTGTTTATTATCTGTTACTCTCTTGCAAGCAATGAGTAAAAACTATTGCTATGATTATTAGTGACTCAGTAAACAAATTGAATAAAATGGTAACCCCTAATGTTTCATCACACATCCTAAACCAATTAGCTTTATTCCTACCTTTGTTATAGCAAGTTGATTTACAGCATAGTTTATTTTAGAATACGTACCAAATCATTAACTTACCTGCATATATGTCTGCCACAAGGCAGAGATTCAGTTCTCGGTATCCCTCTAACAAATGGTCCATCTATCTTACCATGATTACAAGTATCTTTTATAACTTTTCATTACACAGTAGTGTATGGAGTGAGGAGGGGTCTGCTAAAGCTTGAACAATACTTTTGTTCAGATTTCAAGATGCAAACAAAGGTGCAGTCGTACAACAGTGTTTTTGCAAGTTTTTGCAAGTAACAAGCTTTGCAACAACAGCATACCCTTGTATGTGAGGCCTTATGTGTGTTATTTCTGGCATTCCCTCTAAAGTCATCATTGTATCTGCCATGCAATAATCAATTGTACTATTATAACTAATGAATTATTTATGAACTAGTGGACCATATAGAGTCTGACTTTTCTTTAATTTTATTTTGCAACAGAATTCACTCTATAGTTATTATTGAGCTTAACATAACACAAATAGCAAGTAGCAAATGCTTTTCATAGACACTGTTGTGGTAAGGTGACTTTTACAAACTTACCCTTAAATTTGGTGTCAAACTGTTGCCTTGGATACAAAACCCAATCGACACTGGTAAGGTGCAAAAGCCGCTTCATGGTTTGACTGGGCAGCTATATATCAATCAATCAATCAATCCGTAAATTTGTAGAGCACTTCTTGTCACCCGTGAGGGTATCCAGGCACTGGCAGAATCCAGTTGATTAGCAAAATAGCCATGTCTTTAGGGACCTGTAGACCTCTGAAAGAGATAGGGAGGTCCATAGATGAAAGAGTAGCTCATTCCGTGTCTTCGCTGTTAGGTAGGAGAAGGAGTGACCTCCGCATCCGCTACTTTCAGATGCGGGTGTGAAGGTTAGAGAACGGGATGCGGAGTGAAGGTTTCTGGTGGTCTAAGTAGGCAGGCCCGCAGTTGTGTAGGGCCTTGTATCCACGGGTCTTGAACTGGCAGCTTTTCTGTACAGGGATCCGGTGGAGTTACCTGAGGTAAGGGTTGATGTGGGTTCATCCAGGGAGATCCAGAGTGAGACTGACTGCAGCATTCTGTATAGTCTGTAGTCAGAGGAGAAGGGGAGCTGCGAGCCTTGTGTATAGAGTGTTGCCGTAGTCATGAGGGCCTTGGTGATGGTGCGTCTTGAGTTTTGGGGTAGCTATTTGAATATCTTACGAAGCATGCAGAGGATGAAGAAGCAGGAGGAGGAGATGGAGAATTCCAAAGATGATTTCCTTGGGTTCAGAGGTGCGTTCTCCCAGTGAGGAAAGAGGTGATCCATCTGAGAGCGGCTCCTTGGATGCCTATGTTATGCAGCCTTGTGATGAGTGTGTGGTGGGAGACCATATCGAAGGCTGCTGTGAAGTCTAGGAGGATCGGCGTCGCAGTCTCTCCTTGGTTGAGCAGGGCTTGGATGTCGTCGGTAGCATCAATGATGACTGTCTCAGTATTCCTGCAGAATCCAGATTGGGAGGAGTCGAGTAGAAGGTTCTGTTCCATATGTGAGGAGAGATATTGGTTGATGGATTTTTCTAATTATTTGTCCGGGAACAGTAGCAGAGAGATCGATCGGTAGCTGTTGAGTTCACTGGGGTCTGCTAATGATTTCTTTAGTAGGGTGTTGACTTCTGTGTGTTTCCAGTTCTCGTGAAGGACTGAGTTCATGATGGAGGCGGTGTCCTATGGGATGATCTGGCTTAATGCGGTTAGTCGGATGTCTGTGGTGGTAGCGGGGTCATTGTGTTGCTTGAATAAGTTGGTGACCTTGGGCTGGTGTTTGAAGTTTCTATAAATGTTGGCGATCTAGTTGTGGAAGGAGTTTGCAAGGTTGTCGCAGTGTT
This sequence comes from Calotriton arnoldi, assembly GCA_963921515.1. Lineage (NCBI taxonomy): Eukaryota > Metazoa > Chordata > Amphibia > Caudata > Salamandridae > Calotriton > Calotriton arnoldi. The sequence goes on along the minus strand of CAWUFW010004421.1, from coordinate 1,286,359 downwards.
CCTGCAAGGGGGTAATGTTGTTTGTTGCAGCTCAGGGTTTGGAGAATTCTTCAACAATGCTGTAGAGTTCTTTGCTGTTATTGGAGCTTGATTCAATACATGAGGCTAAGACCTTTTCCTTTAATTCTCTCAACTGTCTGTGGTAAAGGTTGAGGGCTGTCTTGAAGGCAGTCTTGTCAGTTGTGTTCTTGCCGGTGCGTCAGCTCCTTTCCAGTTGTTTGCAGTGTCATTTAGCGTTTCTGAGGTTTTCAGTGTACCAGTTAGCCTGCTTGGTGTGCCTTCTGTGGGTGTTGCTGCCAATGGGAGCTACGCTGTCACCGCAGTTGCGGATCCAATGGTTGAAGTTTCTGACGTTCTGGTCTAGGTTGTTGGAGGAGGTGGGGTGGGTGGTGTTGAGAATGTTGATCCATGTGTCCTTTGAGACATTGCTCCAGCTGTGGTGGGGGGGGGCGTTGGGCAGACTGGGGGAGAAGTTCTGTAAGCTGGTGATGCTAAAGTGGACAATGGAGTGGTCGGTCCAGGTGAGTTCCATGGTGTGGCTGTACCTGATGCAATTGCTGGAGGTGAAGATGTGGTCTAGCGTGTGGCCTGCAGTGTGCATGGGGTCATGGACAAGTTGGGTGAGTCTGAAATTGTTGATGCTGTCGCGGAGTTTGGTAGTGTTGATGCCATTGTTGTCGTTGAGATGGAAGTTGAGGACACTGAGGAAAATGTAGTTGTTGGAGTCTATGAAAGGGGGGTGGTGGGGTTGCGGGGGTTTGGGGCCCTCTGCAGTCCCCAACAAAACTATAAAAGGTAGTTGGGTGCCCTAGGTAGTACCAGGGCACCCAAAAATAAAATTGAAAAAGCGGTGCCCCTCATTTATTATTCACTGCTTTCAATCCAGAAGCGTCCCATAATGTCCTTTGTGGTTTAATTAGCATATTGTTTGCAGCATTATAGTGCCCCACTCTGGGCAGGGGCATGAACTACAAGATTTGTGAGTGTGGTGGGGGACAGCAGGGAGTTTAGCATCCTCTGAGAGAATATCTATTAAACATAACCCTATGTTTCCTGGGGACTATAGAATGTGACACAAGGAAAGGTTTGTGATGTTACAAGCATTGCCAGCGCTGGAGATTTTATTCTTCAGCTTAGGGTTGTAAGGACTCCTTGTGGTTGATTTCATGGTTGCATTAAGTGGCCTAAGGAGTGGTAAAAGAAATACTTTTTTATAAATGTTAGAATGCACTGCAAAAACATCTACAGAAAGTTTATGATGCTCAGCGGCAAATTTTGGTGTGCAACCCTGATGCACGCTCTGTCCGTGCGCATTTATAAATGGCTGAAGATTGGAGCCTCGTCAGGTCCCCTAAATAGGATGCACAGCCAGCAAGTGAGAAAATACACAAGTCTTAATCCAATTCATCGTAGTTTCCTCTTTATTCCGAGTAATTTATTTTCAATCCATGAGTTTTCGTGCTACAATATTTCAATCAACAGTTTCAGAGATGCCGATCCAGACTTTTCTCAGTAGCACATGGGGTACAATATTCCTCATAAGTCAATATAGATGATATTTACCCAAAGCATTTCGGGCAACTGCCCTTCGTCAGGGGTAACTGTGATATAAAAAGTCATGTCAGAATCAACAGTAACCTTTGTATAGTCAAACATACATTTGGATTGATATAATGACTGCATCGGGTAATATAAACTCTCCCTTTGAGCGCAGCCAAAAATACAATAACTATAACTACACATGCTCCTACCAAACGATTTAACATGCATGAATGATACGAACCAACAACGCAATAAATTGGCCTGAATGAATTAGTGGCAAAACAATTATAACAGGAACCTGAATCCATGAAACAAACAATGTGCCCTTGTGTTCATACCATATACAAAAAAGCATGCTAAGTGCTTCCTATGCAGCACAAAAGGATCATTTTATTCATGTTTCAAAGTACCTAGGGGCATATTATCAAGCGGCAGCGATAATTATCGCTGCCGCGCTTAGCGTGAGATTTCTTATCGCCGGCTATCGCTGGAAATTATCGCCATGCTAGCGCTGTATTAACAACGCATAGTGCAATGGCAATAATTATTCCAGCAATAGCGGTGTTTTCCATGGAACATCGCTGGTTTTTCAGCGATGTTCCATGGAAAACGGCGATAACCTTGCTGATACGACCCTGTGGTCGTATCAGCATAATCCACCTCCCATGCAAAGTATGCCTAACACTGGATTTTAGCAGACGTTAAAATCCAGCGTTAATGGCCGGTTAGCGCGATTTTGTTTATCGCTACGCCGGCCGGGGCATTGTTGTAAATATCGCGAAGCTGCCTTCGCGATATTTACCCATGTAGCATATTGAGGCACGCCTACTTTGCATCTCATTAACGTTGAGATGCAAAGCGGGTGCTAACTGACGGAATCACGCGCTAGCATGTCCTTGCTAATCTTGCGATAAAATTATCTCCGCTTTTCGGCCGAAAACGGACGCTAAAGCGGCGATAATTTTATCTCCCCCTCTTGTTAATATGCCCCCTAGATTCTCATGAATAATAATGAGGTAGGTCGCATTTTGCGACCCATTAGGAACTGCAGCCACCATGTCTGTTATTGGTTTTTAATAAGCATTTTTTTTTAAAAGGCAGCAAGTTTTCCGAGATACTTTAAAAAAATAAAATGAAGCATTTAAGGTTCATTTTTAAGAGTAGCCAGTGGTCCATGGGCCACTGCCTGCTGTTAAGGACCACTACCTGCTCTTAAAAAATATTTGTTTCAACATTCACAAAGGGGAAGGGCTCCCCATTTGATGATGGTTACCACCAACTTTGAGGTGTCGGTAATAAAATAAATGTTTTGCAACCGTAATTCGGTTGCATAACATTCATACATAGCACTGCAGTTTGGTATTTGTAAGTTACACCCTAAACAAGCACTTTCCAAATACCAAATCACTAAACACAAATTGCGATTCTGTAACATGTTACTCAATCGCTATTTCAGCTTTGTACATAGGAAAATGTGTATTTGTGGTTGGAAACTACCCAATTCTGCGAATCAGGCCGTTTCTCACCTCAAAAATGCTTTTGTACATATGGCTCTTAGGGGCACATGCATCAAGCCCGCATTTTGCGATTTCTAAATAGCGAATTTTACCGATTCGCTATTTAGAAATCGCAAAATGCAATGCATGAAGGATTTGCCCAAAAAAATGCGATTCCTTAAAATTCCTTAATTGCGACTCGCAAATTGCGAGTCGCAATTAAGTAATTGATTCCCATTCATTCCTAAGGGCCTGGAGGCCCATAGGAATGAATGAGAATTGCATTCGCAATTTGCGAGTACTCCATTGGTACTCGCAAATTGCGCATGCAATTTCAAGGGTGCAAGAGTGCCAAAAGGACACCCTGTTGCACCCCTGAAATTGTTATGTACACCCATAGTTGCGCACACACATGCCCCAAGGGCATGTGTGTGTGTAACATGTAACTTTGAAAATGCACTTTTGTGCATTTTTCAGAGTTTCGCAAATTACCATCAACTTAAAGTTGATGGTAATTTGCATTTCTTAATAGCAAATTCGCAAATTTTTATTTTTTGTTGCATTGCATTTAGGGAATCGCAAATTGCGATTCCTTAAATGCAATCGCAATTTAAGAAATCGCAATAAATTGCGATTTCTTAAATTGCGAGTGCCAAACACTTTAATGCATCGCAAAAGGCCATTTTGCGGGCGCAAACGGCCGATTTTTGCGAATCGCACCGTTTGCGCTCGCAAAAACCTTTGATGCATGTGCCCCTTAGGGGCACATGCATCAAGCCCGCATTTTGCGATTTCTAAATAGCGAATTTTACCGATTCGCTATTTAGAAATCGCAAAATGCAATGCATGAAGGATTTGCCCAAAAAATGCGATTCCTTAAAATTCCTTAATTGCGACTCGCAAATTGCGAGTCGCAATTAAGTAATTGATTCCCATTCATTCCTAAGGGCCTGGAGGCCCATAGGAATGAATGAGAGCTACATGCGCAATTTGCGAGTACTCCATTGGTACTCGCAAATTGCGCATGCACTTCAAGGGTGCAAGAGTGCCAAAAGGACACCCTGTTGCACCCCTGAAATTGTTATGTACACCCATGTTGCGCACACACATGCCCCAAGGGCATGTGTGTGTGTAACATGTAACTTTGAAAAATGCACTTTTGTGCATTTTTCAAAGTTTCATAAATTACCATCAACTTAAAGTTGATGGTAATTTGCATTTCTTAATAGCAAATTCGCAAATTTTTATTTTTTGTTGCATTGCATTTAGGGAATCGCAAATTGCGATTCCTTAAATGTAATCGTAATTTAAGAAATCGCAATAAATTGCGATTTCTTAAATTGCGAAGTGCTAAACACTTTAATGCATCGCAAAAGGCCATTTTGCGGGCGCAAACGGCCGATTTTTGCGAATCGCACCGTTTGCGCTCGCAAAAACCTTTGATGCATGTGCCCCTTAGTCTCTTCTCTTTTTGGCAGCATAAGCTATAATATGTTCCTTAATGTGGCCTTAAAAAGTTCACAATTAGTTGTTGACTAGAGGTATTAGTCCTATTTAAATACATTCGCACATGAAAGATGATTTAGGGTTGTTTGCCAAACCAACAATTTTCTACATACATGAATTTAACATCCATCTATTGCTGACAATAGGATTGTGACAACTAGATCATGGTCTAATATATTAGCATAGTGTTTAACAGAGCTCTGCCTGGTTTGAAATTATGGATCCATTTCGCTTCGAAAGAAATTATTATCTCTAGAAATGGGATCCAGTAATTGGTTTAAATCACCCCTGCAAGTCTAATCCCTGAATGCACAACAATCTGTCTTTGACAACTAGAGAGCTATCAGGGCCACTATGAGTTAGATCATGTACCTGAGATCCTTTGAGGGTGACCATAGCTAACACTCTACTCCTAACCTGTACAAATGACCTACGCATTGTCTATGTATGTATGTATGTACTTATATGGTACTTTTATAGTGCAAATTTAAGAAATTGAGTTATTGATTGAGGGGGGTCAAAGGTCTACTCAGGCCACAACCACAATCCTTGTCATGGTGAACCACAAAAAGTCTCTAAATTAAACTGTGCTTAACCCTCTAGTACATGGGAGCAAAGCAGTCAGGCTTAACTTAGAGGCAAAGTGTAAAGTATTTAGGCAGCACACAAACAGTAATTAAGTGAGAACACAACACAAGAAAAATCCAAAACCAATTTAGAAAACAAAAAGGGTAAATGTTAATAAATAAAGTGATACCAGAATTACAAACATCCAATCAATAGACCCAGAGATATTCAACTTCAAATTATAGGTGAAAATAGTGCCTAGAAGCACAAAGCGCCACTCACAGTCATCTGGTCCCGGTAGACTAGGGGAAAGTCAGTAGTTCAGGCCGACCACAATGGAGCACGGGCTGGATACAGGGATGAAGTTAGTCCCGATGAAGCATTACCTTTTGAGTCCGGCGCAAAGAATTATATTTGCAGTGGCGAAGTCTGCGAGGAACACTGAGAGCGTCATGGATGGTAGTTGATGTAGCGCGAAGAGCAGACCAGGCATTGGGGGGTGTCGTCACTGTAGCGTGAGGAGTCGGTCGGTCATCACAGAGGGCCATTGCTGTAGCTTCACGTTTGCAGTCACTGCAGGCTGTCATTGCTGTAGCATGAAGTGCAGCTCTCACATTGTCAGGCATTGCTGGTGGTTGCTCTTGTGTGAAGAGCAGGTTCACTGGATCTTTTTCATTGTGGGCCTCAGTGTCTTGGCGTGAACAGGCTCGTTTGTTGTCGTAAGGAGCCCAAAAGTCAGGATTTTCACTTTTTCTTGCAGAAGAGTACACTCCAATGCCACCAAGGGTTCAGGACCTGGGGAGGCTGCACTTGGGTATCAGGGATTCACTCCAACTGAGGCCAGCAGGGCACAGGCGGCAAGTCTAGTTGCAGGTCTAGGCAGGTCCAGTTGCAGCAGGTCAGCTGGGCAGTTACAGGGATGCCTCTGGAGCTAGTTATATCCCTGTAGCTCACACAGGAGGTTAAGCAACTGACCCTTGGAGCCACTTAGGGTAGCTTGGGATGAACAGAAGCATGTCAGTCTTCCTTCTCAGACAGCAAGGTAGTCCTCAAGCAGTGGGGAAATCCTCTGGTAGCGGGGCAGTCCTTCATTTGTAACTTCCACAGGTCCACGAGTCTTCTGATTAGTGGCTCTGGATGTTCAATATTTATACCTGGTGCCATCCATTGTGTGTGGGGATCCCTGTCTTACCCCCATCCTGTCCACACCTAAGCTCCCTATGTGTTAAATTCTGGAAGCAATACACATACCTCAACATTAGAGCAATTCACAGTCATGTGATCCAGGACACTTGAAGAAGGCAAACATGGTTAGGACAAGAAAATGACATTTTCAGAATTCTAACATAAAATCGGACTTTACATTTAAGAAGAGTTTAAATTACAATGTTTTTGATTGTTGTTGGACGTGGCCCTTTTTGCAGGGTCATCCCTGAACTTTTTGCCTTCCTCCTAGTCTTTTTTCTGACATGGTGTTGGTGGTTTTAGGAGTCTGGGCACTTTATCACTGCTGTCCAGTGTAAAGTGCATGTGCTCTCTATGGTAAAATGTGGTAAGATTGGTCTACACCTGTTTGACGAATTTAATTTACCTATCAGTTCCTTGTAAAGGGGTATCCCAGATACCCAGGGCCAGTAAATTAAATGCTACTGGCGGGCTTGCAGTGCTGATTGCGCCACCCACCAAAGTAGCCTTTCAAACCTGCCTCAGGCCTTTGCCATTGCAGGGCCTGCGCTCGCAGTTTACTGCTGCTGTGACGTGGCACATAAAGTGGGTGCCACCTCTATGACTCCCCTTTTACTACATATCAGTCACCCCTAAGGTAGGCCCTAGCTAGCCCTATGGGCAGGGTGCGCTGTAGGTAAAAGGTAGGACATGTGCATTAACTGTGTGGCATTGTCAAGTTTCCACTCACCTGAAAACCAGGTTGTTCGTTTTGAGAGATGCGACAACAGGTCCCTACACCCCCAAAAGCCTGGGCCTGCCTAGATGCACAAAAAAAAAACACCAAGGCAGAATCAGACCTTCAGGGGAAGGGGGAAAAGGGATAAAAGAAAAAAAGAAAACAAAACACTGCTATCTTCTTGCCCAGGGGACGTCTGTGATACTGCGAATGACTTCTATGTGGTACAGGTCATTAAAGCATTCTTGAATTTGAACATCTAGAATACAATAAACAAAACAGCGTTGTAATGTTCACCCGTTTTAGGTTTGTATGCACTTGTCATAAATTACATTGTAGAACATTATACCTTTCATTCTACGAAGTAGCCTGTACTCAAAAGAAGTTACTTCACTCTCTATATTCCAGGTATGCTAAGCACACAGACCTAAATTTCAGATGTCTGTAGCAGAATAAACACGTGTGCTTAAGAGAAACACGTTGGGAGCCTGTGCAAGCATTCAATAAAAGTGTTTTTTTTTACATTGTATTAAGCATACCTGACAGTTGAAATAAATAAACAGTAAATGCATTCGTAAAATGTGTATTGGCCTAAAGTATACAGTGTGTCTAAGAGGCCATAAGTAATACAATAGCTCCACCTAGTGGGCAAACTTAATACACAATTCAACACACAATAGTTATACTTTAGTTTACAATATGGGTGCTGGCGATGTTCAGGACACATTTCCTAACAGGCATGTCCTGGTAGTGACAAACAGCCATTTTGGTTTCTCACTACTGTGAGGCTGCCCTCTCATAGGAATGCATTAGGAATTCCCTGATAAATGTTTCAGTGGTAATTCCTGATCTGAGAGGAGTAGCGTGAGCAAGTTTGGTATGTTTGGAATAGTGATAATAAATGCTGCGTAATGGTGTGCGCAGATGTATTGTCACTATTTTAGAAATACCACTTTTAGAAGTGGGCATTTCTGTGTGCTATGTGTCTTTGTGCCTGCCTGATGTGTATTGCATGTCTGGCTCTGGAGTGATAGGGGCTGGGGAGGTGCAGTGGCTCCAGAGGGGTTGGGTGAGTCAGCGCTAGGCTGAATAGGCTGATCTGCATGTGGAGTAGTGAGAGGAGTAGCACCTGGGCCTGAATAGGACTGTGTCTGCACTAACCAATGCTGGCTCCGCCCCCCCTGTGGTGTGTCTGGGGCCAGAGCCTACACTGACAATGAGGGTGTTTGTGCCCTGTAAACAAATGTTTGAGTGCCCCCCAGAACTGGTTTGGACTGGGCTTAGGCCTGTGCCAGGGGGGTAGAACAAAGGAGGCTTGTGGTATAAGTATTGGGGCTGTGACCCCATGTAGTGTGCTGTGTACCTGCTTGGAGCTGAAGGGCTGCTGGGTGCCAGCAGGAACCACCACGAAGGACTTCCCCTCTGCTGGAGGGCCCTTGAGCTGGCCTGCCTGGGCCCAGCCCTGCCCTTTGCCGGTCTCGTGAGAAGGGCGCTGTCTGCCCCTTGTTGTGTCTGGCCGTGACAGACACAGAGCGCTCTACCTTTCCTGGTGCCTGGGGCACTTTCACTTTCCCAAAGGGAGGAGCGTTCTTGTGGCTCTACTCCCTGCTGGACATGTGGGGGAGTTCTGTGCCTGGGAGCCAATTGTCCTCAGAGGCGCAGGAGAGGTGCTGTGGTTGCCGACTGCCAGCGCGATCGCTTGTAAGCGAAGCCAGCGAGAGGAGAGGCCCTCAAGGGAGAAACTCTCGTAACGACCCGGAGGTCAGGCAAGGAGTGCCTGACCATGGGCGGGGCCAGCCAAAGGAAACAGAGCCGGGCAGGAAGTCAGGCGGAGGACGCCTGGTCATGGGCGGGGCTCCCGTGAGGTAGATAGAGCCCCGCATGCTGCCCAAGAGTGAGCCCAGGAAGGGGTGAGGCAGAGACTTCGCTCCGTGCCTGTTCTTCCCAGAGGACCGGTCTAAGAGAGCCTTGTGTGTCCCCGGGCTGGAGCGGCTGCACCGCGAGGTCGCGGGCAGCCGCAGTTCAGCGAATCGTCATTGGAGGCATGGTGCCTCCATAGGAATCTCCGGGGCCCCATGACAACGGCCCAGTAACAGCGGGTGAGTGCCTTGGGGATGGAGTGTCCCTTTCCCCGGGCCGCGCTGTGGTTGTCCGGCCCAAGGGGCCATTGGCGAGTTTCTCTTGGGTGCTTAGGGGGCCCGACTCTTTCCCCGCATTTTCGACGTTACACAGCTGCTCTTCTAGGCTGCGGGCAGCTGCACATTTGTGTGATATCGGGGGCAATTTGGCTCTAAGAGGGCATTGTGGGGCGAGCCCAGGACGGGGCCCCCGCTCAGGAACACTGACTGGGTGAACAACGACATTGAGTGGTAATAGGCCTATTGAGGGGCTGAGGTTCTCAATAGGTGCAGTTATGCTGGGTGCTAAGTGCACTCGCACCAGTAGTTTCTGGTTGTCCTCCCTAGCGGTCATTTATGTACTAGATAGGACAGTGGCCTGGTGACTTATGTGTACAATGACCTAGCGGTCATTTATGTACTAGATAGGACAGTGGCCTGGTGACTTATGTGTACAATGACCAGTGTACAGTGGTGCACTATGGTAGAGGTATGCCTAATGTGTTTATGCTACGTACAGTGTCTACCAGAAGTTACTGGTTGTCTTATCTAACGGTAATGGTCATTACACGGGCCCGATTGGCCTTGTGATGGATGTAATGTTATGACAGTGGCCCGATTGGCCCTGTAATGTATATAATCCCCTGTAAAGTAATACCTAATGCCAGTTGGCACAGTGTATATATGTGATTATGTTCTAATGTGTTTTATGAGTAATACAAAGGCTATTGTTTGTATAACCTTGTGTGGAGTTTCTATTGTGGTGTGCCTAGTGTGTCACTGCTGTGTGAGTGTGTTGCGCAAACGCTTTACACATTGCCTCTGGGATAAGCCTGACTGCTCGCGCCAAGCTACCAAGGGGGTGAGCAGGGGTTATCTTCAGAGTGTATCTCCCTTGCCCTGACTAGAGTGGTGGTTTCTGCCTGGCTTAGGCACTTGCCCTAGCCAACCAGAAATCCCATTTCTAACAATTGTAAACAGCATATCTTATCTGCTCCCAATCAAGTTAGCCCTTATTTAATGTAATAAAGTAACCCAGTGGTAGTCAAAGGGAGAAATAGACCTTGCAACAGTGAAAAACAACTTTTGGAGTTTTTCACTGCTAGGATGTGTAAAACGTAGGTACACAGGTCCTACTTTTTAAATACCATGCCCCCTGCCCTAGGAGCTGTTAGGGCCTACCTTAGGGGTAACTTATAAGAACTGAAAAGCAAGCTTGAGGCCTGGCAAATGGTGCACTACAGACTGCAGTGGCAGGCCTGAGACAGGTTTTTAAAGTGCTACTTTAGTGGGTGGCAAAATGAGTGCTGCAGGCCCACTAGTAGCATTTGATTTACAGGCCCTGGGTGCATGTAGTACTATTTGCTAGTGCGTTACAAGTAAATTAAATGTTCCAATTATGTGTAGGCTAATCTTACCGTACTTTGTAAAGTGTGCAGAGTCCTAATGCCAACAAAAACGGATTCAGCAATCGAGATCAAAAAACTTGGGGTGACCCTGCAAAAAGGGACAGGTCCATCAGTGAACATAGCCAAATGGCAGCAGAGCACTGTACCTGGCCAAAGAGGAGCATAAAGTGAATGAATAAGAGGCTAGAAAGCTAGCTGGGTAGTGAATGGTTAATCCTTTGTAATGTAGTGTTCTTTAAAGAGGTCAGTCTTCAACTCTTTCCTAAACTGGAGCAGCATTAGTGCATATGTGTAAAAGGCCTGCTCTCTTGTTTTTTCTTTTTTACACTTCTTATTCTGTGGTTTGATGGTGTCCTGGCTGGGGATATATCAAGATTCACCAGAGATGTTGAGCTTGTCTGCAAGTTAAGCGGGGATGTCGGTCATGATAGCTTTCTAAATGAAGCAACTGGTATTGAAGATGGTGTGGGCCGGGAAAGAGAGCCAATGGAGGTCCATCAGGTTATTGAAGATATGTACATATTTATGCAGGGCCTGTATAAGACCTGATGTAACATGTATGGGCCAGTCTGGTGTATGTGAGGCCAGGGTAAGGCATTGCCATCGTCCAAATGCGAGAGTACGAGGGCTTGTACAGCATTTCTGAAGTTGCTTTCTGGAACAAATGGTTTGAATTTCTTTAGGAGAGAGCTGGTACCATGCTGTCTTTGTTTTTTGGCAATGTGTTCCTTGAGGGTGAATCCAAGTGACTTGTCATTCTTTGAACTTGGGTTAAGAAGCTGTCATGGTTCATTTAATTGAGCCAGGTTTGTACTGTATCTTGTTTATTGTTCTTGCCAAATAACAAAAATTCTGTCTTGGTTGAGTTGAGCTTTAGGTAGGCACTGGACATCAAGGTCTGGATGATGTTTAAACCCGGCTGTGGATGTCTGAAGCAGAGGAGAATTTCAAATAGAGTTGTTTATCATCTGCATATTGGTGAATTCAGATGCTGTTATTTGTGAGTAGACCACTTAACAACTCCTTGTATAGGTAGAAGATGGCAATAGACAGTATGGAACCCTGGAGGACTCCACAGGTGATAGGGATCTTTTGTAACCTCTAGGTGCCTATGTAAATAAACTGGTGTTAGTTGCAAAGGTAGGTGGAGAACCAATGAAGGAAATTGCCAGTGAATGTCATTCGAGTCTAGAGGGTGTGTATGATGGTGGGATGGGATGGACAACTGTGTCAAAGCAGATGAGGGGTCCAGCAGTATCAGCAGGCATAAGTCATCTTCATCTGTGGTCAAAGGGCATAATCTATGATCTGGTTTCCATGCTGCATGATCTGAAGCCAGACTGGTAGTCATGAAGGAAATGGTTAGGAGTTGAACATAGACTTATTTTTCAATGATATTGTCAATGAAGGGTAGGTTTGTGATGGGCTAGTAGTTGGTGAGGTTATCAGGGTCTAGTGTAGGCTTCTTTAGGAGTGGGAGGATCTGGCACGTCTTGAGACGCAAGACATTGACAATGGAAAGATGGGATGATGGAACATCCCCAACGAAGGATGATAATAAGACATCATCTTCGTAAGAAGTGCCTTTGAGGGGGTTCAGTATGTCAGCGAGATCTAGGAGAGGTAGGGCTTTGAAGTCTGACCATTGCAGGATTCTACAGGAAGGAATGGGTGTAAGAACTGAAGCAAACTTGGGGTCATTGCTGTTGGATCTCCTGCATTTTTTCACTGAAAAAGAGGTTGATGGCATAGCACGCTTTTGTGAAGAGAGGAATAGGTTGGTTCAGCAGAGAGTTCATGCGGAGCTTGATTCAGTGGCTGTTGGTGACACAAACATACAGTGGGGCGCTATTGCTACATATATTAAAACACACACATACATTAAAGAACTTCATTAAAACACAAAAACACATTAAAGTAAAAATTCAATAAACAAAAATTAAAAGTTACTTACCTTATCCTGCAGCTCGGCCTCGATGCTCTTCAGTCCCTTACTCCAGACTCCTCTGAATGCAAGGTGATGTCATACTGCCAACTGTCTTATCCAATCCAGATGCTGCTCTCATGCTGTGAAGCAGCATGAGTGAAGCGTCTGGGTTGGCTGGAGCAGGTTACTTCAGCACTCCGAAAAGCACTGGAGGCATGTGCGTGTTCTCCAACTCAGCTGTCTAAGACAGCTGGGTTGGAGAGTTTGAATTGCGCATGTTGGTTTGGCCACAGCAAGGTAGCCGGGCAAACCGACATGCCCAATTCATACTTAAGGGGCCACTCATCATTGCTGCTAATCAGCAGCAATGACACACTGGCCCTGCCCTCTCCATTTGCCAGAAAGCTGGTAAAATAAAATGGTAATTTTTTATTACCATTTAATTTTTTCAGTTTTCTGCGCAACAGTGTGTGTGGGAGGGTGCTCCTCCGCTGGCTTGATTGTCTTGAACAGTGTTTTCCTTTTGTTGGTGGCTTCATTGATGGTGTTGCTGTAGTACTTTGCTTTGGCTGACATGATGAACTGTCTGTGTGTTGAGTGTAGGGACTTCAGTATCAAGAGGTCCTCATAAGTTCCTTTTCTTCTATTTTCTTTCCTATCTTTGGATGGATAGTTTATTGTTAGCAAGATCAATAGAGTACCAGGTAGCAGAGGCTTTGGCTTGAACTTATGTGTTCTAATTGGGTAATGGATGTTCATATAGCTTTCCAAATAATTGTTGAAGTTGTTTAGAAGGATGTTGGTATCGGACATGGTGTTGGTAGGGTGAGAGACAAGTTCAAGTTAGATTGGCCATGTAGAAGTCTTTGAAGTGTCTAAAGGTTTGGTCTTCTCTTTTGTGTTGACCTTGGTTTGTTGCTAGGATGCTAAGCATGGAAATAGGGATGGCAAACTGGTCAGTCCAGTCCAAGGGTGTGGGTGGATAGCGTGTATTGTTGGTGACGTTGAGAAGACAAGGTTGAGGATGTGGTCTTTGGAGTGTGTTTGCTGTGTGAGATATATCACATTGAGTGTTTCGATGAGGTTGAAGAGGGTGTCTCTTGTTTTTTTGGGCTTGGGTTGTCTGGGAAGTTGAAGTCACCCAAGAAGGTGGCTTAGACATGTCAAATGGATGAGGTGGTGAGGAGATCTGAGAATTCATAAATGAAGTCCTTGTTTTGCCCAGGAGGCTTGTAAATGAAAGGTGACAGCCTGAGAAAGTGGGAAATGACATGTCAGAACCTCTATTAAGTTGAGTGTTACTTGGTTTTCTAGGGCGTAGGACCAGAAGGACCTATGAATGATAGCAAGGCTTCCTCCCTACTTATGTGCGTGGTCCACATGAAGGATGATGTAGCCTGTGGTAAGAAGGACGTCAAAGATGTGTGAAGATGTAGGCTTGAACCATGTTTATGTGATGAAGAAGGAATCACATCTGTAATAACTGATGAGTTGTGTGTTGTCTGGTGCATGGAGTACGTTGGAGCGAACATTGATGATCATGGGTTGGAATGTGTATTCTGCAATTTGAGGGTGTGTGGTAGTTAGTAGGATGTGCACAAAGTTAGGGTGTTTTGCGAATGCTATGTGAGTGTCTAGATTGTCTGTATGCGGGTGTGATTGTGGGCATTGACACTATGAGTTACTGGGTGATGCAAATGGTTTTATCTTATCTTTTAAATTTCAGTGAAACATGGGTTCTGGTCCAAGGCAGGGCCATGCCCTAACAAGCAGTGCACTTGTCTGTGTCCACCCTTTGGAGTGGAAGCTCTGGCAATGGGGCACTGAAAAGTTGACTGAGGTAAGGGGAAGGCAGGAAGTGTTGTCGCTTTTAGTGCAGATGGATGATGGGAAATTTAGTGATGCCACATCCTGTGTTGATAGTTGATGGGAAATGTAGTGGTGCTGCTTCCTCTGCAGATGGATGATGGGAAATTAAGCCTTCTTGGTTGGCTTCTTCTTTTAAAGACCATTTTGGTGGGAATTCAGTGATGAAACTTCCGGCCAAGATGGATGATGATAAATCTCCCCCTTGGCACACCATGCCGACACAACGAGCCAGTAGACCTTGATTTCCCGACATGTTTGGGATTACTTTGTGACACTGGGCACTTCTCACGTCTCCGGTAATTTTCATTGTTTTTTCACTGCTGTATCTATGCTAGATTGACTAACATTAGAGCCAGCAAGCTTTGTTTTCCGAATTTTGGGCATTGCGCAACATCCTGCTTCTCTGGTGATTTTCATAGGTCTCTCACCTTATAATCTATGCTAGATTTATTAACGTTGGTGTCCCTGGTATTTCCCCTTCTGGGAACGTATTCAGTGAAGGGGAGCACACTCAGATGGCGATCCCCGATAAGCTCTTTGTGCGTCAATGTGATCCAGTTATCTTTCTGTAATTCCTGCGGTTCTTTTTTTGATTGTCTTACTTTCACATTAGTTTATGTATCCAGGCAAACATTGTAGTGTCCTGATGATGATCCCATATGTTAAGTGGATCGAAAAGTCATCGACCTAATCACTCTAACCCATCTGATTATGGAAAATTGATTCTTAGGTGCAGCAGTGTTGTGTTTTACAGAAGTGTGGCTTTGATCTTGTGTAATTCTCTTTGTCACAAACTGTTTTGCTTGTGTGTTTCTTTGATACCTGTTCAAGTGTGCCCCGTAGTAGTACTCACCCCTACAAACCAATTTTGCTTTCATGTAATAGTAAACTGTTTTTTAAAAATGTTTTTTTAATTGATTGGATATTTCCTGGGCATTACTTGTGTTCTTAACCACACAAAGAAATGGGGCTATGCACTATATGTCGCTCGGGAGAAGAGTTAGGTAGACAAGACACACGTGTTGTTAAAACGGCCCTCACCCACAGAAATCTGTGGCATGCTTCCTCATAGGGCTGCTGACACACCTCCGCGCAAGCCAACGACAGAGGTGGAGCAATAGGGAGGGGGAGACAAGACAAACATAAAGAACTACTCTGTGGGATCAAAAAAGAAGAAATAAGTGCATAGTATCACTCTTCTTATCTAGTGTTTAGGGACCCTTGTTCCTTATAACAATGAAATCCAGTGATGATGGTAAATATATAGATGGATGATGTGAAATCCAGTGATGTCACTTCCTGTGTAGATTGATGATGGGAAATGAAATCCGCATGCTTGGCTTCTTCTTTCAAAGATGGTTTTGGCTGGAAACCAGTGATGTCAGTTCCTGTGTAGATGGATGATGGGAAATGAAGTCCTTTTGCTTGGCTTCTTCATATAAAGACAGTTTTGTTATAAAACCAGGCACTTCCTGTGCAGATGGATGATGGGAAATCCAATGATATAATTTCCTTTGCAGATGGATAATGGGAATAATAACTATGATGTTTCTTAGATTCAGTCTCATATAGATGTGTCTCTTGAAGCTGGGCAAACAAGACTTCATTTTCTGCCCCTTAGGGACAGATTTACAAAGATGCCAGGCAACGAGCACAGCACCCAAAGTTGCGGGACAAGGAGAGAACAGGAGAGCCCCATATCTACAGAGATATGGATCTCTCCTCCCTTCTATATAGCGCTGGCCCACAATCAGGCAGCCGTGTACCACTCACACACCTTTGTACTATAGTGCAAAGGTATCTGCCTCAGTCTAGCATAGGTTTTGTACTATAAGGTTAACCTTTCTGTACAAATTACTATGCTTAGAGTAACTTTAAAACTTTTCTCACTTTTTATGAGTGCTATACAGCACAGCACACACGCAAAGTTGGAAAAGAAAAAACAATAAAAGCTTTTCTCATTTTTAGCACCTGCTTTGAATTGCGTTTTGTGCAGGAAATTAAATCCAACGAAAAATGCTTAGCACAGGTTTGTGTTACATTTGTGACGCAAACCTAGTACAAAAGGTTTGTAAATCTGGCCCCACATGTTGCTCCATAATCCTATTACATGTGACACCATTAAGAACCATGGGCCCGATTCACAGAACTAATCTGAGACAAAATCCTAAACTTACTACTTTTGGTATTCACAGAAGGCATTTAGTAGTAGTAAAGTTAGGATTTTGTCTTAAGTTTGTCTTAAGTTTGTCTTGAGTCTGTCTTAAGTCTGTCTTAAGTCTGTCTTAAGTTTGTCTTAAGTCAAACTTAAGACAAAATCCTAACTTTACTACTACTAAATGCCTTCTGTGAATACCAAAAGTAGTAAGTTTAGGATTTTGTCTCTGATTAGTTCTGTGAATCGGGCCCCATCTGAACAAATGACAAACTTCTTACAGCATACTGCAAACTATAGAAAATAAATCAAATGAGTGATTGCTTTATTCGAGTGAATTATTCAATGTCTTTCATTTTGGAGCCCAGTACAATCAAGTTTTAAAAGTGAAGTCCCCAACCAGACTACTCCTGATACACTTTTGTATTTCAGTTTAGAGGACCGACCTGCAGCACACCTCCTGCTGACACTTTCCTTTTCCCCAATGAGTACCTGGGGCGCGGTAGCAAGGATTCTGTATTAACATTTGAGCTGCTAGAGGGGGTGGGGGGAGTTTAAGGACACTTCATGTATGTCTTGTATTGTCCTTGCATTGATGTTGTATAACTTTTGCAGCCCTGTATGTAGTCTTCTTGATGCAAACTGGTAATCCTTCGAAAATTAATAAAGAAAAAAAAAAGGACCTGGGGCGCCTTCAAATATTTACTGTAGGCATCCATTCGAGACGGTAAAGTGGGAGGGGTCAAACCCCAAAGCAAAAAGACCTCTCTTAGCAAATGTTTCGTCCATATCGGTGCGATTCAGGGATATTTCATGGACATTGATTTGAGGTTGGCGATTGCTGGAGAACACGTTTTGTAATATGACAACCGCTTCTGCATGGAAAACCCTCTCACACTAGTACAACAACTTTTATACCTTAAACAAGTGACCACAAATATTCATCAACATGTGGTAGGCTGCGGGGCAACTAAATATGTATTCAGAGAATAACTGAGTATACATGATCCCTAACTATAAATCTAAACAATATCCGTTCCAGGATGAGCAGCTGAGCTCAAGGGCTGCGTCACTATGGCAACTGAAACCAACAGTGGCGAATGTAAACAGACCAATTTGCAAAGCCCTTGGCGACCTCATTATGTACAGGAACAGACCTTCATTAGTTAATTATATCTCTTTTGTCATAGGCTGCCACCTGGCTAAGTCAAGACTATGTCAATATACACTGATCAAATCATTGTAGAATAGTATTTACAAAGGGGTTATTGACTTTGGAATGTATTCAAGCAAGAGGATATTTAAAAGCAGACAGGCTAATGGCATAAACAAGAATTGACAATAGGTCTGGCTTATCAAAGTGCCTCTTGTGGACCTGATAGGTGTAGCCACTTAGCAAGTCACCATACAGGCACTCAGCCACTTATCTCTGCACTCATGCATTCATTCAGCAATTCACTGACTCATTATTCCATTCATATTCCAACACAACCGCCATAAAACACATACAAACTCAACAACATATGCAAGATAAATTAAAAGAAGACAAATAGAAAAAAGAAAACATGCTGCCTTCTAAACAGGATGGGCATATGTTTTCAATAACAAAACAAAACATAGCTTCAGATGTCTGTCTTACAAAGGTATTGTAAATAGTCTATTGTTGTTTTAAAGGGTAAGTTTGGCCATCACATTTATAACCAACATGTCGGCCAACTCGAAATGCTAAAACAATGATCCACTATGAGCAACAGCACTCCAGATGTTCTTCTTTAGATGAATTGGCCAGGAGGAATCCAATGCACCGAGGCAAGCAGGCAGCCTGCAAGCAGTGCCTGGGGAGCTGTAGTATCCTCTTAAGAAACATTAAAATAACAAGCGTTGGCAAAGCCAATAGCTCTCGCCTATGCAAGAGCTATTGGCTTTGACAATATGATTTGACAATGTTGTACACCAGAGTAACTGATAATCAGCATGGCTAAAAAGTTAGTAAGGTAAAGGAGAGTGGCGTGGAGTGGAGCATTGTAAAGTGGAGCAGAGTGGAGTGTTATGGTGTGTCGTAGATTGACTTGGAGGGGTGTAAGTAGAGTTGAGTGGCATGGAGAGGAGTGGAGTGTCATGGAGTAGTGTACAGTGCTATCTAGTGTCGTAGAGGGAGTAGAGTGTCGTAGAGTGGAAGGGCGTAGAGGTGAGTGGCGTAGAGTGGAGCACAGTGTCAGAGTTGAGTAGAGTGTCGTAGAGTAGAGGGGCATAGAGTTGCATGGAGTGATGCAGAGCAGAGTGAAGTGGGGTAGAGGGTGTTGTGTAGAGTGGAAAAGAGTGTTGTAGAGTGGCGTACAGTGGAGTATATTGTCATCGGAGTGGCGTGGAGAGGACTAGTGTGTCACAGAATAGAGTGCAATAAAGTGGCATGGAGTGGCATAGAGGGAGTTATGTAGAGTGTTGTAGAGTGTAGTAGTGTCGTAGAATGACATAGAGTGGAGTAGAGTGCTGTAGAGTGGAGTAGCATAGAGTGGAGTAGAGTGTCAGTGGAGCAGAGTTTAATGGAGTAGAGCATCATAGAGTGGAGTATCATGGAGTGGAATGTTGTAGAGTGGAGTGTAGTAGAGTGGAGTAGAGTAGAGGGTCGCAGAGTGAAGTGGTGTAAAGTGCAGTGGTGTAGAGTAGATTGGCGTAGAGTGCACTGGTTTTGAGTAAAGTAGTGTAGAGTGTATTAGTGTAGAGTGCAGTGATGTAGAGTAGCATAGAGTGCAGTGACATAAGGTAGAGTGCTACAGAACAGATTACAGTGCAATGCCGTAAAGTGGAGTGGCACAATGTGGAGTAGGGTAGCGTAGAGTGGAGTACATATGTGTAGAATGGCATAGAGTGACGTGGCATAGAGTGGAGAGGTGCAGGGCAGAGTGCAGAGGTGTAGAGTGCAGTGGCATAGAGTGCAGTGGCGTAGGGCGTAGTGGTGTAGAGTGCAGTAGCGTAGAGTGCAGTCATGCAGAATAGAGTGTCAGAGTGCAGGTTTTAGAGTGAAGGGTCATAGAGTGTTGCAGGGTAGAGTGATGTAGAGTAGAGTGGTGCAGAAAATAGTGACATAGAATATAATGGTGCAGAGTATAATAGAGTGGTGTAGAATGCAGTGACACAGAGCGTAATGGTGTAGAATGATGTAGCGTGCAGTGGGGTAGAGTGCAGTGGCATAAAGTAGAATGTTATAGAGTATAGTTCTGTAAAGTGCAGTGGTGCAGAGTAGTTTGCATAGGTACAGTGGCATAGGGTGCATTGGTTTTGAGTAAAGTGGTGTACAGTGAAGTGGCATAGAGTGCAGTGGTTTAGAGTAGAGTGGTGTAGCGTAGAGTGCAGTGGAGTATAATGGCGCAATGCAGAGTGCTGTGGTGAGGAGTGGAGTGCAGTGGAGTGCAGTGGCATAGAGTGCAGTGGCCTAGAGTAGATTGTTTCAGAGGGAAGTGAAGTGGAGTGGTGCAGGGTAAAGTGGAGTGGTGCAGGGTAGAGTGCAGTGGTGTAGAATAGAGTGACATTGAGTAGAGTGGCGCAACGTTGATTGGAGTGGTGTAGAGTGGAGTGGCGCAGAATGGAGTAGAGTGGCATAAAGTGCAGGCAGTGGCTTAGAGTGCAGTGACATAGAGTAGATTGTTACAGAGTAGAGAGAAGTAAAGTAGAATACAGTGGTACAAGGTAGAGTGGTAGTGGTATAGAGTAGTGACGTAGAGTGAATTGGCATAGAGTGCAGTGTTGCAGAGTGTAGTGGCTTGTCATGGTGTAGAGTACAGTGGTGCATAGTAGACTGGGGTAGAGTGCACTGGCATAGAGTAGAGTGATGCAGAGCAAAGTAGAGAGGTGTAGAGAGAAGTGGCGTAGAGTGCAGTGTCAGAGTGCAGTGGCGCACAGCAAAATAGTGTGCTGTAGAGTGCATTGGTGTAGAGTGCAGAAGAGTGGCGCAGAGTAAATAGGCACAGAGTACAGCAGCGCAGAGTAGAGTGGTGCAGAGTAGAGTGGCACAGAGTTCAATGGCTGAGAGTTCAATGGCAGAGAATTCATTGGTAGAGAGTGCAGTACTGCAGAGTAGAGTGCTATGGAGTGCAGTGGTGTAGAGTGACGTAAAGTTCTTTGGTGTAGAGTGGAGTTGTGTAGAGTGCAGTGCGTAGAATAGAGTATAGTGACGCACAGTGCAGTGGTGGAGTAGATTGGCATATAGTGTAGTGGCTTAGAGTGTAGTGGTTTTGAGTAAAGTGATGAGTGCAGTGGTGTGGAGTGGTGCAGAGTGCAACAGAGTGGCGTAGACTGCAGTGGCAGAGCAGATCGTTTCAGAGTAGAGTAAAGTAGCATAGAGTGAAGTGGTATAGAGTAGTGTCCTAGAGTGCAGTGGTGCAGAGTAGATTAGAGTGGCGTAGAGTGGATTGGTGTAGAGTGCAGTGGTGTAGAGTGCAGTGGTGTAGAGTGCAGTGGTGTAGAGTTCAGTGGTGTAGAGTTCAGTGGCGTAGAGTGGCAGAGAGTGCAGTGTTGCAGAGTATGCTGTCGTAGAGTGCAGTGGTATAGAGTGGCATGCAGTGCATTGGCATACAGTACAGTGGCGCAGAGTAGAGTGGCATAGAGTGGTGCAGAGTAGAGTGGCATAGATAGCAGTAGTGTAGATTACAGTGGTGCTGAGTAGAATAGAGTGGCGTAGAGTGCAGTGATGCAGAGTAGAATAGAGTGGTGTAGAGTGCAATGGTGTAGAGTGGCGTAGAGTGATTTGGTGCATAGTAGATTGGCATAGGGTGCATTGGTTTTGAGTAAAGTGGTGTAGAGTGCATTGCATAGAGTGCAGTGGCATTGAGTGCAGTGCTGCAGAGTAGGGTCACATAGAGTTGAGTGGCTTGGCGTGGTGTAGAGTGCAGTGGTGCATAGTAGTGTGGAATAGCGTGCATTGGCATAGAGTAGAGTGGAGCGGTGTAGAGTAGAGAGGCACAGAGTGGAGTGGGGCAGAGAAGAGTGCAGTGAAGCAGTGTGGAGTGGAGTGATGTAGTGTGGAGTGGTGCAGAGTAGAGTGGAGTGGGGTAACATGGAGTATGCATGGCATGGTAGCATACAACCATTACAGACAACACATCTTCAATTGAATTGACCATTACATTTGCACTCACGTACAGTTTTACTGATAAAAGTACACAGTGCACAAACAATAAGGTGTGGAAATGTATTCAACCAATGTATTGATTTGATTGTCAGCACAGTGTGCTAGAAAAACAAATAACATCTATACAGCCTTCCTCAAGCAGGCCTCCACTAGCCAGCAGGATTGTCATATAAATCATCTCACTTTGAAGTCAGAGAAAGAAAAGTAAACACCAAGCTCCCTGGAAGATGCAGTCTGACATTTGACTGCTGTCTTTGAATGCACAGCAAATGTGACAAGATAAGAACAAGATTTAAAGGCCTCTTTACAGAAAGCGAGTTTGTGGAAGAATACAGTAAATGGGGTTTGGGCAATGGGAGGGACAAACTTGAGCTGGACAGCCTAAAGCAAATAAAACCAGAAATTGAAAAGTCAGGAAATGCGAGCTACAAACCACAAAGCCAATGGTAAGCAATGGGTGGAATGCATTTTTAGGTCAACTTTCTGAATGTCCCCAAGATGTCTTTAACAAACCAGACTAGGCAGTCACCTAAAAAGAGGAGAACCAAAGAACTGAAAGGGGAAGAATAAAAGGAGAACATTAAAAACTAAAGGATTGGCCAACCAGCCCTGAGACTGAAGCACACTGAAGCACACTCACTTTCAGGCGGTTGTACACTTGAGCAGAACATACCATCATTCACAGGGCAAAAAAGCCCTGTGACTGATGCAGACTGAACCATATACCATACAGTTCGCTGTCACAGATGACTGATGCATGTGTGCAAGCAAGCAACCCATTAGCACTGCCTGGAGAGCAGTAGTATGTTCGTAAAAGACTTTAAAATAAAAAAGGAGAAGTAAATAATAAAAGGAGAACTATGAAAGGAGAAAATTCAAACCCAAAGGACTGGTCCACCAAGCCCTGATACTGAAGCATACTCATTTTTAGGTTGAGCATTCGAGACCTCTTGTATATACTTTAGAATATACTTATATGTGTATGTACTTTGTGGGCTCTGGAGATCAGCCCTAGGATTTGCTGCTTATGCTTAGGGACTTTTTTTTCTGTTCAACTGCCTCTATTTAACTGTCTTGATAGAAAATGACCAGTAGAGGTCAGTAAAATACCAGAATTGCTTTCTGCTGAGGGGCTTTCTTTTTTTAATTTTTCTGGCAACTGTCTCTATTTAACTTTCTGTTTTAAAAAAAACAAACATTTTATTAGTATTTTACACTGTGGGCATTCACAGCAAAGCATTAGATGTAACTGTAGTACACGGTGAAGGGAGAAATTCACTAATTACATGTTGAGATTCTCACATTAATCATTAATACACTATCAAAGAGCTCTATTCATTGGCAGCACGTCACAGAGCATTATAGGTAAGTATATCTTATCATTGTCACATACCCATCAATCACTTACATCGGCTATCGATTCTTCCTGCGGGGGTTCGCATATATTGCCCCGGAATACATTCCATTTTCCCCATACCTTTGACCATTTCTTGGGGCACCCTCTATGCGTATAAACTGCTCTTTCCGCTACCATTGCACCGTCCATATCACCCCCCCATTGTCGATAGGCGGGTATCAGCCCCGTTCCCCAATGTTGGGCTATGTTACGTTTCGCAATCACCATCCCCAGTGCCGCCCAGTCTTGAGTCCTCAGGTTCAGATCTGTAGGTTCCCAAATATTAAGGAGACACCTTTTTGGTTCTGGCAGGACAGTGGCTCCACCGACCCACGAGATCGTGCTCATGACCGCCTCCCAGTAAGGTGCAATCCGTGGACAATCCCATATGATGTGGTAGAACGTACCCGGCAGGCCACATTGTCGCAAGCAGAGGGGTGTGGGTGACCGACCTAGTCGGTGCATTGTAATGCGCGTGTAATACATGCGGTGAAGGATTTTCAGTTGCACTAATTTGAGTTTGGAGGAGATCGCAACCTCTCGCGGAGACGCGAGTGCCTCCTGCCAGTCTGTTTCTTCCAGCTCTCCAATGTCCGTTTGCCACCCTTCCCTTAGGGCCATTGTGGGGTCTGGTTGATTGTTTATTTTTTTCCGGTAAGTTTGGGAGATGGCCTTTTTGCACATGTAATCTGTAAGGAGTCTGTCCTCTAACGGTGAGGCCTCTGGTAGTTGCGTTCCAGGTGGGATGACTCCCATGAGTGCGTGCCTGATCTGCATATAACGGAATGTTTCCGTTGGCGCCAGGCCATACGTGTCTTTTAGTTGAGCGAAAGTAAGAACTTCCCCCTTCTTCCACAGGTCTCCTATCTTGGAGATACCTATGGGGTTCCACTGTCTGAATCGCTTGGTATTGCGTAGTTTGCCTAGCCGCCGGGTTTCCCAGAGTGGCGTAGTCTGTGTTAAAACTAGGCCTGGGCGGTAAATTCTGTTCCGCTCGCGGAATTTGCGGAATTTGGGTAATTTCGCGTTCCGCGGAGAACGTGAAATTGCCAAATATTCCGCGATCCGCGGCTTCGCAGAGTTTTTTGCTTGTTCGCGCTTTCAAAATGCGTGTTCGCGAGATATTTCTCTCCGAGCACGCAAACAGCGTTCGCGAACAGGAAAAAAGCATCGCGAACGGGCAGAACAAGCAATTCCAAGTGTTTGCGGAACTTTTGCGTGCTCGCGGAGATTTTTTACCGTTTCGCGGAGCTTTGCGTAGCGCGACTACGCAAATTCCGCCCACCGCTAGTTAAAACTATCTTCCATCCTAGTGCTCGCTGTGCAATATACCATATCCGAACAGTGTGTGCTGTAGGACCTGTGAGGGTATTCTTCCTCGAGGTATTGTACAGGGCCCCCATAAGATGCTCAGCCGGAAGGACATATCTGTCCAAACGGAAACTGGTTCCTCCTGAGAGGCATGCAGCCATTGGTTTATGACCGTAAGCTGCGAGGCCCAATAGTACATTTTTATATTAGGCAAAGCGATTCCGCCATCGTACCATCCCCGTACCAGTTTGTGCATTGCTATACCAGCGGGTTTTCCATCCCACAGAAGATTAGTTACTTCGGCATCAATCGCTTTGAAGTACGCGGGGGAACCGGGAATGGGGTGTTTTGCAGGGCATATAGGAATCTAGGTAGTGCCATCATTTTGAAGAGGGCTGCTCTCCCCAGCAGTGTCAGCGGTAGTGACCTCCAGTGTTTAACATCACGGCGAAATCTTTTTAGTGGCTCCATGAGGTTTTCCTCAATAAACTGCGCAGGCTGGGGCGTGATATATAGCCCGAGGTATTTAAATCCTCTGACCTCAATTTGTAGTTCACAGCCCGGTGGGAGCCGCGGAGGGGGCCCATGCAATACGTATAGGAGTGATTTTGCCCAATTTATAGTGTATCCTGAGACTTTCCCGTACGCAGCGCAGATGTCCAATAGTCTGGTAATGGAACGTGCCGAGGATGCCATGCACAGCAGCACATCATCCGCATACAGCGAAATACGGTCTTCCCATCCCATTGCCCATTTCAACCCTCGGATAACCGGGTCTTGCCGTATCCATGCCGCCAGCGGCTCCAATATCAATGCAAAGAGGAGCGGTGACAGGGGGCACCCCTGCCTTGTACCCCTTCCTAGTGGGAAGTCCGCTGAGATGCGTCCGTTTACCACCACCTGTGCCAGGGGTTTGGTGTATAGCAGCTGGACCCACGCACAGAACCTGGGGCCAAAACCCAGACGCTGAAGGACCGCGAAAAGGAAAGGCCATTCGACAAGGTCGAATGCCATGCGAGCGTCTAAGGAAAGGCGTCCTCTTGGAGGGCTATTTAACTTTCTTGATTGAAAACGACCAGCAGAGGTCAGTAAAATACCAAAATCACTTTAGCATTCTCTAGATTTCAGTCCATAGAAATTGTCTTCCACGAGCACCCGTAGACAATAATATTTTTTTCAAATCTTGTATTATTAGTGATATGACCACCGAAGGCCCTGATTATATATTAAAAACAGAGCTTTGGACTATACCATTTCCCACTGAAAGGCAATATTTCTCTCCATGTGTTCCCTCCATGTTAAAGAACAGTAGATGTTTCAGCACCCAGGCTAATGTGCTGCATAGCTAAATACATGTAAGGTCCCAAAGGCGAGACCGATTGCATTTCAAATGCTTGTTAGGTGTATGCACTAATGTTATGTTATGTTACGTTATGTTATGATTTAACGTTCTAATGTGCAACAACTACCTGAAGAAGTGTCCTGGTGCTAGCGGAACACCAAAAATAGCCAACACGTTTGGACAAGACTTAGGCCCGATTTATTCTCTGGCAGACGGCCTGCTGTTCCACCAGGGTGCAGGAATATTTGACTCCGTCGCCCTGTTGGAGGTGCCCCTCACCAGATTCATACATGACCGCCAAGCTGTATTTTCTATTTGAAATTAAAAAAGATAATAGTCCCCTAGCCATGGAGTCCTGTCCCATGGAGAGTGAAGCATTTAGCAGTTTTCACTGCCCATTACCGCTAGGGTTTTCCTGGCAGTAATGGACAGTGAAACCTGACCTCTAATTCTGCCCATTTAAATCAGGTGGGCAGAATTACAGGTCTGCCTCTGACAGCCCTTACTACGCAGGGCTGTCGGAGGGTTAAAATGACAGCAGAGCTGGAGTAGTCTCCTCCTTGATTAAATCCATGGTCCACCCACATCTAAATTGGGCGGGCGGACCATTATCTTGGCAGTAAACAAACTCCGTCGACGGACTATGCTTACCACCAAGATATAAATCGGGCCCTTAGTTCCTAAAGAGCCAGTTCTTCAAAGCTTTTGTAAAATGTATGAATCAAGGGATCTTATGGGGCATGCACAGGAGTTCATTCCAAAATGTTACAGCTGTGACCAAGAATGCTCTCCCGCCCGAGTGAGTCTGCTTAATCCTAGGTGCGGTAAGCTGCATGGCCTCAGAAGATCACAGAGATGAAGATACACAGTTGGTGAATCTTTATGATAAACATATTCTGGATGTTCACACGTGATCAGAAAGTGCCATAATTCACAGGGCAAAAGGGTTAGTGGCTGACGCAGACTGAACCATTACTCAATGCAGTTCGCTGTCATGGATGGAAGCAGAGTGTAAATTACACTCAGGTAGACCAATGGCAGAACAGAGTGGGTCCAAAGGCACTCTATGTATTTAAATGGATGTTAAATGTTTTTTTTTTTTATTACAAGCTCCTCGCCGACATCTAAGAAGAGATTCTAGTCAAAATTATTTCAGTGCAAATCTTCTCCATCAAGTGTTTGTCAAAGGAGGTAACCAACACCAGAATCACTCCCTACAAAGGTAATTTGGCATTTTGTATAACAAAGTACCTATCTGTAGGCTTTAGTACAGAGAAATAGCAAATCACTCTAAATTCCTGTTGAATTTAACGTACGCTTTTCACAATCAGTATGTCAAGCCTAATGTGCTTATCATAACTTTTCATAATAAACAGATCAGACCTATGGTGATAGAATTGTTTTCCCCTAGTGAACCAATCAGGCCTACAGCTGTCATCAATGGCTTGTCACCATAACCAACTGAGGCCTCCTGAACTGAGCTTAAGCTTTCTCAAAAAAGACAAACATCAGGCATACAGTCATAAAACTAGATACATTTGACAAAGCAAAATACTATCTCATCTAAAGGGCCTGACAAGACTAACAGCAAACATCCCTGCCAACTGGATACCCCACTGTGTAATACTCCTAACACTACTGCCACCTGGAACACCCCACTGTGTAATACACCTAACACTGCTGTCATCTTGAATCTCTGCTTTTTTATACAGCTAACAGTGAACACGTCTGCCACCTGGAATACTCCACTGTGGAATACAGCTAACAACTCTGTCACTTGGAATACCCCACTGTGTAATGCAGCTAACATTGCTGTTATCTGAAATACCCCATTGTTTAATACAGCTAATAGTGCTGTCACCTGGGATACCCCACTGTGTACTACAGCAAAGAGCACTGCCACCTGGGATATTCCACTATGTAATACAGCTAACACGGCTGCCACCGGATATACTCTACTGTTTAATTTAGCTAAGAGGAACCACCACTGCCAACTGGAATATTGCACTGTGTAACACAGCTAACAACACTGCCACCTGGGATACCCTACAGTGTAGTATAGCTAACAGCGAACAAAGCTGCCAACTACAATATGACACTGTGTAATACAGCCAACATACCTTGCCACCTTGGATACCGCACTATGTAAAAGAGCTAACAGCACTGCCACCTGGGATACCCCACTGTCTAAAACAGGTAATGCTACTGCCACCTGGGATACCATACTGCGTAATACAGCTAACACCGTTTCCACCTGGGATACCCTGATGTCTAATACAGTTAACAGAGGACAGCTCTGCCATCTGAGATATCCCAATATGTGATTCAGCTAACACCGCTGCCATCTGGGATACGCTCCTGTGTAACACAACTAATGCCAATAGCATCTGGGATACCGCATTGTGTAATACATCAAACACCCTGGCTACCTAGGAAACACCAAATGTACAATACTGCTAACAGCTAATACTTCTGCCAGCTGGGATATCCCATTGTGAAATATGGATAACACTGTCATGACTACCAAGTATCCAAAAGTGCATTAACTTTGTATCTCTGGGTACGCCCATGGGCATTACCAGCAAATGAAATGTGCCCATCGAATTTGCCTTTGCCTGACAACAGTCCCAGAAGTACACTCAGTTGCAATACTGTCTCATCTGACACTAGCACTGGCATTGTTCACTTTGAATTTCACCGGCATATTCGCTTACAGTGCAAACTGCAACATTTTCCCTATCTCTCGCCAAACTGGTGAGATCTCCAGGGAACACAAACAAAGTATAGCTCATGTGGTTCTCAGGTCTCTCACTAGACCTTGCTGGTGCAGCGCAATTTTGTCCAACCTTTACGCGTCACAAATATGTCACAGTTTCATAACAGATACATGACATGAATGTGCAGTTGGTACATGTTTCTTGTGTGGTCTAACTTTATTAAAATAAGCATTGCACGTGATAATATTTTTTAATGTGCAGTCACTGTAGGATAAGTAGACTTACATGATGTGTGCCTTAAGTGCAATCATTGACATTTACCATTTAGATGACTTACTAGAAACCTTCGTCATATTACAGAATGTTATTACTCTAGAAACGACAAGCGTATGTAATATGCACTAATGTTAAACTTATATTTCGTATAAATGTAGTTCTCGGAAATACTGACACATATACATTTAAGATTTAACTGTATGCCACATGTAATGTGAATCTAATATATTGAGATTTTACATTTACTTGTGTTTAAAAGTGCACATGATTATATACAATATGTTGAATTAATACTTTAAGTTGTCTGTAGTAGGCATAAAATACTGTTTTCCATTTCTGCTAACGTGACATTTCTTGCAGGTATTCACGTCTTGTTAGTTGAAGAATAGATACATTACTGTACCAATGATAGAGAGAAAGAGCCTGAGAAAAAGACCTTGATGAAAGAACATTGAGAGCCAGAGCATTAACTGAAAGGCCTATTCAGCAATGTTGCAACCAGGCCTGTGTGTGAGAAGACGATGTCGTTCCCATGTCCAGTGTGAGATACTTTGCTAATGTTGCAGTCTACAATGTGAGATGCGGAGAAAGACAATATACCCCTCATGATGAGTGCAAGAGGGTTTTGCCTTTAGAAGACTCTTGTGTGTTATAACTTAGTGTTCACACCGTTGATGATCAGATCCATGCAGATCCCTTCAGATTCCCATCAGAGCCTTTCCAGACCTTTAGAGCACGCTTTCTTTTGGACTTTGAGAGGTTCAGACCTCTATGCTTTCCTTGACTGTTTTGCTGAGTGTGGCTTAGGCTAACACTTACTTTCCTGACCCAAGAAGACTCTTAACCGAGCTTCTGTAATGCTGACATCTTCCTACTTAATGTTTTGCAAAGTTCTATTTTCCTTTATGGAATTTGAGATCCTTTAGAAATTAGAACCTTCTTTTTAGCTTGGATTTTACTTTAGGTGATTTAGGTTTACCTATGTATAGATGAGAAAATCTGAGACTCTTCTCTGAGCATCAAATACTTTTATTTTGTTTTGTTTTGCTGTGACTGAATTCCTTGTCTGCTTGATTTTAGTCTTGCTAAACGACTTTAGGAGATTCGGCCTTCCTGTTGTTATTCTGTATTTTAACAGCATGGTATTAGGAGTCGTGCATCTTAACTTGATTCTTAATTTGTATTAAACCTTCTTAACCCTAGCTTCTGATTCTTGGCCCTTATTGTGTAGTCAAATGGGTTACATTGTTAATTGAAATTGTTTGATGTAAATGTCAACTCCCATCACCTCTCAGGTGGAAAATATAAGGTTCATCGGAGGACCAATGGTGAGAGAGTGTTCCCAGAAAACGCTGGATCACTGCCGACGTGACAGCACGCGCCACAACAGCCAATTCAGTGGCAACTTTTATAAGAAAATACAATTTCTGCTCGATGTGCTTGCAGTCCATGTAATGTTCTACAAAAAGAGAGCACGGGGAGCTCTCCTGTCTACAGTGGAATTTACAATACTTTTATTAATATGTCCATCCGTCCAACCTTTTTCTCTTATGCAGAAAAAACATCCTAACTCCTAATGCACTATCGCCAGACCCGGGTTGACAGGACACCAACTTCACGCACTAAGGTGCATTCTTGTGTCACTGCATGTGACGTTCGTTCCTAGGTGCTCCTCTGTAGATCAATGCGAGATGTATTTGGCTTGTCTTGTTGATCTGTGTCACATAGTGAGGTACTACATTCCACTGTATCTGATTTACCAGCATTATATTATTGTAACACAGAGGTTTGAGCTGGTTGGAAGTGGCAAGCAGTTGCTGACAGAACCTTCATGCAGGGCTATGGATCAAATGTCTAGAAAACTCCTAACCTCTGTGCTCGGCTCACTCTATGTGCTAATTTGTGATCTTAATTCCCAGCGTGCAGCAGAATATGTATGTGCAAGATGTAGCATTGTACTCATGCTGCGCTATGTAATGCTGCAATTGCATGTCAATTAATATAGCAGTTTTTGGGCAGAATCAGTCTGTGTGACATTGGTTGGCTGTAAGTACCGCTGGCCTTCGGAGTTACTTGTGCATATGAAGTTCACAGCCATGTTCTGGCACAAGCAGGAGAACCGGCTTCACTTTTGAGAATAAAAGCAGTACCACAGCACCACATTTTTAATCTCTTGGGCTTATTTACAAGCTCCTTGCACTGCGGGTGCGTCACTTTTAATATGAGAAAAAGTGATGTGCCAGCGGCGCAAGGGGCTTGTAAATAAGCCCCTCTGTTTCTGGTTGAACAGCAGCCACAAGCAGCCAAGGTCCACTCACCGGAAGGAGAAGATGGTCTTCCCACTCCTCGCCGCCATATGCTCGCTATCTCCTGCAGTTCTGGGCGGGAGGAAGGGAAAGCCCATCACTTGAGAAAGTCTATGGCACTATCAGGAGAAACAGAGGAAGAAC
Organism: Calotriton arnoldi; assembly: GCA_963921515.1. Taxonomy (NCBI): domain Eukaryota; kingdom Metazoa; phylum Chordata; class Amphibia; order Caudata; family Salamandridae; genus Calotriton; species Calotriton arnoldi. The sequence continues at coordinate 1,255,248 of CAWUFW010004421.1, read as the reverse complement.
AGCTTCACTGTTTGCTAAGTACTTTCCAGAAGAGAGAGCTTCGAGCTCCAGGCTGTATTGCTCTGAAGTTCGGACAAAGGTCCAGGAAGGAAGAGTAGAGCAGGGCGTGGATCACTCCAGGAAAGGAAAGGGGGGGCCGCTCGGCCCCCTGCACGTATGGCGGGGCGCCGGCCCCCTCCTCCCCCTGCACTCTCGGTGGTGGGGCGTGCCCCTCCGCCGCGTCTTGATGACGCGGCGGGCGCGCCCCACCGTCGATTGGTGCTGGAGCCCAGAGTTGGACCCGGAAGCAATCTAATTGCTTCCGGGTCAAAGGAGGGGAGCCAGAGTGGGCGGACCAGTTGTAACTGGTCTGCCCCCAGAGGGGTTAAAAGGCCGGGGGAGCGCGGGGAGGCGCCCTCTTGTTCCCGCACTCCCAGGCTTGCCCCCGCGCCCGTCAAGGCGCAGAACAATCTTTTCTTTTGTTTGCAGGTGGGAGCGATCCGGGCGCTGTCTAGGGGAAGGATCGGGCCGTGGGGGACCGGATCGGCGGATCGAGAGCTGTGGGCCCGGTTTTTGGGTGAATCGAGGCGGACGAGGAGAGCGATCGGATCGTGCTCCTGCTGACTCATCCCCTGCCCGCGCAGACTCTGCTTTGACTGCAGCAGGCTACAGAGACACAGTTTGTAACAGAGGGCGAAGCAGGGTGGGCAGGGGCAGCACATGGATGGGAGACCACAGGGGCAGATAGGCAATTTAGACAAATAATTGCAGGTGAGCAATTTGATTGTGATAAATAGGAGATGTGAGGTGGTGGTGGCACTGTTTTAGTGAGGGGTGATCTGCTACATAAGCACAAGTCGGGGTGGACAAGGTATTTAACGTGGGGGTGTTGGGACCGGCTGCACACAAAAATAAGGGCCTTTTGAGAGATTTGGCAGTGCTATACCCTAATTTACTTTTCACCCTAGGATCTCGGTAACGCGACTGAGCCAAAGGAGAGGGGCGCGGTGGACGACGCGATCCGGGAACACAGGCAGGCCTGCATTTCACTGCTTCTGTTGGGCCGCCGGGCTAGAGTGCGCTCGCCCAACACCCAGGTTAGCTGGTGTGTCGCGGTCACAGTTGCGTGGTGCTTACGGCCAGTCTGTGTACCTCCAACTCGGAGCAGGTAAACACCAGGCAGGCGCTAGTGGGCGCTGAGACACAGCAGGGCTTTCAGAGTCGGGGGTAAGTGCAGGTGGTGTACCTGTTGCAGGGATGACTCAGTGGTCGTGGGGCTAGGGCGCTCCCGCATGGAGCATATGCTGGAGGGCATGATGCGCAAGATGACAGCTATGGACAGGAGATGGGGGAAGGTTGACCAGATAGGCAAGAGCATGGCAGAGCTCAGGCAAAGGTTCGACGAACAGGTTGGGCCATCGGGGAGACCCAAGCGAATAATTGTGCCCCCGCAGCCCAGGGGGATTTGGATGCGCTTGCCCAAGCGGGTCAGGGCCAAGAAGGGTAGCGGTCGGGTCCCCAAGCCACACCGAAGAGGGGGACCTTCTGGGGTGGTCCCTGAGGGAGGGCTTGGACCGCCGGTAGCTCCTATGCCCGCTTCCATAATCCCGACAAATCTACCGGTGACACCGGCCCGGCCTCACCGGCGCCAGTACCAAGCATAGTGCCTCAGGTGGTCCCAGCGGTAGTCCCGGTGGTACCCGCGCCGATTCCGGCACTCCGGCCCGGGATCCCCCATGCCAGTTACAGCACCCCCAGTGGTTGGTCGGGTACCTCCAGAGCTGGCAGCGCAGATAGCGGCTGTACTGCCTTGGCTAGGATAGGTGGGATGTTACCTTCTTCAGTGGGTGCCAGGGAGGTGGGAGAGGACCCTCAGCGGAGGCCCAGAAAATGGTAGCAAAGATCATGATTGCGCAGGGTGGCGGGGGGCCAAGCGCGCCTTTACTCCACAAGCAACAGGTTCGGGCAGCGACTCTGGAAGGGACAAGATTGTTGAACCAACGCGACCCGCAGAAAGTGGTAAGGAGGTGGCATTACCAGCGCTGGGGGAAGGGACAACACCCTCCAGGAGGGAAAATCTGGCTCAACATGTGACACAAGAAGTGAAGGATTTGATCTGGGCGGGAAAATATGTCAATATGTTTTCCTTGCTAGTTGATAACAGAGAAATGGAGTATGCTAGGAAACAGAAAGACTGGATGTTGCCTAGCGAATGGCGGGGTGAAATGGCGAGATTCAGGGTGGGAGGAGACATTGATCAACTGGATTAGAGCCTTTTCTGTGTTTATGGCACTACAGCCGAGCGCTTCCGAATTTGCAGGCCGAAATGGCTTGTTACCAGAGTAGGATCACAACTTTCAGCGAGAAATATGGAGGGGATGGGTGGAAGGAGTACGACACTACTTTCAGGAAGGCTAAGGAGTTTGACCACGCATTATTATGGGATAGAGTGGATTCAATCTCATAGGCGTGGCCAGTTTACGGCAGGGGAGTGCGGAGCTAAGCTGGAGCAAAAGCTACCACTCCAATCATCAGCAGCCCTTTCGGTCACCTCAGGGGGTGGCACAGCCACTAAGACGGGGAGCAGTGGTGGGCGAAAAGGGGTGTGCTGGGATTTTAACAAGCGTACATGCACCAGGACACAGGGCACTTGCAAGTTCAGGCACGCATGTTCCATTTGTAACCATCCTTCCCACCCAGAAACAGTCTGCCGCAATAAAGGTAACGCCTCGGGAAACAGGGGAAGAAAGAAGCAGGATTAGGGGAGGAGGCCGTCTGGTAGCTCATTCACCCATTGACATTCTGGCTATGACTCCTTGGCTGAATAGGTACCCTGACCATGCCCTCGGCGGCGATGTTACAGGAAGGATTTTGGCAGGGCTTTAGGATCCCAGCGGTGGGATATACCGGAACACCAGAATGTAGGAATCAACTTTCAGTTAAGCACAACCCAGATGTGGTGGCGGCAAAAATAGCTAAAGAGCTGTGCCTGGGTAGGATAGCGGGGCCGTTTAATGACATCCCTGTACCGAATTTTGTTTGCTCGCCTCTCGGCGTGGTCCCCAAAAAGGAGGAGGGCGAGTACAGGCTCATTCATAACCTATCAGCACCCAGGGGCGCATCATTAAACGACGCCATAAATGAAGACATTTGTAGTGTTAAGTATGGCGTCTTTGACCAAGCAGTGGATATGTTGAGGGCTCTCGGACCGGGAGCCTTGATGGCCAAGTCGGACATAGAATCGGCTTTTTCGGCTACTGCCAGTGCATCCCCTAGATCAGCATCTGCTAGGTTTCTCTTTTCAGAACAAATTCTATATGGATATGTGTATGCCCATGGGTTGTTCGGTTTCATGCGCCTACTTTGAGAAATTTAGTTCCTTTCAGGAATGGGCTTTAGGCAAACGTCAGGGCACCTCCATGTCATGCATTACCTGGATGATTTTCTCTTTCTGGGGTCGGCGGGCTCACAGGAGTGTGGGTGGGCATTGCAGGAATTTTGCGTGCTCATGCGGGCTTTTGGGGTCCCGCTGGCACCCGGAAAGACGGTGGGCCCTGCAACCACATTGGAATTCTTAGGCATAGAATTGGACTCAGTGGAGGGCTGTTTCAGGTTACCAAAAGACAAAATCACGAAATTTAGAGCAGCTCTCCAGCAAGGTTTGGTCAAAGATAGAGTGACGCTCCAGCAGCTACAACAGATTGTGGGCCAGCTGAATTTCGCATTAAGAGTCATACCCATGGCACGCCCTTCTCCCGCTCAATCTCGCAGGCCATGACGGGCCTGCAGAGAGAAACACCATCACACTAGATTGCTGGCTGAGGTCCGCCAGGACATGCGTATTTGGATCGCATTTCTGGAGGGCTTCAACGGCAGAGTGGTGTGGTGCGGTCTCCCTACTACGTCTGCAGAGTTAGGTCTATGGACGGATGCTGCAGGCAGTGTGGGGTTTGGTGCCATACTGGGAAACAAGTGGGTGGCCCAACGGTGGCCGGTTTGGTGGGATGCAAGCGGCCTGACAGCTAATATCGGTTTCTTGGAGCTATTTCCAATATGGGTTGCATTAACAGTTTGGCCTGATCAGTTGTGTAATCGATCTGTAATCTTCTGGTCAGATAACATGACGGTAGTCAAATGTATCAACCAGCAGGCGGCACGATGTAAGTTTATACTCCGCCTACTTAAGGAGATTGTGTTGGTTTGCATGAAACTCAATGTACAGTTTAGGGCCAAACATGTCCCAGGGGTGTTGAATAACGCAGCTGATGCACTCTCTCGCTTTAAGATGCAGGTATTCAGGGAACACCTACCATCCGCAGAGGTGACGCCTGCACACTTCCCAGCAACACTCTGGCAAATTGGTGCCCCCAGCTACAGAACCTCGTGGCAGCTAGCTCTAGCGCCCCAGGACCAGGACAGCTTACGAAGGGCGTTTTTGTCTTAGTGCTCCTTTTTGGGGCCACGGGACTGGGCAGAGAAATGGGAGCATGAGGAGAATTTCGCTAAGTACCTAGATGCATTACATAAGGAGGGGCGCTCAGCAGCGACAGCTAGCAGACACAGGGCGGCCATGTCTTTCATGGCACAACTCAGGGGGGCCAGAGATCCCACGAATAGTTTCGTCGTGCGGAAGGCACTAAAGGGGTGGCGGCGCCTGCAAGCAACCGCCGCAGATTCCAGGCAACCGATATGTTTAGACCGGCTGGCATCATTATTGAATGCCTTGTCTGACACCTGCAGTTCGTATGGGGAAGTACTCTTGTTCAGAGCCGCCTTTACTTTGGCCTTTTATGGGGCATTCCGGGTAGGGGAACTGGTGGCTAGCAGCAAGCAGGACATGCTGGGGGGTCTTCGACTGGAACACACAAAAATATTGGGCGAGGTGCTGTTGATTACCATACGTAAATCAAAAACTGACCAGGAGGCCCGGGGGGACGGGCTGGTACTCCATCGGGCACGGGCTAATCCTTGCTGCCCAGTGTTCCACGTAGAAGCCTTTATCAAACAGCGAGCGGGGCGCGAAGGAGGAGCATTGTTAATGCATGCAGACGGTACCCCACTGACCAGGTTCCAATTCCAACGAGTACTGTCGATGACAATGGACAGGGCTGGTTTCAATCCAAAGGATTTTGGGACGCATTCCTTCAGGATAGGTGCGGACACCGGGCGACTGCTAGAGGGTTGCATGCGAGCAGCGTAAAAGGATTGGGAGATGGTCTTCCATCTGTTACAAAACGTTATGTGCGGATGCACATGCTGTGAGGTGACAAGTAAGTTACGCTGACGCCTGTCTTGTTGTTTGCTTCTATTTCAGTTTCTCGAGCCTGTCACGCAGGGCGGAAACTGTTGCCGGGTCACCAACAGCAAGTACCTTCAGCACGGCGGACACAGGAACGGAGGAAGGAGACACAAGTGGTATGGGTGGTTGGTCACTCATTTGTGAAGCGCGTTAAATCTGTTTTCTTTTCAGGTAGCTATAGACAGAGGGCGGAACAAGGAGGTTTCGAAGTTTCCTTTCATGGTAGGGGGGGCCTATGCCTCAGTCAGTTTAGGGGGTTCTTTACAGAGTTGCTCAATAGACACACCCCGCCGCCCGCAGTAGTTATCCTACACCTGGGGGGCAACGATCTGGTGAAATTGGGCAGGAGGGTCCTGATGGAGGAGATAATTTTGGAAGTAAACTGGCTAGCTAAAACATGCCAAGGCTGCACCATAGTGTGGTCTCAGATGATTCCCAGGCTCAAATGGAGGGGGGGGGACTCGGTCAGGGCGTTGAATCACTCGGTAAAGAGGATCAACAACAAGATAGAGAAATTATTTTGGTCACCTCAACTACAGAATATACCACATGGGTGTATCTGGGGGAACAGTTCTTCTTGCAAGACGGGGTCCATCTGACTGGGGCAGGTAACCAACTTTTTCTGGAGAACATTTTGGCATGGCTGGGAGGTTCTAAGTAGGCATGACCTTTCGGAAGAGGAGGATAGGGGGGGCCAGATAGTCGGTCAACTATGCTGGCCTGTGGCGGTAAGGTCATGATCGGTGAGCAGTCAATTTAAGGTCCTTAGGGGGCGTCACCATTCTTGAATGGGGTCGCCCAGGGGGAGGGGCAAGTGGTCTCTCCCAGAACTCCAGGGGCGGTACATCCGCTTGGTTGGATGGGTGCGGGGGAGGGGGGAGTCACGCTTTCTTTGGGCTGGTTTGGTTAGCCACCCCGCACGTGCACGATGACGTCATTAAACGGCGCAGAGTGCAAGTGCCCCCCCTTTTGGGTAATGGAGTTCATGGAGCGTACGGGGGTAACCGGGAGGGGGGGAAGTACCCTCTCGGTAAACGGGCCCTCTGCGCATGCGCACTCATACGTGAGGGCGTAGCTGGTTAATAAGGATTTGACACCGGTTAGCGACCTTGCCGTAGGCCCAAAACTAGGATATGCAGAAAAGTAATAAGTATGATGTTAGATTCGGTTAGGAACCACGCTGTATTAGACATTTTTAAGGTTAGCAATTGATACCTGTCTACATTGATTGTAACCTAATGTCTAATTTTTCTGCATAAAAATGCTTGTGTAAATATTGTTTATTTCAAATTTTAATTTGTTTTTATGTTTTAATAAATACGGCCGGGGGGTCGCGAGACCCCCCGCCTTCCAAAGAAAACTCCTCTCATGTCCAATTGCTTTAATTGTTTAACTGTGGTAATGCGCAGGACAGGGAGGGGGATTGTCGGTAGTCCCTGACCATAGGAAACTTCAACACTGACTCTGCCCCCGGTGTGCAGGCAATAAGCTTCTGTTCTGTTTACATTGTGGGGGAGAGATGTTAAAGAGCAGTCTGTTGTAATAAAGAAGCCCGGAATCATGAGGTAAACTTTCTTTCAAGTTTATTCGTGACACAAGGTACAGACACATGAGCCACCGCCGTACACTTGTCGGAAAGTGCCGCCAACTGACACCAGTAGAACGCACTCCCGAGAGCGTCGCTATGACCTCACAAAGCACGAGAGATAACATATTATCTCTCTTTTTAATAAAAGAACCAAATGAGACTATAATCCAACCCAACTAAAAATCACCAAATAAAAGAAAACCCCAAAAGACAAACATAATGATACTGACAGGCCACAAAACTATAGAACCTATATATTAAAACAAAGCAAAAGAGGATAACGCCTCATAAGAGGAGGGGGCACATAAGTCAGCCCCTTATCTCAATTTCCAAAGGCATAACGTAATGATAGGGAAGAAAATTGAACGGACCAACCATGTCAATGCCTGTCTGCATCCATGGCCTCTCAGGTAAGGGTATGAGTTGCAAAGATGGAGTTACAAGTTTGTAGCCCTTCTCAGCGCTACCACATACCACACATTCTTTCACCGCCAACTCAATTTTCTTATCCATAGACGGCCACCAATATTGAGCCCTAATCCTCCTTTTGGTCATGGTAGCACCCAAATGCCCTTCATGTGCAATATTTACCAAAAGTTCTCGAATAGCGTAGGGTGGCACACACTTGTCACACCTCATCACCACATCCTCTTCAATGGAGAGATCCTCTGCAATTTTGGCAAACGGTTGGATCTCAGGACACAAGTTTCTTTCCTTAGGCCATCAATTCACAATATATTCTTTGACTTTTTTCAACACCACATCATCATCCTCAGCCTCCTTCCATTTGCTCTGACTACATGCTATAACCTCAACAGCATCACAAAAAACAATCTTCCTTGTCATCTTCAGGCTCTTCCGCATCCAAATCATTGACCGGCAATCTCGAAAGAAGATCTGCTGTGACATTCTCTTTACCCGGAATATATTTGACATCAAAATCGTACTGGAGTAGTTTAGTGGTAAGCCGGGCTATACGCGGAGCAGTGTAATTGACTTTATCACCACTTAGCATGTTCATAAGAGGCTGGTCGTCAGTTCGTATTACAAACATTCTACGCCAGACATAGCTTCTAAACTTTTGCTCAACCAATAACATACTAGTAATTCCTTCTCAATTACAGAATAATTTAACTCCGGCTCACGTAACACTCTCGAAGCATAACTGATGGTCACTTCACTCTTACTGCATTTGTCACCCCGAGTGGGACGGGTATGCCCAGACGTGGGTCCCGTGCTCTCCATGCCACTGGAGTCAAGCTATCCTGGCTGATGAGGGGTGAAACCCGAAACCGGTCCTAGGATGCTTGTTTCCAATCCAGGGAGGACCTGGTCTGGCAGTTCAGGCTGGACTGTTCCCATTGGGCGCAGGGTCAAGGCTGATTTTCATATGGCTGGGCCCAAACTGGAATGGGATGTTGAGCAAAAAAATGATGGATTTAGGCCCAGATCTCTGTACTGGGGTGAATGTATGACATTGTTCTGCATTCTGTCCATCAAGTGTTCTTTTTGCATTTTGTTCTTTTTGCACTTCACTCTTACCTACACACTGGGTCAACGCCGCACCCAAACCATACTTCCTGGCATCTACAGTAATGATGCAAGGTACACCCGGATCATATGAGCATAATGTCTTTGCATTTATCATGTCAAATGCGTCTTGACAGCTACTGTCCCAAAAACGGTACTTTGCACTTCAACGTGCTGGTTTGCACTTTCATCTTGGTGGCATAATCTGGTATAAATCTAGAATAAAACTCGCACAACCCTATGAATGAGCGTAATTCTTCCTTGTTCTTGGGACTGGGGCACTCCATCACAGACATGACCAACCCTGGTCTCAGGCTAGCACCTTCACTAGACACAAGATATCCCAGGCATTAAATCTCCTTCTTCCAAAACTCACATTTTTCTTTCTTTACTACGACAAAATGTTTATAAAAAATGTGGAGTACTGATCTAAGGCTTTTGTCATGATCCTCCAGATATTGGGCAAAAATCAACACATGGTCCTGAAAAATTAGAACGCCCTTAACCCCCTCCAAAAGATGTTGCATGATTTGCTGAAAAACCGAAGCAGCCTAGCTTAATGGCATTCCACAGAATTGGAATGTACCAAAAGGTGAGTTAAAAGCTGTAAAGTGTTGAGATGCTTCTTTCCAACACCACCTGATGGTACGCAGACGCCAAATCAATCTTAGAGAACCACTCAGCACCTCTAAGTTGTTCTAAGAGATCCCCAATCCTGGGTAGAGGATGAGAGTCCACCCAAATCTCCTTGTTGAGACTTCTGAGTAAATGCACAGATGCATATCCCCATTGCGTTTATGCGCTATGACCAATCGGGATAACCAAAGGCTGGATTCAATTGATTCAATCACACCCATCTCCTGCAAGCTATTCAATTCCCTCTTAAGATCATCTCTAAGCCTAAAAGGCACAGACCTAACCTTGTGCTTAACTGGAATGGCATTGTGTTTAACTCTAATTCTGTGTTTGAAACCAACAATCTTTCATAGATCACTTGAAGAAAAATTACTGAACTCATCAACAAAAGGTAAAGAAGACAAAGCCTTAATGGCTTAATGGCCAGGACCTTTTCACTAGTACCAGGTTTAAGTACCATTCCAAATAGTCCCTGGTAGAACCACCCTAAAATATTCAGGCACCGTACCGCCACATAAATCTTGTCTTGAATCTTGCATCCCTTAAAGACTAGGACATCTTCGATAAATTCCTCAAACCCAATTTGCCTCCCCTCATAAGATACTGGAGCTCTGTCCGGAGGAAATAGCACTCTGTCACCCCAAGTTTTCCAAAACAAGTCCGATGTGACCAATGTGATGCGTGCTCCAGAGTCCACTAAAAGATGAGGAACTTTACCACTAACCACTACATCAACATATGGATCCACACAACAACTTGGATCTCCTGTTACAACTTCGTCTTCCGTCAGCACAACAATCATATCTTGAAACTCTTTGGTAAGGGGCTGATCACACACTTCCTCATCACCCACCACACAGCTAATTTTGGACAGTCTAGCTTTGCCTCCCCGACAAACTTTAGCAAAATTCCCAATTTTGCCACACTGCTGAAATGTCACACTCTTAGAAGGACACCCTTTACTGAAACATATAGAGAACATAGCGTCAACAAGTAGAAGATCCCAGAGTTAGTGTTTTCATTTTGAAAAGTAACAATTTCAGGCAGCTGAATAGATAAACAAAATTATCATAGCTACATGAAGGGCATGGATTTCTTTTGGTGGAAGCACACAAAATCATGTACTCCTAGGCAAAGCGCTTTTCTTGGTCATTCTATGGCAGGACCGAGGATTCAGATTATACATTTTCTTCTTTGCTTTATTTATAGTAGCAGCCATGTACCACAACCATAGAGAAATAAAGGTACAAACAGTCATTGACTACAGCACTAGGTATGCACAGAGAAAAACAAATGTTTCAAGATCAGTATAAACATCAGTGGCACCTGCTCCCGGGAAGCAGCAGTAGGGCGGGGGGAGGAGGGAGAGGGGGTTGAAAAAAATAATTCATTTACTTGAAGGCCGGCCGGCTGGCTGGCCGCTGCCTCTCCTCTGTCCTCTTCCTGGCTTCTTCTGTGCAAACAGGAAGCAAGAAGCACCCGGGCTCCCATCGCCAATCACAACCCTGAATGCAGCATTGTGATTGGTCTGAGTGCCGTAGTTTGGTGCTCACCCAGGGAATGGGAGCCTGGGCATGTTCTCCACCCAGGCTGTAATGCAGATTGGGTGGAGAACATGCAAAGTACGCATGACTGTTTGGCCGGCCCGAGACAGCCGGCCAATCAGTTATTGCATACTCAGAGTGCCCACCACTCCTTCCCCCTGCTCTGAGAGCCCCTACAAAATGCTGCAGCAGGAGCAAATAAAATGATAATAACGTCAAGTTATTATCATTTCATTTTTCCTTTTTTTAGACTGCAAAAAGTAGTGGGGCGACACTCCTCCGCCTTAGCGGAGGAGCCGCCACTGATGAACAGTCCAGCAATCGCAACAATCAGAGGCAGCAAAGTGTCTGACAAGAAGTCATGTCTTAGAGCAAAAATATTCTAAGTCCAAATCAAGAGACAGTCTAACATGGGTCTGCTGGTTAAGAAGTGCTTTTTAAGCACTAAGGGCCAGATGTACATAGCATTTTACCGATGGACCGTTTGTGACCAGTAAAATGCATTTTGCCATGTACAAAAAGCAAATTGCGATCCAATAACTTGTTACCAAATCACATTTGCTTTTGCGATTTGGTATTAGGAAGGGGCGTGTTTAGGGTGTCCCTTCCTAATACCGAATAGCACTGATATGTATGAATGTTTTGCAACTGGAATGCGGTTGCAAAACAAGAGACCCCTTCCCCTTTGTGAATGTGGGTGAAAACATTTTTTAAGAGCAGACAGTGGTCCCATGAACGTTTAAAAAATGAAAAGAAAACTTTTCATTTTTATTTTTGCAATGCAGCCTATTTTTCATTAAGGAAAACGGGCTGCATTACAAAAAAAATATTACTTTATTTAACAAGCAATCACAGACATGGTGGTCTGCTGACCCAAGAAGGCCACCATCCCTGTGATTGTAGCCGTTCCCAATGGGTCGCATATTGCGATGTGCCTCATGAATATTGATGAGGCAGGTCCATTTGCGACACTGTTGTACATAGCTGTTTGTGATTTCCTAACTGTGAATTGCAAAAATTCAGAATTAGGAAATCGCAAACTGACTTTTTGTACATCTGGCCCTAAGCATAAGGGCAATGCAAGAAATAATAATGCATGTCCCTAACTTTGTGCATGACCTACGTACCGACTTACCTTTCAGAGACTGCTATACGCTGCCTTGCGTTACTTTATTGTCACCACGCCACGCAAGGTGCTGCAAATCAGCCTTTGTGTGGCTTTGTAAATCTCTACTAACATTTTGAGTTGTAGCGGCACCAAAAAAGTGGTGCAGGCATGACGCAAAATGCTAGTAAAACTGACCCTTGTTGTGGAACCTGACCACATAGTTGACCATTAGTTGCTCTAAGAGAAGGCCCACATCTCTGTTGGTCTAATGGACGGTGATTATGCCCTGATAATGCCCTCTCACATTTTCCCCTGGTTTAAACTATGCCATCAAAATACTAGGACCAGGCACGCACACCAACTCATAAACCCATACAGACACTTCCACACCCACTCTGACACCCAGACAGGCATTCTCACGCACATACAGACACTCCCACACCTACTCTGACACCCATACAGACACTCTCATACCCTATCACACACCCAGACAGTCTAAAGTTTTAAAGTATAAAGTTTTAAGGTTGGGCCGATTAAGGAAAGATTGGTATAATATTGGGCAAAGCATGCCTGCAGATAGATAGTGTGTTACACGGATTCTCACAAATTACTGAAGTAGGCAATGGTTTTAGTATTGGTTTCCCCAGTGAATAAACCCCAGTGGGGTGCACTTCACTACAAATGCATCCCACAGAATCCCAGTGGAAGAAGCAGGACATGCACACTCAGTGCTAACTGGGAAATCAATAAATAAGAAGATTTGCTCCAATGCGGAAAAAATTCAGCAAAATGGAGGAAATCCATGCAATACATAGCAGGGAATTGATATAGACAAGAAAGCCACCGAGTCATAAGCAAAGCCCAGAGTAGTTTATCTCTGTGTGTTTATGCAGCAACCACACAATGCAGCACAAAAGACGTGAGCACAAAACAATCCCCTCTTCCAAGAAAACTTTTGTGGTAGCTGTGCATTTGGTGGAAGGCTGTGCACAAAGCACATCAAGGCAGGACTGCCAATAGATGACGAGCTCAAGGTAGCTCCACACGCTGTAGTCTGAGTGCAAGTGTGGAGGTAAGAAAGTAGGTAAATAAGTGAGTTTGCACACTTAAAGGGGCTTGATTATGAGGGCCCCTCAGTCGGATGAGGTAAGTATCACATCCGATAAAATCCGACACTGAGGTGTTCATAATTTAACAGGTTTGATCCTTATCGCCTACCAATTTGTTTGTCCTGAAAATGGGGCATAGCACCAAAATCTACTTATTCTGGTACTTTCTGGGTCTTTTTCACGATTGCGGCAGGGTTGACCTGTTGAAACTTAAAGAGGGCTGTAGACTTATCACACCAAGTTATAACCTTAAACATCTCACCACTTGTAATTGCGATCTTTACTGGGCTACACGTAATCAGGCCTCTAGGACAAGGGTGGTCAAAGTAAAGGGGTCAATGTGACAATTACCTTCCTCCCACTCTGGATATAAATAAACATTGATTTTAAATGTGGCGGTGCTCTTTTAAAATCCACAAGTAGAGCTTTTAGGGTTTCTTCCCTCCCTTTGCAAATTTTCGAATAAAAGTGCAATTTCTTTTTAAGTTATATATCTTTAGCAAAAATGCCAGTCTGCTTATTTAATGACCTGTTGCGTAATTTATGATGACGAAATAAAAAATTACAGCTTTTATTTCTTTGACAATCACAGGAAAAACTAAAGTCACAGCAAGGTCAATAAAAGTTTTTCTTCAAGGACTATTGTCCTATACTGATGAAGTTAATAAAATTTCCTTAAGAAGATAATGTTTAACTATCTCAAATTTGTGGCTAATTTGCGTACATAAAATTGACCTCCTCCACTTTTTTTAATCCCTGAAATCTGAGCTTGTTAAATTCTAAGTCAGAAAGTGTTCTCATGAGATATGACTGGTGGATGTGTCACCATCGCAAATTTATGGTTAGGGGTATGACTATATAGGCCATGCTGCATAAATAGGTGTACACCTACAAACTGGTACATTTGTTGATATTCACATATCTCTTGCAGCTGCTTGCCAGCCTGGAAATGCACACAAACTTACTTCTGTGATATCAGGAGTAGGTGCATTTACAGGATGGGTCAGGAAAGGGGCCCTTTCTCTCAGTCATATTTTTAGGTTTGTACCGAAAGAGGGGTTGCATTTTTTAAAAAAGTTAATTGGTACAAGGCAAAATTTTGGCATGTTACACATTCAGATTTGGTGAATTAAGCAACTCCTATACATCTATTACCGTCATTAATTGCCAAAGGTACCCTTGAAATCTTTGTGAATGTCTAAAAAATTGGAAAACAACTCCACATTTAAGGCCATATTCCGATGTTGGTGGGCCCGCTACAGACAGGCCTTCGGTGACAGGCCCACCAACATCTACAAGAGCGGTCGGACCGCCGGATTCTGATCCGGCGGTCGGAGGCATTGGACCAACCGCTGCTCTTCCGACAGTTTCAAGGAGCCCGTTGGTGCAGCAGTCGGACCGTAATCTCTACAATAGGGGCGGTGCCTGCTCAGTCTCCACCATTGGGATTACAATGCCTGTTTCTCTCTGCCAGGACAGATGAAAAGGGGCTTTGGGGGCCCCTAGCAGGGCCCTCGTCCACCCTAGTCCTCTGCTATGGGGCCTGTTGGGCACATGTTGTGCCCCCCCAAACATCCATGCACATCCCGGCACACATTGCATGGATGTTTAAAAATATGCCTTTTTTTAATAGCAGTTTGTGCTGCGGCCCTTTTTCAGGCCGTAGCACAAGCTACAATTGAAAAAGGCATCTTTCCGACCACCGTGCTGGCGGTCGCATTAGAATACGGGGTTTGAACCGCCGACTACTAGTAGGGCGGTTCCACTTCCACTGCGATGTCAGTCAGACGCTTGTCCGACAGACATCGTAATGAGCCCCTAAGTATTAATCCTATACTGTAGAAGATTTCTGAAATTTTGAAGCATGCCTGCAGTACCAACAATTCGAGGGAAAATTCAACAGTGGATAGCAGTAGGTTTCATGCCTTAGTGCTGGAAAAATTGTACTTTTACAGTGACTTCCCCTAAGTCTACACACCATTCACAGGCATTTGCCTGTAAAAACTCTCCAGTTTAAGAGTAGCCTTTATAATTCCTATATATGTAATAGCTCATTTAAGGCATATATCGAATTTATGAGTTGATTACATTTTATCACACCCCGTAAATACGAGGAGTGATAAAATCTGCAAAAAAAATCTGCAATGTATTTTAGCAGGTCAAGCATGCTGATATTTCCCTGGGGAAAATGATTGAAAAATTCTGTGGAAAGCACCAAAATCTGTAGCTATGCCCCATTTTGTAGGCAAAACTTGCAAGAAGTTTAATTATCGCACCTGATAAATTCCTAACGTCGTAGTGACTGATTTTATTGCCGGATTTATTGTACAAGAAAACGCCCACTTGTAATGAAGACCCTAGAGTTATTTCAAAGTGTGTCTGCCTTGACGAGCCTCATTTTATGGAGTCCAGAAGTGAAAAATTCTGATTCAGCCAAGCCTCACATGTGACTGCCTCGACCCCAGGTCTACTTGCCATTTGTTTGCACTGTCATGTGATGAAATAACTTAAAATCTAATTAACCACCGCATTATTACTTGTTTTATCAACCTCATAAGAATCAATGGGCTCATTTACAAGCCCATTGTGCCAATGGTGCATCACTTTTTTTGACGCACCGACAGCGCAATGCGCTCCCTCATATTTACAAGACCACGTAAAGTGTGACTTTTCATGGCCTTGTAAATATATTTCACTTCCACGCATTACACTGTGGGAAAGGGACGTTCCATGGGTGTTGCTGTGGGTGTTCCCTCGCAACATCCATGGTACTTGACGCATTCCCAGATTTACAACATGTTGTAAACCTGGGAATGCGTCAGAAGCCTATGCCTCCCCAGGGGAGGTGTAAGGAGGCGCAACGAGGAGAAATACTTTGATTTCTCCTGGTTTTTTCCTCTTTCTATACGTGCTGAATTCTGCAGCATGCATAGAAAGTGGAAAATGCCTTTAATGATTGTTTTTGTGCAGGAAGGTGTCCTTTCCTGCAGAAAAACAATCATCCCCTCAGTGCAGGCAACCTTTCAAACTGACTCAAGGGTGCCTGTGCTGGCGCGCGGCTGCTGTTTGTGTGCTCGCGCAGGGGAAAAGGACAGGAATGCACCGCATCTTGTAGATACGGCGCATTCCTGTTCTTTTATTTTGACGCACGGCAGCACAGCAGGAAGGCTTGCTGCACTGCCATGCGTCAAAATATTGTAAATGAGGACCCAAATGTTTACTCAGCCACATGAAATTTATGTAACTTTGCTCCAGCATCTTCTACCTTTTAGAGGCCTGTTGTTAAAACCGTTCCTTTTGAATATTAAGCATTTGAATTGTGCTCAGCCATGTCTTTCATATAACTGTGCCAAGGTCCCATTCGCCTTTCTGATCAACAGTAAGTGAGGAGGAATAGTCATTTTTTGTTCATATTTCCAGAGTCCCTCCTGGAGTCACCTTCATCTTCCTCTGTTTGAAATGTCCTAAATATGCATATCTAAAGGAATACATTTAAACAAACTTATGAAAAAGGAACCAATCCTTGCTTCATTTCACAAAAAAACTAAATTCACTCTCATGTCTCATTCATATTATTCATGGGAAAACATATCCATCTAATATCAAGTAAGTGACTGATGCACCTTCCAATTAGCAATAAGGATTTTACAAAATTGTTTGTTATGGTTCTTCATCGTTAAGATAGATGCACATTAGGGAGTCAGTGTCACTCCTTCGTAGTCTGCGCTGTCTTGTAGGATTTTTTATTAATTTACAAGTTTTGTGTTGGGAAGTTCCCTCAGAGTGATGCAAAGCAGCACTAAGCTCTGCGTTGCGTTACTCTGTGTCAAAGGGACATCCATGGGGGGTAGATGGGCGTTCCCTTGCTGACACCCATTGTTTTGGACACAAAACCATTTCTACTAACAATAGTAGACATGGTTTAGTGCCAAAAAATAATGCCACTTTGGAGCAGGCATTAAAAGGAGAAGGCATTAAAATTAGTCCAAGTGTAGTAATTTTACTGGTAGGGTACTCTTCCAGTACAAAACTTCTGCTAGACTCACACAGACACTGTTGCACTGTGGTGCGAAGGTGTGTGCGTGGGGCTTGGCAGCCTGATTGTGCATGGGTGTTCGGGAGAGAGGAGGAAAGTGCCATATCTCTGTAGATATGGCGCTTTCCTGCTCTCTCCTTGTCACACAGTGCAGCACAACTGGTGGTGGTGGCCCATCCAGCACTAAGAGTGTGGGGCTAGATTGGCTCTCTAGAGTCTCAGTGGGGACCAATGCCAATCATGCAAGTTCTTGAAAAAGTAGAATTTCAGGTGGACCTTTCACATCCTTTTGTCATGAGTTCCCAGTATTTTTGCTCATTCTTCTTCAGTCTATTTTTTGGTAGATATTTCTGTCATTAGTCTTTAAGTAAATGGTCTGTGGATTCAGAGTATAGGTTTCCAATTAAGTTTTGCCCAGAGCAGAGATCAATCTATTTTATGAGCCTCTACATTATAAACATTTAGGCCGGGAAGAATTAGATAAGGTAAATGGTGGTTGCCTTTGTTTGTTTAGCAGGCTGAGTTGTAATTGTAGATATCTCTAATATTAATAACGATTCAGCTGGAATTACGTTTGTAGTTCTGCAGAGTTTCATTGAGTCATCTGATATGAGGGGATTGATAGTAAGTATACCCACTGAGGACCAGGCAGGCCATTTTAATGGTCATCCCGCTATTACCAATTCTGCACTGTTCCATATTGCTGCATTTAGGTTCATGCGTCCATTTTGACCCATCCTGTTGTGGGATTTTACCCAAATCTGCATTGATCCTTGCAGAATTAAATTATTGGGTTTCTTAAATGGTTTTTGGCCACTGTACAGCATTTATTTGTCATCCTCTTCCTAATTGATGCCTTGTGTGCAGTTGTAGAGTCATCACTAAGCCTTTGTAAGAAACTGGCTCTTTTTGGCATGATCACACCCATTTTATTGGACTGATACTGCTGGTTATTTGACTCTACACACTTGGGCACTACTAACCAGACCTAGCGCACGTGCTCTGATCCCTAAAGCATGCCACAATTGGCTACACTCCTGATTAATTGCTTACTTACTTATGCCTCCTACCCCTCCTGGGGTATAAGTCATCAACCAGGACTCTTCAGCCACCTCTGTCCTGGGCTTTTCTTTCAATCTGACTCCAGGTGTGATCTGTCTGCTTGCAATCAGCCTGAGGCCTCGGCGTCAGGTGTTTCTTGGCCTTTCTATTTTCCTTTTCATTTGAGGGTTCCATGTCAGGGCTTGCCAGGTGATGTTTGATGCAGGCATGCGGAAGGTGTGATCTATCCAGCCCCAGCGTCCTTTCATGATTTCTTCATGAGCAGGGAGTTAGAAGGTCTGCTGCCATAGGTCGTTGTTGCTGATGATGATGCTTGATAAGTCCCTAGTGTATGGTACTAAAGTGTGCCCAGTGAGTTAAGTGTCACTAGTGGAATGCAACACATATTGTGCCATCACTATCCTGCCTCCAGTTCTGCCACTGCAGACTGGGTGTGCAGTTTTTAAATTGCCATTCCAACTTGGCAAAATAATCTTTTTTCCAGGCCTAAACCTACCTATTTAATACTTATAAGTCTCACCTAAGGTAAGCGTTAAATGCCCATACAGCAGGGTTCATGATATTTAAAAAGTAGGACATGTATATTTTATTTTTTACATGACCTGGTAGTTAAAACACCTTGTAACATGTAACTTCAGTTGTGGAGTAGCCAGAAAAATGATTCTAATTTTAATATTCATTTAAAATCCAACTTGATGGTCAAGTCGGATTTTATATTACTATTTTGAAAATTACACTTTAGAAAATTGTCATTTTCCTGTCTTATTGAAATGTACCTTTCAGCCAGTGTTCACTATAAACCTCAGAACAGAATGGCTCCTTAATTAGTTTTGAAGTGGCTCCCAGAGCTGAGAAAAAGGGAGAGGAGGTGACCTTCCCTGGACAAGATGGTTATCTGGACTGTACCCAGGAACTTAATTAACTTCAACCAGTCACAGGCAGATGTATCTCATATCTGGGCCCAGTGGCGGCTGACACGATAAAATTCTGGCAAGACGGGTGGAGGGGGCATGGGAGGGGGGAAGAGAGGGCCAGTGGGAAGCAAGGAGGGGGATGGGGCCAGTGAAAAGCACACAGGGGAGTGTGTGGGGGAGATGGGGTTAATGATAAAAATAAACACTTACCTGGTGCTGCACCTGCCTCGCGCTCCTCTGCTGCGGTTCCTGGAGTCCCTGGGAAAGAATCAGACTCCCATCCAATCCCCGTGCTGCTCTCATATGAGAGCAACACGGAGATTGGTCTTAGCGGGCTGAAAAGATGCTCCGCTCAGGACAGGTAGTCAGTGGGGTATTTCCAGCCTGGCTGTTCAATACAGCCGGGCTGGAGAAACCTAAGTGGGCATGTGTGTTTGTCCGGCCTGAGACGGCCAGCCAAACACACATGCGCACTTAAAAGTGTACATAGCACTCCTCCTCCCCCCACCCATGCCCCGGTCGTGCCCCTCCCTGCACAAGCTGGCTCAGAGCCGGCAAATGAAAAAAAAACGCTACTAAGATATCATTTTATTTTTCACTTTCTGGCTCTGAGCCAGTGGGGGAATGCTCCTCCGCCATTGCGGAGGAGCCGCCCCTGTCTGGGCCTCCCTCCCTTTTGTCATGCTACCCAGCCAGGCACTACTTCCAGTGGGAGGAGAGCTGCCCCAGAACTTGTTTTGAGTGAGCACGGGAGAATGTTTTCTCATTTTCCTGGCTACACCTCTAGGGTGGGCTCAGGAGCTCTGCACAGGGGAAGAAAGGTGCCACCATCTTGGTTTTAGAGAGAGAAGAGCACTGTGGGACAGTTTACAGTAAAAAATACAGGGAGTGCTGCAAAGTGGGTATGGTCACCTCAGGGAACTTTTGCCCCATTGGTTAAAGAGTGGCCAGGAGTTTCCCCCACTCACAGGCCGCACTGGGCATAAATGTTGAACCCCCCCAATACCCTCTTCAGAACATTGCTGGACCGAAAGAAGAAGGACTGCTCCTGCTGTTGAGACCTGTGAAGAGAACCCTAAGGGCTGGACCTGCTCCCACTTGTACCCAGGAGTAAGAAGTGGATTCCAAGTTTCAGTTGGCTGACCTCCTGTTAACTTACAGGGGCAAAAAAGGAGCAAGAAGACCACTTTCCTCTTTCCTGAAAGAGCCCAGCTGACCGTTCAGAAGGACATAGTGAAGTCTGGTTGCAGTGAGGTGGGCGCATGAGAGGAATGTGTATTCTCTCTCTGTGAGGCGATATAATTGGCAGGGGTTTAGAAGGCAGTGGTATGACATAAATTCATTAAGCAGACCTCTATCATTTATATGCCTCAAATATGGTGTCCAGATCTGTCCATCACAAAATCTAGCATTATAATCCAATCTCCTTTCCGAGATCCAAATTTAGTACATAATCTTTTCAGTTTGGAGAAGAAAATCTGCTTCTGGTCTTTCGGAGGATGTATATGACCACGTATAAAACTACAGCCTTGAAGTGTAGTTTTGCAAATGTATACCTTCCTTCTGGATCTGACCTTGTCTTTATTATTCTGACCGGTAGACTTTTATTTATAAGAATAGCTAATCCAAATTTCTTATGTATAGTGTTTAGGACACTTGTTCTACATTTTGATTACTTGTTCCTCATGAGGAGATTATGTTGCCCACCCATTCTCTCTTAAGTTAAGTAGATTTATTTTATTAGCGCAATATTCATTTTTTTAGTCAGCTGAAATGTTAACACTTTTTTTTGTTTAACATGAAACCTGAACCTGAAAGGGGTTTTTCATGTAGAGACCATATAAAGAGGTCTCTATTCTGAAGCATGATTAATATGGAATTGTTGTCCTTTCTGATCTACCTATGTGTACTATGTGTATTTCTTCTCTTGGTTTAGTTTGTCGTCATTGTTTCAACTTTGGACTGGTGTGCCTTGCTTCTCACTTTCAACACAACCACTCTACAGTCACAATAGGCCTCATTAGTCATTTGTAAATGTATGTGTCTTTGCGTGTTTCTCTATTTGATATTTTCATCTGTGTTGCTTTTATGGAATCCAACAAAGCAGAAAGGGATTTTACTTTAATCTTTAAGGGGTGCTCTTGAATTGCCTCTATCTTTTTATGAGCTTTCATCAGTTTCACATTCTGTAGTGGATTCTCTCCGATGTGGTAGGACGCTTGGTGATGTATTAGTGTTCCTTTTGGGTTCCAAGATGGGAGCTGCCGTTTGGTGGTGCCCATTAACCAACTAAGTCACTTCCATGTCAATATAATGTGGGTCTAGTTCTTCTATGAACTTTTCTAAATCTTGTGGGTCGAACAATTCTTTGTTTTTGCTGTTTACTATTATTAGCATTGTTGTAGGGTCAAGTTATCCTTATCATATGTCTTTTTTATTGAACGAGGGTCTTAGTGCTAGAAATGTCTTGCAGGTAAGATTTGTTTCACATGTAAAATATGCTGCAAATAATATCTTGTGCCCATTATATAAGTCTGGTGCATGTTTCCTCTATAATTGCAGTATTAAACATGCATACTGGTGGCGCAGATGGCAGGCTATCATAGGTCTGAGAGAGTATCTATTTAGTTTTTGTCTGTGACTAAGGGACTGATTTAGAATCCTTCTGTTGAAATCTAAATCAGGCCCTAGGTCTGTGAGCTTTAGTATGGGTGGAAATCCCAGATCAGGATTTTTGGTGGAAATCTGGTCAAGAATCTCATCAAATCTTCTCCTTCTTTGGATTCTGGGACCCCCAAGATGGTAATCTTGACCCATTTTCTCCTGTCTCCTATGGGGCAGTTTGTGACATCATTGCACACCCATTCCTTACCAAAATGGCTGTCGCCACCAAAGGTCTCACTGCTTTCTTCTGGTAAGAAGTTAAGTTCAGGTGTTTCTTCTTGATCGCTTCACTCGCTTAAAACTGTATTTTCCATGCTTTGCTTCTTTGTCATCTTTCTGATCTACACCTCCGCTCTTACTTTCCTTGAACACTCATCACTAAGACCTCACTGCTCTCCTCTAGTAAGAAGTTAAATTCAGTTGTTTTTGCTCAATCACCTGTTTTGCCATAAGCGTTTTTTCTTCCTTGCTTTGCCATCTTTCTGCGCCCCACCACTGCTCTCGGTGGTTGGCTAACCTGATGGCAGATTTCTGCAGCACCAGCATCTCCCGGTGTTGATTCCACTCTCTGTGGGGCTTGAGGTTGGAGTTCCTGTACCAGACCTCTGGACTGTGCTCTTCCTTCTTACATGTTTAAGTGTGGCACAGGCTGTTGTCTAGAGGATGTTGGAGAGAGTGATCACCAACACCTTCTTCTGTTGAGTTCAAAAGCCTAACAAGTATTGGCGTAGCAAGCTGCCTTTTCTACATGGTCTACCTTTTTCTGGATCCTATTTTTACTGGCTTGAGACTCTGTGCACCATACTACTGCTAAACAGTACTACATTGTCTGTACTTTCCCTCTGAAACATGTGCCGTATAATGGAACTCCCTATTTGACCTATTTAATTTCTTTATATGATGCCTAAAGTGTACCTAAGGCATAGGAAATTAAATGTCAGTTGTGGGCACCAGTGTATTTACACTGCCCACAACTATGACAACACTATATGTCTGTCGAGAGCACATGTGTGCTCTTGCTGGACTACAGCTTAAATGCATTGTAATGACAAGTGGCAGGGAAAAATGCTATTGCTGTGTAAAAGAAAACAAAAATTAAACGTATTTCACTGTGTAGACATTGCTAGACTTTTCCCTGAGTAAGTTTAGGTGGAATTACAATCTTAAAATCTCAATTCTTTATTTCCACCCAAGAAAAGCCTAACAATTGCTTATGTCTTGCTTATTTTTTAAAAACTGATTTCATGATGAAATCAGATTTGCAATACCTGAAGCAGTAAAGTACCGTTATACAAATGCACTTTAGGCTATCTGAGTAAGAACGGTCTGAAAACCAGTTCTGCTACTGATCACACCTCCAGATCTAGAATAAGAATCCTTAGCTGGGAGAGATAACAACAATGGCTCAGAGATAACGACAATGGCCTGCCTCAGAGCCTGGGAAGGGCCAATGCTGACCACTTAGCAGGGATTGGCTATCTGGGAGCGGACAGGAACAGTTGGCAGAAGAAAAGGGCAGCTTTAGCACATCTTATTTTGACTTGGAGATGCCAGGGAGGACTTCTTCTATTCATTCCCAGGACACCTCCCAGACAGCCAGACTCCAGTCTCAGTAGGAGTGAAAAACAGTTTTGAACCTGCCAGGTTGGAGGAACAGAGCACTGGCTTAGGAGCTGAAAACGGTTGTGCCTGGTGGCTGCTGGGTTTTGTTTTCTGGAAACAGGGGCTCCTAGGTAATTTTACAGTAAGGCAAAGAAGACGGGCTGCAAAATTAGGTGGGGGACTGCGGGAGAACAGTTAGGTTTGGGTAGTAGAATTTCTCCAATCAATGCATAGGGACATTATACATCTGGCACCTTGGCCACCACTTCCCCAGAACATTCCTGGACAAAGGAAGACTTCATATGAAAAAGAAGAACCTGGTGGAAGAAGACTTCTGCCTCCTGCTGGAAGAAAAGGACTCCCACAAAGATCTATGACTCCTAACTCCTGCTGGGACCAAGGGACTAGAGTTGCTCTGTAAGGTCAAGTGGTTGGCCTCTTTTTACCTGTGTACAGGACATAAGAAGCAGAATGCCTCCTGACTCCAAGAGGCCTAACTGACCATAGAGAAATGGACACTGTAGGAGACCTTCCTTAAGACGGACCTGGTTCCTGGAAACCTGCTCTCCAGGGCGAGGGGTGAAGGACTGACAAGGAGGCACTTTCCCCGTGCTTGGAAGATCTGGGACTTAGTAATTTATTTCTACCTCCAAAGGAATGGGACAAGGGATAAGGAGCTGAGACTTGCCCAGGAAGCTCACTCCCAAGGCATGAAAGAAACCTGGGCTTTTTGCTGCACTAAAAACTTCTTCATCAGGACCTTGCAGCATATGTATCTGGCCTTGTGCAGCCCTGCCCAGCAATGCCTTCCAACCTTTCCCTGCCGGATGATTGCTATCTGCAAAAAAGTGACCTAGGGCCTAATGTACAAAGTTTTTTTCTAGTCGCAAACAGGCCAATTCACGGAACTGGCCTGTTTGCAACCAGAATTTTTTTTTGGGGTTGTACAAAGCCCAAATTGTGAATCGGTAATTCGTTACTGAATCACAATTTGGGTTTTGCAATTCGGTATTTGGAAGCGGTGTGTTGTGGGCGTCCCTCCCAAATATCAAAAGAAATGGTATGTACAAATGTTTTGCGGCCAAAATGCGTTCGCAAAACATTCGCACTTTACCACCAACTCAAAGTTGGTGGTATTCATTCGCAAATGCGGGACCCTTTCCCCTGTGAGAATGGCTGGTAAAATATTTTTTAAGAGTAGGCAGTGGTCACATGGACCACAGCCTACTCGTAAAAAATGAAACTTCAAAGTTAAATTGTTTTCTTTTTAAACGCAGCCTGTTTTGCTGTGTTTAAAAAAAAAGAAGATTGCTTTATTTAAAAGCAATCACAGACATGGTGGTCTGCTGACCACAGCAGGCCACCATCCTTGTGATGGCTGCGATTGCTAATGGATAGCAAATTGTGACCTACCTCATTAATATTCATGAGGTAGGTCTATTTGCAACCCACTGAAAATTATAAATGAAATTCAAAAGAGTTTCATACATTAGGATTAGCAATTTCCCTATTGCAATTCGCAGGCAATCGCAATTAGGAAGTCGCTATTCCATTCTTCTTTTATGTAGCCCTAAGTCTAAAGCTAAAACATTGGACTCTGGGATTGTCCCACTAAAAGATTTGTGTCCCAAAAACAACAGCGTCAGAGGAAGCTTGATCATGAAATATCCGACTTCGAGGCAGCCTAAACGGCCTTGCCTAGCTGGAGTGATTTGGACATTTAGTTAAGAGACTAAGGGCCGGATTTACTATATTTTGACACAAGCAGCGCAGCAAGCTTTCCTGCTGTGCTGCCGAGCGTCAAAATAAAAGGGCAGGAATGCGCCATATCTACAAGGCGCATTCCTGTCCTTCTCCCCTGCCCTGGTGCTCAAACAGCAGCCATGTGCCAACGCAGACACCCTTGCGCCATGGTGCAAGGGTGCCTGCGTTGCAGGAATGAGTGTTGTTTTGTGGGAAGGGACACCTTTCTGCACAAAAACAATCATTATTGGCGTTTTGCTCCTTCTATGTGTGCTGCAGGATGCAGCACACATAGAAAGAGCAAAAAACGAGGAGAAATATAAGTATTTCTCCTCGTTGTGCCACTCCTACACCTCCCTGGGGAGGCATAGGATTCTGACGCATTCCCAGGTTGACTACACTTTGTAAATCTGAGATTGTGTCAGGTTCCATGGATGTTGCATGGGAACACCCACAGCAACACCCATGGAACGCCCCTTTAACGCAGAGTAATGCGTGAAAGGGGCTCATATTTACAACACCATGAAAAGTCACGCAGGGTGACTTTACGTGGCCTTGTAAATATGGGCAGGCAGACTGCACCGCAGGTACGTTGAAAAAAGTGACCCACTAGTGGCGCAATAGGCTTGTAAATGAGGCCCTATGTCAGCAGGTAAAATGTTTGACAGGGACAACCTGCTTTGGTGTACCCAACCTCTGCTCCATCACAGTTGGCCTGAAATCGCAGCTACATTCCGGTCAAACACAAACAGTGCTTTCTGATTGCCCCTTTACTTCTTCTTGGTGCTTTTTGATCTAAAAACTTTAATGATTCACATTTCTGGTTCTCCTTAACTTATTTTGAAGATCTTGTTGTCTTTTTTAGCTCAATACATTTTTCTCCAGTTTTCTAAATTGAGTTGGACATTTTTTTTTGTAGTATTCTTTGCTTTAAAATTGTTGGTACTGCTTGAACTGATCACATACTTCTCTGGGGATTGTCTACTGCTTGTGCCATAGCTACTGGGGCTGAGCAAATATTCCCCAAGAACTCTTTAGACCTAACCAGAGTGGGTTTGTTGAGTTAGTAGGGGTACCCTCCTCCGAAATTAATAACCACATTTTTGTACTCCTTAAAATAACCAGTATTATAATTAGAAAAATATTTCCCATCTGGCAATACATTGGGAGAAGCAGATACTGGTCCCATGGACCACTGCCTGCTCTGCACGACTCGAAAGGATTAACAAGGGTGAGGTGTCCCAGGGCCACCTCCTTTAATATGTTGGTAACTGATCAATGGTTTACAGCCATGAATGACTTTAAATACCATTGTGACTTGCAATTAGAAGGAAATGCCCCTTTCACTTCCTTTCCTAATTGCACTTCAGAATGTATCGCAAACCCCATTTTACTAATCAAAAAGGCTTTTCCAATTCATTAAATGGGTTTAGTAAATAGAAAAAAAACAAGTTTCAGTCTCATACTCTGGGGCATATTCTCAAGGACTTATCGCCGATTTATCGGCACTTTAGGGCCGCAAAAGTGGCAATAGACTTTTCGCTCTATTCACAAGCTGGTGCAAACTGCCAATATCGCCAGTTTACCAGCGATAGCTGCCGTAAAAAACATCGCCACGGATGAGAGAGACAACTAACGCTAATGATATGCAGAGTAGGCGTTCCCGTGCAAAAACACACGAAAACACCACTTCGCGATATTCTCAACGACCAGCCAGATCTGCGATGCGACCCAAAAACAGGCGATAAGGCGCGTTAGCAGCAGGCAATTAACACCTGCCTTCTGCTGGTGCTAAGCAGGATGACTACCTGCAGTATGAAAGGGAGCCCAGCCCAGAGCCACATCTGAAGACCCACAGATGCCATGGAGACAATGAACATGCAGCCCGGAGACCAAAGAGGGCCACAACACCCACCGCCACCACCCCCAGGACCTCCCCCCTCCGGACCCCACCCCCCCCGGACTACCACCCAGGCAGCGTAGGACAAGACAGCGGACCGTCCGAAAACGGCATGGCCCCTCAGCCACACAATTGCAAAATGTGGGGAGAGGTGGGAACCGAGTATGTGTGAAGGAGGCAACTCACCCATGAATAAGAATGTCCCCAATGCCAAGTGTGGCGGTGATGTGCTGGACAGACCACAGAATGCAGAGCACAGACATGTCCATGTGGACATATACTGCTGGTGTGTGTAGTTTTATGGACAGTGAATGCAACTATGCCACCTCAGGCAGTGGGGAAGACCCTGGGCATGTAGCTGTGCCGTCCCCCCCTGTAAGCGTAAGCGCAGTGGGCTGGGCCGGCGTACGCCACTCCAGCGTAGGAGTGCTGATAAAAAGGCCGGGGCCCTGGGCGTGGTTCTCTTCCGTGATGGGCAACGCGTCTGCCAGGGCGGCGCACCTCACCCTGCCACTAGTCCGCCGCCGTGACCTCCAGACTCCGCGACACAGGCCCCCAGCGCATCCAGCGGCACAGCAACACGGAGTCATGTGTGTGCCGGATACTGCCATAGTCCTACACTGCGGTCAGCAGGTCCCACAATTCAAATCGTGTCACATTTCTGTTAATGGCCAGTCAACAGACATTGCCCCCAGTGCGGCCCGCCCGGATGACGCATCATCGTCGGCTGCACACCCGCTGAGCGCTCCAGGTGCCACTAACTCAGTGCACCACAAGTCATCGCCACATGGATGTGGGCCCTCGCTGACTGCTGCCTCCGGCCTACACTGCGGTCAGCAGGTCCCCCAAGTCAAACAACGCATCATCGTTGGCTGCACACCCGCTGAGCGCTCCAGGTGCCACTAACTCAGTGCACCACAAGTCATCGCCACGTGGATGTGGGCCCTCGCTGACCGCTGCCTCCGGCCTACACTGCGGTCAGCAGGTCCCCCAAGTCAAACGACGCATCATCGTTGGCTGTGCACCTGCTGAGCGCTCCAGGTGCCACTGACCCTGTGCAACACAAGCTGACGACACGTGGCAATATTGAGGCAGAATTCAGTAGGCGAAAAACATTGCACCCAGTGCGGCCCGCACGGATGGCGCATCGTTGTTGGCTGTGCACCTGCTGAGTGCTCCAGGTGCCACTAACTCAGTGCACCACAAGTCATCGTCACGTGGCTGTGTGCCCTTTCTGACCGCTGCCTCCAGCCTACACTGCGGTCAGCGGGGCTCGCAAACCAAATCCAATCCTGACATGCAAGGACACGCCATCATCGCTGGCTGCACACCCGCCACCACCGCCAGGACCACCTCCAACCAACAACTGCCAGAGTCGGAGGAGTCTCACAGCCAGCCTATCTAAGTTGCCCACACCTGTCTTGGATGCCATCATCAGCTTGATACCCTGCTCAGCTCTTCAGGTGCCACTAACTCAGTGCACCACATTACATGGACCCTTCATGATTGAGTTTTGTGCTGTGGACAGCGGACGCAACAATGTCACCTCAGGCAGTGGGGAAGACCTGGGACGATGATGATGAAGATGAGGCAGGTGTACCACACCCCACTGCAGCTGCAGCAGGAATATCCCGAAGGGACCAAATCATTGACAATTCCTTCACATGAGCACGCTGAGCTCTGGTGCCCCTACCTCAGTGCACTGCAGGTCATGGACCCTTTATGATTGAATATGTGTGTGTGATCCGATGATCACTGCTCTAGTTGTTGCCAGCACCAACCACTCCCTGAGGGCTGGCTTACACTCACCCCACACCCATCCAGCACAGGCGTCACTGGACATGTGACCCTGGTAATAAAAGGTGGCCGGGCGCACGTGCCCGTAGCCAGTTCAACTATTTAACTAAGTGTGTCCGTGTGGTCATTATGTATGCATGATGGGCCAGGGCCCTACCACATTACATTGTGCTGTGGACAGCGGACGCAACCATGTCACCTCAGGCAGTGGGTACAACCTTGGACACGTAGCTTTGTCCCCCCCCCTGTAAGCGTAAGCGGAGTGGGCTGGGCCGGCGTACGCCAAGCCAGCGTAGGGGTGTGAAGGATTTGCCCGGGGCTCTAGGCGGGGTTCAGTTCTGGCCTAGACAAGGAAGTAACTAATGCGTGTGTCTCTGTTGTAGTGTCGGCACCACCCAGTCCACAATCGACAATGTTGCAATGTAGCATGCACCCGGAGGGCGGGCTCGCATGAACGGGGAAATGAAGGAGCGCAATACCACTGGGGGTCTTGGCTCATACATGCCAAGTGTTGTGTGTATCTGTATTGCCGCAGCATGAGCCAAATGCCTAGCCTTAATCGCAGTGCGAGTTCAGCCAGGCATGAACTCTACGTCTGTGTCCGCCTTATCCTTCCCACAGGCCTACACTCACGTGGCCGCCCACCTCCAACGGCCAACATCACAGTGTCGTTGTCAGGCTTGTGGACATGCGCAGACAGGCATGACAATGGTGTGCCGTAGGAGTGCCAGTGATGCGACCGCGCAGCGCACACAAGAAATTAGGCTCGGGGGAGGGAGGAGCAGCTGTGAGGCAACGTTACACACAGTGATGCCGCTCATTTGCCACATGCAAGACATGTCGAACATGAATCCCAAAGTCGCACACATCCCACCCCACCCCCAACAAGCCACTTCACAGTACCTGAATGCAAGCAGATGAGAAACTAACATTAGGGATGAATGCTCCTTTGTCTGAGCTATCAGGCGGAAGCACATCTGCACCTCCGACCTCGGAATTACATGTGCCCGGCACCCCATGACAGATACTATAGCAGCTGATGACAACTCACACACTACGCACAGCCCGACGAGAGACCAACGTATACACACCCCACACACAGAAGTCCTTGCTCGAAGTTATCTTGCATGGAATGGCCTTCACACTTACTCCCACATTAACCCAGGTGTACAACCGTTGCACACTAAAACAACTCATTGCTCCGAGCTGTGGCATTTCATCCACAGAACTGGCGCAGGTCAGAACAGTGCCGCTTCAACCAGAGCCACTAACGCAATGGCAGACCATCACGGACACTTGCACAACCCCTGTCAGGTGGAACTGTACAGTGCATGTATGCTGCATTTACTGGGGGCACTGCCATTGTTAGTGCTGCGGATCAGTTACCGGCTGAGCTTCCGCCTTGCCAATGCCACCTGCGTGCAGCCTGTGTTGCATTGTCGCTCATGCATATTCGAGTGGCCCATGGATGTCTGCCTATCCAACAGGACGGTAGCCGAACTGGATTTCGACATGTGTGTGCGCCCCCTGTTGGCCCACGACCATGAGTGTCACCGTGACACCCGTCTATGGGATGCCTGGATTCTTGGCATACATGCTGGCAGCTGGACCTGGGAGATTGCAGAACTCCTCGTGTGCAGTGAGCAAATTGAGCCGCTCCCCTATTGGGCTGGAGTGCTAATTGGTGAAAGGGGGTGGACGCAGCACATCTGTCCGGACCTGCTAATGGTTAGCCTCGCCATCCTGTTCGATGAAGTCGACGATGACCTCATGTTGGAAATGATTGCCTACGAAGCTGCACTAGCTTTCATGGACGTGTAACTACGTACCTGCAGACACAACAGTTTGGAACACATTGCACATGTCCCGACAACTTGTTGGAACTTGGGGTTCTGGTCACATCTCCCACGGCGACAGTGGACATGTCTGCATTCGCCTGGACTCCGAATACATGAGCGGACAACAACGCGGGTTAACACACACTTGTGAAAGGTGAGGCACTCCCCCCGGAGTGGACAGCAGCGCTTGGCAACGTTCCACGTTCTGACATACTGCTGCATTGGTCTGCATGTTGTGGCACTTATCTTGGCCGTACTGACACGCATATGCTAATAAAGTCTACGCACCTTCACTTGTATTCAACTGTGATGAGTGTTGATTTGCATGACAATGTGTGTCTCACTGCCTATCTGGGTCACGGCCATACATGCATTACTGCACCATCAGGGATGTGGGGTTGTACTAGTACATTATCATCTCACAGTATCCTTCTGTGCCACATGCGAATGGCCATTTTCCGCACACAAGCGGCAGCAGTTGTGTCCTCTGTTCTATTGTGCTGGTGTTGCTGTTTGTTCAACATTGTTGTAAAAGTTGAGGTGCTCTGGATCTTATGTGTGTGTGCTGCATTGTAGGTGAGTTGCCCCTTCAGCTCTGATTTGGCTGGCCCTTATCCCTTTCAGGCGGTGTGGCTTTCACTTCTGTGCTTATGCAGTGCTGTGATGTTGCAGACTTGGGTAAATTGGGCTCTTGGTTGGTGTTGTGACTCTTGGGCATGGTTTGTCCGCAGATGTGCTCTACTTAATTGTGCATGTGTGCCATTGTGCCCATCTCCCCCCATCCCCCCAGTCCCTGGTGGTTACTCACCCTGTTGCTGTTGTGTCGGGTCATGTTGAGCAGTTTCCGGTCCCCCAACTCCTGCCATCGTCTCCACACTGATGACTGTGGTCACCATTTCCTCCATCTCATCCAGCTCCTCCTGTGGCGCTGGTCTCCTACCTCCAGTCTGCATTGCTGCCTTCTGGTTGTCTGCGAGTTTCTGCTTGGTCTTGCGCTTCACATCATTCCAGCGCCTCTTGAGCTCGTCCATTGTCCTCCTCAGCACTCCGACTGCATTCGCCTTGTCCAGGATGGACTGCCATATTGTATTTTTGTTGCCAATGACACAGTGGACGTGACGTACAGTTGTTGATGGTGTTCTATCACCTCCGTGATCAGGATCCTGTTTTCCTGCGGACTGAACCGCGTCTTCCTCTTCTTCTTCTCCTTGCCCTTCCCTGACCCCGAGGTCCCAGGCTGGTCCTCCATGGGGCTTGTGGGGTTCTGGTTGTCCTCTGTGCTTGCTCCGGCTACCTCCATGGTGCCTCGCAGTTGTTTGTGTATTGTTTGTGTTTTGTGTTGCCGCTTTTATTGTGCTTTTTGCAGCCTGACTTGTAGGACTTGCAGGCCTCGCGCTGCTTCTCGCTGGATTTTTTTATCGCGGTTGGGCCCATCGCAACTTTTTTTGCGTTCAGGTTTGGATTTTCATCGCCGTCTTGGTAATGTTATTGCGGACATTTGAGGCGTTATCGGGAGACTATCGCATGTTACCGCCGTGTTGAGAATACGACGTTAAACCGGAGTTATTTTCCCGCGATAGATGGCGATATGTAAACTTGCGTTAACCTATTTTGGCGATGTTTATCGCACGTTCTTGAGAATATCCCCCTCTGTGTGCTAATTGCAGGATTAGCGATTGCCAAATAGCTCTGTACATTGAACCCCTAAGTCATGCATACCATACATGTGATGGACGCTGTCATGTCCCGTGAACCTTTGAGAGTTAATCATCTGCAACAAAACACGTCCACTGAACAGATACACTTCTCAGTGGTAGTTGTTTTTATCATCATGTAAATGGTAAAAGGCAGACAAGGTCCAGGATCCCACATTTTTACTTAGGAGCCTGCCATCCACTTCCTCTACTGGTGCTGTCCACTTCCAACACTGGCACCACCCAAGTCAAGTCATGTTGTCTTTATTCGATCTTCCAAGGACAGATCATGAAAGATACACAACAGTAAAAGAAAAAACAAACAAACAAGATTCGTTACAAACACACATATTTAAAAAGTGACAACCACATATTAAAAATAGTACGAATCCTGCAAAAGTCCATACCTTGTATGTTAAGGACTGCCACATTGTTTATATGTATAATCTCCTCATGTTAATATACAATGAGTAAAGTGACAGTGCAAGAAGGTCTAATTTAACATCGAATAAAGTGACTGTGCAATAAATCCAGTTCCAATTCCTGGCGCTACTATAGAGTAGCAATTAATTAAAAATATTTAAAAATTGATATCAGCTTAAAACATTTTGAAAAACATATCAGGAGCAATGATTACTAAAATCACTAAAGTGCTTTTTACATCAAAACAGCAAACTCCTTCACTTAACTAGAGTGCGCTTCAGGTGGTTCCCAACTGCAAGGCAAACGTTACAATTATTAATTTGACTACGAATAAAGTGGCTGTGCAATAAATCCAGTACCGAGTCCAGGGAGCTACTAAAGTGTCAGTTGATTAAGAACTATTCAATGTTGACGCTAGCATCAAACAATTAAGAAGCATTGTCAGGAACAATAATTACTAAACGCACTAGAGTGCTTTTACATCAGAACAGCATGCTCCTTCTTTTTGCTAGAGTACATTTCAAAAAGGTCGCAACTGCAAAGCAAACATTACAATCGCTAGGTTGCTGTAGGTAGAAGAGAGCTGCTTTGCACTTAGAAAATTTATATCTGCGCAGTAACGGTAATAAAAACTTCCTAGTATACGGGAGATAAAATTGACAGAAAAAGACAAAATGTAAAATAGTTTGACTCGATTGCTCATCACATGGGCTAGTGGCAACAGTGTAAGTAGAATATTGTCCTAAGGGAAAACATATCACCCACGGAAAGAGCCCAGCCTAAATTTTGTCAACAAGTTTCTCTCATAAACATTGGTCACATATAAAAGATACGGGGGAATAGATGGAGTTGCTTGTATGAGGCAATAATCTCTAACTGAGATAAAGCTGTCCCGAACCCACTTTCTGTCCTTTTTTGCATTTTCCTCTGGGTGCTCAAACAATGAGGCACAGCCAAGTGCCAAAAAACTAGTTTTAATATATTGGAGCCATGGAGTGGACCGACCACGGGCGCAACTTAAACAATATCTAATGACCGCCCGATTAAAGTCTGCTTCTTGGTTGGACCAGATTGAGCACCAGAGGGCCAAAGGAGCTGCACTTATGGTGTCCTGGACATACTCAAGGCCTAACTCCAGATGTACGGAGTAATGAGGGAATGAGTGAGGGACGCCTAATAACCGGCGGCAGATTCTATTCTCCTCTATCTGCATAGCATGTACATCCCTGCAGCCCCTGATACCCATTCCATATGGCACCACCCATTGCCCGCATAGGGAATACCAACACATGTTTGCAGTCAGAAAAGAAGCTAACCAATCTTCCGTGGGTAGTGGGTGGAGTTTGGTTGGGGTGGTCAGTTTATGTGAAGAAGCTCTTTTTGTGTACTTACATTGCTGCAGTGTTGACATCTGTGTGTAGCAGCACTTGGGTCATATATTGTTTCTTCTGGACAACTCAACAAATGGCTGGACATATCTCATGGTGTGGCAGTCACATCTGAGAGCAAGATGAGGCTAGGTCTCTGCAGACTAGTTTTCAAACAGAAAAGATTCCACCCCAATTATTGTGCTATGAGACCAGGGTGGACATGGGAAAATAGAATAGAAAAGGCCTCTCTCACGATCTATGCCTAAAATCCATGGTCTGGGTGGCCTATAATGCAATCAGGCAGTGTCCAGTGGGCTTGTCTGACAGGTCAGTGTGTGGGCCAGTGTTTGGGCTGTTCATGGGCCCGTTTTAGGGTCTGGAGGGCTGTTTTTTACTGTTGAATTCCCTGACTGTACGGCAAGCATTGCAGCAGGAAGCTCAAATTCATGCAGTCTTCCATACCTTGCAAAACACGTATGGAGCGTGTTTTTACAGGTTCAAAACTGCCCCAATTTTCAACCATGGACCAATGTTTTAGCTTTCTAATTCACTAATGGGGGCCACTTTTATTTCGGCGCCGGGCCTATTTTCTGTCTCAGTCTAATCCTGCTAAAATCAATGCAAAGGAGGGAATTTAAGCATGTTGTCCTCTGATCAGTCATTAAGGGAACATCACAGTGACAGACTACTGGTTACAGCCATCTCCCCATTACAGAGTCAGCCATCGTGGCATGAGTGTCAGTAAACTAACCTGGAAGGGATTGCATTCAATTATTCTGACTTTTCCCTGTAACATGTCTCAAATTCTTCACAGCACTGGAAGGGCATCTATCATTCGTCTCCTTCCCCACACCCCCTTTTTAGCTCCACTAATGTGGGTGTCATCAATGTATTTACCAAGTGGGCTGTATATCCAGTTTCTCAAGTAAACGAACACCCCTTCAGGTCCTCGGTCCTGTTTTACCCATACCGTATTACCTCTGGCCCATTACATGGGCATGAAGATGTGTACAGATATTCCCTTCTGCCCGGAATAATGTTAGTGGGCAAAATAAAATGTAGTCTATTTAGATATTGATGATGGGCTACAAGATGATGACAAATCTGGGGGTTGAATAATAAATGAAAGTTGGGAAGGATAATAAAAAGAAAGTTCTAGTTTGAGGGTCCAAACGACAGTATAGAAATGAGATTAGGTTATGTACAAAAGGTATTGAGTAAGGTGACATCACTTTATACTACAATGGTATTTTGTTTTTAAAAATTGAAAAGCTTATGATAGATTAATTCTGGAGAAAGCGCGGTAGACCACCTAGTCCACTAAAACGCAGCGTCGCCATTTTTATATTTATAGACATTTTTATGTGTATATATTAAACGTGATTTTGAGGTTTACTGTGTACACTTTGATGCTTGTTAATACAATGTATTTGTTACAGAATGTTGAAAATGTTTATGAATGATGAAAAAATATTTTTTTTTTTTATGACAAATGTTAGGAAATTTACTGTAAACTAATATTTTGAAAAAACCCAAAATAAATTAGATTTTTAAGAAAACAATGATGTGTTGTTTATAGTATATAGCCTAGATGATTGGCAATATCAAGATGGATATAAAAGGTACCTAAGGTGAGACCTAAAGGTGTAGTAGTAGGCGGAGGGGAGATAGATATTGTCTTTTTGCAAATGGGAATAGTACAGTGACCCTCTATATTCTGAATATCGCCTAAAGATGCAAGGCCCCAGAACCTATCCCCCTCCTATCCAGACGCCAAATGGAGATTCCAGCAGTTTCTTGTGTTCACGAAGAGCTGATAACACACGAATATCAGGCAGAGATTTTCAGATGTCCACAAACTCCTCTTGCAACTCAGGAAAACCCCCTGGACTAGGGAATGCAATGTTCAGAGCTTTGTTTTACATTGCAAGTATTATTTACACTCTCTTCTTAATTTCCCCCAGAATGCTCTTGGAATCCACATTTTGCATTATTTGAAAACCATGAGTAATTCCATACTTGGTAAAATCCCAGTCAATAGGGCCCCTTAAATTCCCTTGAAATATCCAAGTGCTATTAATCTACAAACTACTGTTTTCCTTTTTCCTTTTGTGCTAATCTAGAGCCACGTTTTGTCGTAAACACGTAATCATGTATTATGGCAGTGTAATTGTGCTGTGCAGAGCGCTTTTGGGTCTCTGTGTTTCTTTCACTGGTTTCTGTGCAGTATTCTCTAGCGATCATTTTGATGGATGCCATTTTGTGCTCTCATGTCAAGGCCATGATAGCTGATACCTGGAAATCATTTGGCAGCTTTGGAGATGGGTTCTTGGTATTTATGGTAATGGATGTCCTGCTCTTACCTAGTGACAGTTCTGCTTCTTGATGCTTGAATGCCAGAGGGTTTGAATTTATAGGCCATCAAACCCATCTTCACCTTCCCTTTTTGGGTTGAACCTCATTTCTCCTTACAGTCTGTAGATCACAAGAAATAGCATGCTGTGTATATAGAGGAATATTCAATCATGCTCATATACTGCACTGTGTATATGGGGAGAATTTTCAGTTCAACGTCACAACCAATATTCTTGCATATGCCACAGGAAGTGTCTCTGTGTCTCATTATAAACTCTATGAATCTTCTCTGCAAAACATGTTCAACTTGACAACATTTCAATTAAGCCATAAACTCCCTTAGTGAAACCACATATGACATCACTGTACTCCTTACCTCAGTTATCAAACACTCTCTCCTGTCTGGCAGCCTTCTTCCTCCACATCATCAAAGTCATCCTAGTATCCCTAAAAGCTTTAGAGGGCAGCCTCGTAAAGAGCACATTGACTGTCACAAGCTCCTCCAGTGCTGCCAGTCTGGGCTCCATCTCTGGCTACATCACTGATAAAACAGCATCGTGTTATCCATGACACACCTAGGGGCAGGTTTACTGACTTACTAAAACGTTGCACTGGGAATTTTCAAATTGCTGTCCTGGGATTTAAGTTTTGTGCTGTGAAGTACCCCATAAGTAATACAAAGTAATATTTATAAGATTTCTTCAACATTGCATGTGTGCTGTACTATACAACACACACCCAATATGTAAGAAAAGTGTTACTGGAAAGATACTCTTCCAAAACAAAAGTTATGCTTCACATCACACACATACCCTTGCACTATGCTACAAGGGTGCGTGAATTGGTGCAAGGCAGACTAAGGCGCACCAGTGGTAGAAGAGAGAGCACACCACACAAAAAGATGATGGAAGGGACGTTGAACATTGTCAAACATTCACCCCCAGTCACAGACACCAAGAAGTACCTCACCATTTTTAGTAATTTTAGGGAGAAATTTTAAAAGGTTTTCATGCAAGTCAGGGTAGCAACCAAAGTCGTAGCAATAAGGTGTGAGAAAGGTAGAGAGCAGACAGCGCCACATCTTCTATGATATGATGATCTTGCCCTCTCTTCTAGCAACACAAAAAGATGATGGACGGAATGTTGAACATTGTTGAACATTCACCGCACTACAGAGATCTGGGTTAAATCCATCGTTTTTTTGTTCACTATGCCACCCCACTTTGGACCCAGCCATATGCAAATCAGTCTTAACCCTGCTCCCCATGGATACAGTCCAGCCCGAACTGCCAGGCCAGGTCCTCCGTGGACCAGAAACAAGCATCCAAGGACTGGTTTCCAGGTATCAGCCAGGCTAGCTTGAGTCCAGTGGCACAGTGAGCATGGGACCAACGTCTGGGAATGTGTAAAAATGAAGAATGATGCACAGGCAGGTCTTGTAGAAAAGGTTGTTGATTTATTCTTGAGATTACATCTTAGGTTACAGGTTACAGGATGATAGTCAGATCCAATTATGTGCCCCACCAGGAGCAGCCTCCTCGCTGCTCAGCCCTTCCACACCAACTGATTCACCCTTCAACACAAACACACTGAACATTCCAATGACCTCACCATTGGCTGAGCAGCAGGGCAGAGAACCTAAATAGGGAGGATGCATTAAGTAACAAGTACATTATAACAGATCTCCCCCTTATAATGATCATAAACAATCAAATGTATGAAGATGATAAGACACACATATGACAGCAAAGGAGGATGCATAAAACAACAAAAATATTATAACACATCTCCTCCCTTATAGTGATCATAAACAAACAAATGAATGTAAGATGATGAGACACATTCTTTAAAACAGTGGATGCTAATCCACCATAACCCACACTACAAACTACGGGTACCACACCACCACACAACACAGAGTACCCATCTCACCTCATTCTAAGGCACAACACTGCGGCAGGACCAGGGATTCTCAACTCTCTACTGCACTTACTAATGGCAGGACCAGGGACAGCCCTCTACTGCACTTACACACAGGGTATAACTACAACCCTAAAACAGTGGATACCAAACACCACCTCGCCTCACATTCAAGGCACAATACAAATGGCAGGACCAGGGACTCTCAACCCTCTACTGCACTTACTAATGGCAGGACAGGTCTAACCTCAAAGAAAAAGGATAAGACTCAACCCATACCAAGACAGGGTATCGTTAAACCCAAAACACTCTCAAAACATACTAAGGGTATCTTTAAACCCAAACAAACTCAGGGTATCTTTAAACCCAAAACACTCTCAAAATATACTCAGGGTATCTTTAAACCCAAAACATACTCAGGGTATCTTTAAACCCAAAACATACTCAGGGTATTTTTAAACCCAAAACACTCTCAAAATATACTCGGGGTATCTTTAAACCCAAAACATACTCAGGGTATTTTTAAACCCAAAACACTCTCAAAATATACTCAGGGTATCTTTAAACCCAAAACATACCCAGGGTATTTTTAAACCCAAAACATAGTGATCAAAACAGGGAAATTCAGAAAAATGGAGCACACATGCACAATAATAAACACAGTGGACACCACAAAACGCACCTAGATACACGGCAAACCATTGTACCAAAATTGAGCATAGCATACATCCGACACTTGCAAGGTATTGAACATCCAACACAACCACTAGAAACATACAAAGTATTGAGCATGCGCAACCAACAATGTCTCTTGTTACCACCAGTGAGCGAGATCTCACTCGAGTTGAATGATGTAACCGGCATGTGAAACTCCACACCTCACCAATAAATTCCATTTTAGAGAGTCAATTAAAAACTTTGCCTCGGATGGCTGCAACAGGTACCGCAGGTTTGATGACAAAAAAGAACGCTTGAACACTACCTCTCCGAATGTTTTATCTCTTGATGCCATCCGCTTCAGCAATGTCGATAGTCCAGCATGCACACCCATGCGAGAATGATGATGGAGCTAGAATACCACACAACACAGGACTCCAACCCCTCTGAAATACCAAAGAAGAAATGCCGGTTCAGTACTAATGAAAACAACATGGTGGCACGTAGTTGACGCCGTGCCGGGCGCCTCACGGCACGTCAAAGCTGGAAAGCGTCCCCAAGCAGTCACAAGCTGCTTAGATACCATTAAGTCAGAAAGGGATCCCACGAAGACAGCACAGCAGGGCTCGTGGAAGCAGGTAAGATGGCGTGTAGAGAACCACGTGCTGTTTATCTTTTTTAAATCGCAGGGACAGCAGTTAAACCATCAATTACCCAAACTTGCCCAAATCTGTGTCAGGGAAAACAACAATGCCCCCAACAGTTCCTAGTAAGGCTCAAAAGGAACACTCAATGTCGGAAACATGTACAACTAACGAAACACCACTCCACACTTGTAAAAAGCAGGGAAGCTGAATCTTGAGATTGACGCTGTCCCAAGTATGTAAGCACTCTTGACTCTTGCTCAACCGTGTTGGTCCCTGAGACACCGAGGCTGGGACCCCCAAATCCAAATCTCATCAGTCCAACATAAAAGGACTGCAGATGTTTCTCCACATGACAGTCATAGGGAGGTTGTAGCTCAGGAAAACATACTACCATAAAGAGGTTGTTGAAATGTCACTTTGCACGAGAGGAACTCCTTCACACAAACGCTCTACCATGCAAAGGCAGAGAAAATACCTTATTCCTCAAGGCTGTTAGCTGTTAGGCTTGTTACTTGTTTGGGGAACTCCACATGATGGAGACACTCACCCAAGTCCAGCATTAACTGGCACGTCCACGATGGGGCCGACCGGTCTTCTGGTCACTGGTGGGGCTCAGGACTGCCAGCTAGCTTCTTCCAATTACGCTTCATAAATTACAAGAGACTTTAGGTTTCATAGGTACCAGTCCATTTAGGTAGCACACGCAGGTTCTTTCAGTATCGTCGCCAGTGTTACAATGAAGATTGATGCGCAGGCAGGTCTTGTAGAAAAGGTTGTTGATTTATTCTTGAGATTACATCTTAGGTTACAGGATGATAGTCAGATCCAATTATGTGCCCCACCAGGAGCAGCCTCCTCGCTGCTCAGCCCTTCCACACCAACTGATTCACCCTTCAACACAAACACACTGAACATTCCAATGACCTCACCATTGGCTGAGCAGCAAGGCAGAGAACCTAAATAGGGAGGATGCATTAAGTAACAAGTACATTATAACAGAATGCCATACCCAATTAGGGTGACTATAGCAAAAAGATGATGGACGGAAAGTTGAACATTGTCAAACTAGTCCCAGGATGCTTGTTTCTGGTCTAGGTAAGACCTGACCTGGCAGTTCGGGCTGGACTGTTCCCATGGGGAGCAGGGTTAAGACTGATTTGCATATGGCTGGGTCCAAAGTGGGGTGGCATGGTGAACAAAAAAACGATGGATTTAACCCAGATCTCTGTAGTGCGGTGAATGTTCAACAACGTTCAACATTCCGTCCATCATCTTTTTGTGTTGCTAGAAGAGAGGGCAAGATCATCATATCATAGAAGATGTGGCGCTGTCTGCTCTCTACCTTTCTCACACTTCATTGCTACGACTTCGGTTGCTACTCTGTGTTGCATGAAAACCTATTAAAATTTCTCCCTAGAATTACTAAAATTGGTGAGGTACTTCTTGGTTTGGTAACGACCTTTGGCACTGCTCTTTTGGCAACTTTAGATCAATGAGCCATTGGCTAACATCATCTAGGACCACTGATTGTGCTTGGACTGCATCCAAACTTACATGTCTGTGCCTCATTTCAAACTCAATTCAACAAAGACTGAGTTGTTATCCTTCAGTGTTGGCATGCTTCGACCGCAGATCAAGGCCTGGTGTGATACTCTAAACATGGAAGGCTTCTAAAACTCCTTATCTTTTGCTCCAAATTCCATAAGCTTCAAAACAGACATTAGGCTTTCTTTCAAGGACCATGTGACGAAGAAAGCCAATAGGGCCCAGTTCCAGCTCAGTCTCAAACCCTTCCTCACCACAAACAACTTTCACTTCACCTTCCAGGGTGTTGTGCTCTCCCACAATGCACTGTTTAATGGCATTGTTTGGCATACCCCTGGCCACAATTAAAATATCTTGCATGCAGTGAACCCCTCCATTGCAAACTCCAAACTGTCCTGTGTCAGCTCTAAATCTATCTTTGTCACATACAAAGACATTGAGTCAAAAACAGCCGCTCTAGTCGGGAAAATAGCTCCAGTGTCGGAGAAGCCTGGTTCGAATAATATCATATTCAAAACACTTATCAAATATCCAGATTTGCTCTTGGAATATCAGTGGCTCAAATACTTTGTCTACCAATGATAATGTAATCAAGGATATCATTAAGAACGACGTAATTTGCCTTCAAGAAACATGGCAATTAGCAGAAATTGCATGGCCAGACCACCTTGAATTTCTTTCACCAGATGAACCATCCTCCAAAGGAGGCCAATCTTCGGTGAGGTTTCAATTCTTCTTCAGAAAGACTTGGTGACAAATGTAGTAGAACTGGCTAGCGGTCTTAGAGCTTACATATTCATAAAACTAGCATCGCCCACTGAAAAAACCCTCAGTGAGAAGTCACTAGTCAGCATAGGGTGCATTTACATCCATCCAAAACAAACAAAGAAAAGAACAGCCGTGGCCGAAGTCTTAAAAACCATTAAAGTTCTAAGACAGCAACATCTGGAGGCTATGTGGCTGCTTGCAGGAGACTTTAACAGGAGACTTTAACGTGTTCCTTCTGGAATCAGCAGAGCCCACGATTTGGTTGCAAGAGGAGGACGCTGCATGACTTATTCCCGAAATCTCCCTTGGTAAAACGAAGAAGGACCCCGCTGGGAAAAGGTTCACCACCTTCCTCAATCAATTAGGTCTTAGAACCTTAAATGGCAGAAGTGCCCTTGACAACCCACTACCGGGTACTTTTATTTCACAATATAACTCATCCCTAAATGACTATGTTTGGGTATCTGTTCAGAATTTCAACCAAGTGAGTTGCTTTCAAGTGATTCCTGGACTGATTAGTGACCACACAATGTTTGTTTGCTCTCTCTCTCGATGAAGGTGTCCAGGTGGCCCCTGGTTGAAGTGGTAGGCATTCAGGAAGATGTGAGCTGTCATTGCAGAATTAAATGGACCTCTGACATATCAACCGTAACAGTTGAGGAATTAAAGAAACTCCTCAAGGCAGAAATGCCTGGCCAAGCTTTATTTCCACTGCAATTGCATTCCCTAACAAAGCTATTAATTCAGTTCTCGCAACCCACTGAAATGTTATGTCTAATTAAAGAACATCCTTTTCTTCATTCAACAACTGAATTAAGAATTCTCAAACGGAAGGTAAACAATCTATTGAGAAGGACCTGGATCAACAACAGCTTGGGCGCATTTATCAATGAAATACGATTACGAACTGCAAGAAAGGCCTACAGATCAAAGATATGGGATCTCCGTAAACTGATGAACGAAGAAAAACAGTGGGTAGAACTCTATGAGACCTCGAAACTATGACATTCCCATAAATTCTGGAGG
Organism: Calotriton arnoldi; assembly: GCA_963921515.1. NCBI lineage: Eukaryota > Metazoa > Chordata > Amphibia > Caudata > Salamandridae > Calotriton > Calotriton arnoldi. The sequence goes on along the minus strand of CAWUFW010004421.1, from coordinate 1,212,494 downwards.
CTGGTGCATAAGAGAGAAAAAGGGAACACTTTGAGAGTACAGCCTTCCATGTCAGCAGCAAACTGGGTAAAATATGTTCCTAGCTTGCCAGGCCTTGGCACTGGGCAGCGTGTCCCCTGCGGGCACTCGGGCAGAATGGGAGGCTAACAAAAACAATATGGGCATAGTACGATTAATCATCACCTCCCTTCACTCGGCCAGAGCAACAGGGCCTAACAGTATACCTGCTAGTATATTTAAAATCACACAAGAGGAATGGTTCAGACTTCTATGCCCGCTGTGCAAGCAATGCATCGTTACAAATGAGGTTCCAGATAGATGGAGGGGATCTATATTATGCCCAATACATAACAAGGCACAACCAATCAGCCATCTCATTTTAGGCTAATAGCCCTGCTTGATGTTGCTGGGAAATGCTTTGTGAAAGTTCTTACCTCAAAGCTAGAAGAATGGGCCACAGCCAATGCATAATCACTAATTACACAGTCTGGTTTTAGACATAGCTGTAGCACGGAAGACAACCTGGTGATTCTCTCTTCTCTGACTGAACCTGCAAATAAAAACAAGCACTGTCCCTCTATGCAACCTTTATCGACTACACCGCAGCCTTTATTGACTACACCGCCGCTATTGATAAAGTAGACCGAGCGAGGCTGTGGCAGTAGTTCCACAATTGGGGCACTTCGGCCACATTGTTGCGAGCCATCATGAGTCTGTACGTTCAGACCTGGGTGAGAGTCAAGGTCGCTGATAACAGAGTAAAGTTGCAAAAGATCTGGACAAACCAAGGGCTGAAACAGGGATGTATATTGGCTCACCTACTATTTAATCTTTATTCGGCAAACTTAAATGGTGCCCTAACAGGAGTGAATGCATTTCCACCTAAGTTTACGTGTGTTCATCTTCAATGCCTACAAGATACAGACAACACAATTTTATTTGACCACACTACTGTGGGTCTGCAAAGATTGCTGAATGCCCTGTCTCTCTACTGCAATAAAAACAAGATCTCAATCAATGCCTTGAAAACAAAAATAATGGTGTTTGAGGAGCAAGATCATCTATTTCAATCAGTGTGGCTTGCAGCATGCACATCTTGAGGCGATGAAAAGAATGTGGGTCGCAATGATCATCAGCTTTCAGAAGTTGCTAAAACTAATGAGAGGTCACGACCTGGCTGCAATCTGTAGAGTCATTGATGCCAACTTTATTTCAACTCTTTTAACTGGCTCCTTAATTATTAAAGACAGTCTAGGCTCCTGGCTGGAAAAGGCCCTGTGCCGCTGTTATAGAAGACTATTTCAGTTGCCGGATGCTACCCTGTCATCGCAAATTCACCTAGAATTGAATTTAAGCAAGCATGTGACCATGGCTAAAACAAGATTGTTAAAGTATTATATCAATTTTAAGGCTCCCCGACTGGCTCTTTGAGGGAGCTAATATGGTCAAGTATACAGGATAACAAGCTTGCATGGAGAACATATGAAACAAATTCAATCAATGCTGTGGGCGACCAAGATATCATTAACTTGAATCTTTCACCAAAACTATGTGCTAAGATACTCATGAAAAATTCAAGACTGAAATCTGCTGATGATGATCAACAGGAGCTTTCAGAAAAGTTCCATGCAAATTTGAGTATTGCCCTCTACCAGTCCAACGGGAGGGCCGCACCTTTATCTAGCCATATGGATCTCGAGATGAAAAAAGATCTAATCAGGCTAAGATGCGACATTAAGAGCCAGATGTACAACGGTTTTTGCATGCGCAAACGGGTTTGCGAACCCGTTTGTGCATGCAAAAACCAATAGGGGTATGTACCATTCCAAAATAGCGAGTCGCAATTTATTTGCGTCTCGCTATTTTGGAATTGCAAGTCGCTATTAGGAAGGGGCGTTCCCTTCCTAATAGCGAGCGCAACCCCATGTACAAATGATTTGCGACCGCAATTGCGGTCGCAAAACACTCGCAAATTACCACCCTCTTCAAGAGGGTGGTAATGGGGTCGCAAAAGGGAAGGGGGAAAATATTTTTTAAGGGCAGGCAGTGGTCCCAGGGACCACTACCTGCCCTTAAAAAAATGAAACGAAAATGTTTCATTTTTTTTCTTTTTTAAATGCATCCCGTTTTTTTTTAAGGAAAACGGGCTGCATTAAAAAAAATAAACTGCTTTATTTAAAATCAGTCCCAGACATGGTGGTCTGCTGAGCCCAGCAGGCCACCATACCTGGGAGGGCCAGCCATTCCCAATGGGGTCGCAAATTGCGAGAGGCTCATTAATATTCATGAGCCTCTCAATTTGCGACCCCATTGGGAATCGCAAACAGTGTGATACACACTGTTGTACATCCAAAATAGCGCCTCGCAAATTGCGAGTCGCAAAAAACTCGCAATTTGCGAGGCGCTATTTTGCGCTTCGTACATCTGGCCCTAAACCTCTAAAAGCCTACAAATATGGACGATTGAAAGGGGGAGAGGCATCGGACTGTACACTACAATTACAAACTTGAATACCTGCTCCAGTTAACCACTAGATTTGTGAAATTCTTGAATGCCGCTTACAAAGTTATGAACAAAAATGTTCTGTCTGTACAGAATTTCAAATGCACAGAAGGGTGCGACTAAGCAAGTTTGTGGTTCCAACCAGATGGCACATTGCACTTTTTATTGCATTTATTGCACTTTAAACAGTCTTTGGCAAGTAACCGGGGGCACAGGAAGGGCAAATGAATGGTAAGTGTTTAAGGTGATAGCCCTAGCACAGCACTATACACTTTACTCGTCTGTAATATGAGCAGATATTGTACCATTTTGCACATTGAGTACATTTTAGGTGAAACGTTTTATCACGTCTCATTTTTAAGAATTTTATTTTTATTTATTAATAGAGCTTTGCATAGTACGAACAAGACCCTTGCAGGTATCACAGCGCTTTACAACAAAATAATTATAAAACGCATTACGTATGACAATAACAACATTGTCAGAGGTGGTAAATCCGTGAATCTCCAAGAGAGAGCACCTCGGAAGCCTGTGATACTCTGATATTCTTTTACCTTGTTTTTATGCCAAAAATTGTTATTGTTTCAAATAACTAAAAACAATAAAAACTTTGGGGCATATTATCTAAAAAGTGCGCTAAACATCGCAAAGCGTGTTTAGCGAGCGCTTTTTTATCGCCGGCTATCGTCGGAATAATTTGCCATGCTAACGCTGTATTAGCGACATTTAGCGCTATGGTGATAATTATTCCAGCCATAGCGGTGTTTTCCATGAAACATCGCTGGTTTTCCAGCGATGTTTCATGGAAAACGGCGATAACCTTGCTGATACGACCCTGTGGTCGTATCAGCATAATCCACCCCCCCCATGTTAGATATGGCTAACACCTGCTAATTGCAGGTGTTAAATAAATGGCGATGACCCCGGTTAGCGTGACTTTTCACGTTGCTAACTGGGGCCATGGCCACCTTGCTAATAGGCGATAGGCCTGTTAGCGGGTGTTTCCCAGGTTTGTTCGTCGGGAACGCCCACTTTGCATGTCATTAGCGATAAATATCGCTTTTATGCAAAGTGGTAAAAACACGGGCGCTAATGCCCGAAAACTGTCGCTAACTGCTGTTAGAGACAGTTTGCTGATAGGGCGATAAGAATATCGCCGCTTTAGCGGCAAAAAGTGCCGCTAAAGCGGCGATAGTGCCCTTGCTAATATGCCCCTTAATTTACTCCAGTGTCACCCCCTCAGTACACAACACACAAAGAAGCACATTTTCTCTCTCTACACTGGAGGAATGTGGGAAGTACACCCCTGTATCTAAGACTATACCTCCCTGTGCAAGGCTGCAGAAAATAACTAACAGGACGCCTCTTCTATATTTTTCTGCATTTTTGTCACTGATTCAAACCCTCCTGCGCTACCCCACACCTAAACCACACCTATCCTTCCCACAACCTCCACACACTGCTTTAAGTAGCTCAAAGCATGATTGATGCTAGCAATGTAAACATTCTTTCATACCCTCTGTACCCACGTATGTGGGTCATGTGCTTCTATTATTATGTACAGCTCTCAACCAGGCGTGGGTGCCAGGTTCACATTCTATGGTGGAATTGAAGAAAAGTTGTAATTGTTTGCTAACAAATCCTCCCTTGCCTTTGTTTATTGTATCTTCAAATGCTACACAGGAGTTGATGTTTTAACTTTTGTTATATATTTTTTTTATTGTTTTATGAAGCAAGTCAAACGACAGCAATAATGCTACTAGGCCTCCACATGCGCGGGGCATGGAGAAGTGAAAAAATACCAGAGTCGAGTATAGAACAGGTAGTGCAGACATCCCCATTCCTCCTGTCCCTTCCCTCATCAAATTAGCTTATGCATATTGAATTACTTTGCTGCCGAGCAACACATAGCATGTGATACCCAGTGTTATATCGTGAGATCTCAGGCGTATCTTTCGCAATGGTCTGCAGGGGTGTCATGCTCAGTCCCCGCCGGCGTCTGCCATGCGTCCCAGATCTTCTCATGCTTATGGCAGCATCCCCTGGCCTTATATACTTCTTGTTCACTGTGGGAGCAATAATTCATCCTCCTTTGCCATTCTTGTATAGCCTGGGTGATTATTTATGAGCTTTGTGATGCAGTGCAGCATAGCAAGTCACCTTGCTGGCCTGTTCTGTGTGACAGGGAAAGGGCAGGAATGTGCCATATTTAATAGAATACAGCGCATTCCTGTCCTTTCCCATGCACTGGTGCACAATGGGTTGCCGGCGTTGCATGCAGGATTGCTTTTGTGCAGGAAGGGGCACTTTCCTGCACAAAAACAATCATCAGAGGCATATTTCTCTTTCTCTGTGTGTTGCAGGATGCAGCACACAAAGAAAGAGGAGGAAACGAGGAGAAATAGAGATATTTCTCCTCGTTACGCCTACCCTGGGACGGTGTAAGATTTTGACGCATTCCCAGGGTTACAAGTGCTTGTAAATATGGGGATGCGTCAAAATTGATGGGCGTTACTTTGGAACACCCTTGCTACCCCCATGGAAAGTCTTTCCAAAGCAAAGTAGCACAACACAGCGTTTGACACTGTGTTGCGTGACTCGCGATTTTTAGATCCACTCAGAGCAATTTTGCATTGCTTAAAAAATCGTCTTAGGGTTTGCATCGCTCTTACACCACTTTGCATGGTGCAAGAGCGACACAAATGGCCTGTGTCTTTCAAGATCCACTTGCATGCTATATCTCTCTTAGCTATACTACAACCCTGACCCAGAAGTAGACGACTATATTTGGGCCCGCCTTCTTCATCGAGTACACCTACTAGAGCCACCTTAGGGCTGAGCCGGATTACTTCTCCAAGTACATTTTGCAGGACCCCTTCCACTCTCTCCCAATATCTTTCAAGATGTTTTAACTTCTAAATCACCTTTGGAGAAGTTAGAGTTTTTGTTCTTAAGTTATAATAAACTCTAGAACTTAAACAAACAAGTCAATGTTTGAAAATTAGCCAAAAATCCTATAGTTGTTTTTGAACAGTGTTGCATTTTACCACACACATAGACATTTCTAAACCTTTTGAATGCCTTGCAAAATATTTAAAATGATATCCGTATTCGTTATTGTTGGAAAACGAGGCAGTATCTGTGAGGCCTGCACAAATAACATGACTACATTTGTCCTTCACTGGGAACCAAACACCCAATTGTAGCGCCTGACTCTCAGAGGGTAGCGTTGCAGAGCAGTCTGAGGCTTTACTCAAGGGAGGTGGTGTGGGCTAGTAATCGCCATTTGCAGGTGCGCAGAAATAACACTCAATAATTGATTGTCCAGTCGGTACTTTGCTTTATAAAAGTAAGAGTACATTTATTAAACACACACACTACTCAATACTATGCACCAATTTACAAATATACATAAGCGGTTGGAATTACTTTGTAAGTATACATAAGCGGTTGGAATTACTTTGTGACATTGCATAACATCTCCACCCCTCCCGCAGGTGGGTGGGGTCTAGTACCACAACTCCTCTGTGTGCACATCATCTTGCCCCCTAATGCAGTAGTTGACCATAACCTGGAGCGCGGGCCCTGCGCTCTGGCCTCCTGCCAGTGGCGTCCCACCCCGTTACCTCAACAAGCATTTAAAAAGGGGCATACCTGCCTTGGGGACACATAACCCTGACCGAGCATTTCCTACTGACCATAAAGTATGCACCTCTATATCTTAAGGGCTAGCAGTCGGGGTTCTTCCTCTCCCAAGCGCAGAAGCAAGAATACCTGTTTAAGCAGCACTTTAGAATTACAGTACTCATCACCTTGGTTGATCATTTGAATGCATTGCAATTACAGCCCCTACAGGCATCACAGTTGAAATCACAGGATTACGCCTATACAGCCAGACACCCTAGCAGGACTGTCTGGCAACATAACCCCCCTTGGCTTATGACATCAACTTACACTTGTGACTTACAGTCCCTTTAACAGAAGTACTCCTGGCAACTACACTTCTCCTGCAGTGCACCACTTCGCTTTAAAAGGAATCACAGGTAAAAGCATGGGATTACATAAATACAACCAGATCCCCTAGCAAGAAGATCCAGCAACATAACTCCATTAAGCTTAACATCACTTTAAACCAGCATTTCACTTTACACATGCACCTTTCAGTCCACCTAAAAAGAAATAACCAGGTTAAATGCATTTCTGGTACAATTACACCTCTCGGTAATGCACGTCTCCAGGGATCCCTAACTCAGCCTTTCACTCCTCAATGCATTTCTTCATCCACCTTCAGCTGTAGAACCAAAGTTCCAGGCTAGAAGGTGTTAAATGCTGACTGAGCCCTTGAGGGGTTATCCTTTTGAAGTCCCCATGAGACTTAGGGTGAGACGTTTCTTCGTGCTGGGGGGAGACTGCGCTTCTTCAGCAGCTCCCCCAACACCCTTGCACATGTAGGGTGGTGACCCCGTCCTCCTGGGGCCACCACAAGCAGAGAAAACAGCTGTTTCCTCCTTGCAGGCCGGTCCTGGCCTGCAAGGCATCATGGGTACTGGCGCATATGAGATGAGCGGCTCTCCCGCTGTGCCGGGGAGAGCCGCGATCGCGCTGCAGCTTCGCCGCCTCTTCCACCTCGGTGGGGGGCCCGGTCCCACCCGGAACCCCAGGTACGTTCCACGGCTCGGGGAGCCCACCCCCGTCCGATCTGCCAGCTTTCCGGGGCCCGGTCCCACCCGGGCCCCTCCTTCTCTTTCTGGGATCCCGGTCCCACCCGGGACCCCGCGCGGTGCTGGTGGTCTGCTTTGGGGGGCCCCGGTCCCACCCGGGACCCCCGCATGTCTCCTGTTGGAGGGCAGCTCGGGGAGCCCACCCCCGGCTGCCCCCGCCGGCTCCCCGCCCGGCCCGTCCACTCGCGTGCGGCCACGGGAGCCGGCAGAGTCTTCTGGTCTGCCCGCGGGCAGACGCTTGGCACTCTGCTTCCTCTTCGGGGCCCGGGGATGGGCACCCGGGCCCCCGGACCTCTCCGTCACGGGGAGCGCGACGGCGCTCCCAGGCTGCTTGGCTTCGGTGGAGGCCAGGGTGGGCTTCTGGCCCCCTCCGCGGGGGAAATCTTCATGGGGAGTGCGACGGCGCTCCCCGACTTGACTTCGGGGCCCGGGGATAGGGTCCCGGGCCCCCTTTGGCCACTCTTCGCGGGGGGGCCGCGACGGTGCTCCCCCGCCTCCTGTCTTTGTTGGGGGGTGCGACGGCGCTCCCCCGCCCCTGTCTTCACTTGCTCGGCGGGGGCCAGGTTGGGTTCCTGGCACCCCGTGTAGGGGGACATCTTCACGGGGAGCGCAACGGCGCTCCCCGGCTTTGCTTCGGGGCCCGGGATGGGGTCCCGGGCCCCTCTTGGGTCACCTTCATGGGGAGTGCGACGGCGCTCCCCGACTTCCCTTCCTCCCCATGGGGTCAAAGGTCGCTCACCTTCCGGGGGCCATATCTCAGCCCCTGGGGGTCCGATCTGCCCCATTTTTGCGTCCTCTTGCTCCTGGCGGCGGCCCCCAGCCACGGGGAGCACTCTCCTTTGCCCTCCGGGTCTCCAAGAGGGGGCATTCTGCAGGGAGCGGTCTTCACTGGCTCCCTGCGCCAGACTTTCGCCTGGCTCTCCTCCTGGGCCTCTCTTCTCCCTGCGCAGAGGCCCATGCTTCTGCGCACCGGTCCTGGGCTCTTCTTCTGGCGCTGTTAGGGGCCTGGGGGGCAGTCATGGGGTACCTCCTTCCAACTGCCCATTGCAGGCTCCAGCACCTTCCGCCTCAGCCGACCACACCCCAGAGAGAGCTTCTCTTCCTGTGCAAGCACTTTTTAAAAGTTGAGTAGGGGGCTGGCAGGAAGTCTCTGTTGGTCCTATCAAACAGCGACACATCACTTCCCTGCCCCTGCTCCCTCCTCCTTGTCCAGCCTCTGGGTTTGTTCAAAATGGCGTCATCCAGGGTCTCTGGCCACATGGTCTCTGAAACACGAGCCCTTCCTTTCTGGCTGCCTTCCCCCTTGGTGCAGCCTGGTGCCTGGCACCCAGTGATAGCTGCTGATGGATGAGCCTGTAGCCCCACCCATCTTCTCTTCGTGGAGAGGAGGCCTTAGCTTGTGGAAGAAAGGTTATCCATCTATCCAGCTGAGGTCAGCCCTCAGCCTGGCCCTGGTTATGACTGACTCAGAGAAATGTGACATTTCTGGACGACCCAAAAGCAGTACAAATATGACTTGGGACTCTGCAGAATACTCCTTTTCACATCCGCTACAGTGGACTTTAGTGCGTGTCTGGAATCTGTAGGCCTTATGGAAGTTAATCTAGCACATGGGCTCCACATCCCCACAGGGGAATAATGAAGTGAAAAACACAGTAAAGCACACTGACTTTCCCTGGCATGTTCCTTCCTAGTGTATAAGGCCTATTCCGTGTCACCACCCAATTCTGCATAAGTCCTGCCACACCACTCACTTTGTAGCTGCTCCTGGACTGCGCACGCCAAGAATCTCCCCTGCACAGCCCCTACACATGTGCACACGCATGTACACAGGTGTCTGCATGTAACCAGTCCGGTGCCCCTTACTCCAGCTGCTGCGCAGCGGCCTAGTCAAGCTAGGGGGACACCAGTAAAATCCACATGCAGTCTCTTTCATCATGAGTTCACTGTGGATGAGTCCCAATTTATGAGGCTTTCCCACAGTAACAACTCAACACATAGGTGCTCAAAAAGCGAAAAATCCGGGCGGCCCATAGTGTCAGAACCACCTTCTAACAGTTATGAAGTTGTATTTATAACTTTTCATAAACAAGACTTCTTAAAATTACACTGAATCATTTTTTGGCAATAAACCCCAACTTTTTAAGTTAGGAAAGATGGATACTAGGGTCGTTCTTAGGAGGTCTCATGGAGACTGTGCTCGGCACTTTTAGGAGTCGCTCCTTCACTGCCTCTAATCTCCATCACATAAAGATTGGTTTTGCTTGTGCCTTTTGCAGCCTTTGACAGATGTCCTGGCTTTTAAGCCAACAGTCGCCATTACCTAGACCCAGGTCTAGAGCCTTTCTCCAAAAGCATTGAATGCTCAGTGTCCTGGTTACAAACAACCATGAGAGTTGGATATCTGTAACCGGCACACTATCCTTGTCTGCACTGTATTGAATTAAAACTGTGCTGTGTCCAGTGCAGATGCAAACACCTGTTGCTCCATTGGGGCACTTTGTGTAATATGGCCTAACGATGTGAACAGTTTGCTGGGTTCAATTCTGACATAAACAGTACTGGTCCCAGTGCCAAAATCAGGGCCAGGACTTAAACCAAAGGAGCCATCTGTGTTAACGAAAGGGCAGATCGACTTAGTGTTATGGACCTTGGCAGAGAAGGCCGTCAACATTTTGAGCAGGTGCCGCACTGAGGTTGGGATTGCAGTGTCTGGGTCACGCATTTGAAACCTTTTCGAAGAGGCTAACACGTGTGATCCTGTTTAGGGCATAGTTATTTAGACTGTGACTGGGCTACTTCAAATGACATTCCTCTGCTAACTAATGTCAACTACTAAATATGTGGGAAACCAAAGACTCAACACAAACTGCAGGTCTCTGAGTGACAGTAGCAGGGCCATCAGAATGCTGATGTGGAATATCACATATGTGAGATGGTGTCTGATTCGCTTATTCAACTAACTCACCCAACTATACATTTCTCTCTGTGAGCTAAGCACTCACTTCAGAGCTCTCTCTGTGACCTTATCATCACTCGATTTAACTGTACATTGTTTGTGAGTTAAAAGCTTACATTAGTTTGCCCAGCTGCATGTGTTCTACAAGGAATGGAAGCTCTTTTTTGCTGTGTTCTGGGGAAGAAAGAAGCTCACTTTACACTGTCATGCTGCACTTGTCCTTTGAGGAAGCAAAGCTTGCAAAGCGGTAACCTGGCTTGTCCCTGTCCTCTAACATGAAAGTTTATGCTGTTGTCACCCTGCTTGCATCTGTCCTCTGAGGGAAGAAAACTTACATTATGTTTGTCCAAGGTTGTACCTGTTCTAATGAGCGGTGTTTCTACTGTTTTCGCCCCACCTTATTAAAAACAAACAAAGGATATATTGAATGCACTTACATAGCATACACTATGAACAAGGGACAGTTTCACAATATTTGATTTGAGATACCTATAGTGCAGGGCATAAGAGCAATAGGTGAAATTTAAAAAAAATCTTGACAGAAAAGAGAAGCATGGTTGGTTGTGTGACCCTCCTGTTTTTAATCTTGTGGTTGGGAGACACCAGTATAAAACATTTTTAGTTCATTCACACAATTTTAATATAGATCTGATAGTTTAACAAAGGCAGAACATAACTGTTGTTATGAGGGTCATAACCTCAACCAAACTAGGGGACACATAACTACGAGACTGTAAACCAGTGACCAGTGGTACTCTCGGATGCTTCCCAGTGCTAGATGCCGTACCTACTGATTGAGCCCACCATGCTAGGTATGTGAGGTTCATCATCCGATATGAGAACATAAGTGTATGGTCATTCCATAAAAGGTTAGGTTGTTTCTTCCAAGAGTTTTGTACTTCCTCTGTATTTATGTCTATTTAAGGAGAAAGTACACCAATCCTTCAACTTCTTTGAATTCCTCTTTAGTGTGCTAGCTACAAGTTTTGTACCTGTCCTGTATGTGTGATAGAATTGTGTAATGGTCCTTCTGTTGCTGCCAAACAAGCTATATCAGCCAGAAGAGGCCCAATCAGACCGAAACTAGTCTTGGGATGCTTGTGTTCTGGTTCAGAGAGGACCTGGACTGGCAGTTCGGGCTGGACTGTTCCTTTTGGATCAGGACTAAGATTAATTTGCATATGGCTGGGTCTAATCTGAGGTGGAATGGTGGGCAAAAGAATGATGGGTTGGAATGCTACCCAAAGCGATTACCAGTGGTTAGACTTATTGCAAATATTCTTCTAACACCTTTTGTGTGCCAGATTTACTATTCACACTACTCCAGTGTAAACAAAAATAGGAAACGTGTTGGTCTTTGGTAAGCTAACATTTACTATTACTCACTGTTAAATTTTAAAAAACAACTAAATATTGGTAAGGAACATAAACATAACATTTATTTCAACAAATATATAAAAATATATATTATTTTTAATATTATATCATTTTATATAAATAATGGATTTTTTATTTTACTAAATTAACAATTACATTTATAAAAACATTCTATAAAAATATCAATTAGAAATGATAAAAAATGGACTTAAAATACTTCGCACCTTATTATTCTAAAAGATTGAACACCCACAAAAACAAAAATAATACTAGAAAAAATCAACAATACATATTAAGTAAACACATACTATAAAATTAATTAGTACAGAAAAACATTAAGAATAATACAATTCCTATCAACATAATTAAAAACAAGTAAAACATTTACAAAATCAATTATCGAGTTAACCAATTAATTAAACACAATTTCCATTTAAAAACATTTTTCTATTGCATTTTTCTAAAATAAAATAATCTACATAATTATTAATCACAATAACACATCAAACAAACACACTACTTATAAACAATTAAAAAGGTAAATATTAAAAAACATACAACTTTATTCCGAACCTGCCAATAAATAAATACATCCAAATAAAAATACTCAGTTTTATCCAATATGATGCATTCATGTCCTTTCCTCCAGCACTGGCGCCGTTTCGGCAGCTTAGCGCCAACGCGGGCACCCTTGCACCATGGTGCAAGGTTGCCAATGTTGTAGGAAGATTTGTTTTTGTGCAGGAAGGAACACCTTGCTGCACAAAAAACAATCCTAGGAGGCTTTTTCCTCTTTCTATGTGTGCTGCAGAATGTAACACACATGGAAAGAGGAAAAAACAAGGAGAAATAAAGTTATTTCTCCTCATTGCGTCTCCCTTGGGGAGGCGTAAGGTTTTGGCACATCCCCAGGTTTACATGGTCTTATAAATCTG